>NW_019775998.1:6013-17523 GCF_001039355.2 Lingula anatina | reverse complement strand
TTTGGAGGACTTTATTAACGGTTCCTGAAAAATGTTGAATTGTCTGGCAATGGCTATCCGTTTCTAGCCATTTTCTCTGAGAGCAAGAATCCCATAGTAAGCTGCGTTGCTTAGCTGTCGAACCATATCTTCTCTAAGGTAACTGACAAGTTTCAGAGCGATCCCTTTGTTGCTTCTCTAAATACACTCCAAAGATTGACCAAACCCATGCGCTTTTATACAAGGGCAGAAATTGCCGAAAAGACCACCCCTCACATTTCTGACCACAGAACATGCAACTGCTTACATTAATTGTTTCGAAAGTTGCATGGTAATTAGGTAACACACCTGGCTACACATAGAGTGACACCTCAGTTTTGGATTTAAAATAGTTGGAGAGAAATTAAATATTTTGTAGAACATTTTCTCGACAAAAAATAATATTCCATATTAAGTGGTAACCCTGTAGATTCCAACTCGCATATTATTATTATTATAAATACTGGAGAATGTCATAAATGTAGACATCGGAACCTTCTAGTGCGTTTGTCTCAACGCCTCAAATCCGGGCTTATCTACCACAGCCGATATCGGTGAAAATTTGTTCGATGATAGTTCAAAAAGGTCAAAGAGTGTGGAATGTGACCTCGCGACTTCACTATTCATAAAGGGCACGACGAAGACGCGTTTTCATTGGTCGCTGAAGTGGATTAAGCCCCCAGTGTGTTTGAATGACCTGCGGCAACAAATACAGGTCGGGTGGCGCTGTTGATAGTTTGTTAATAATTTGTACCTGCAAATAGCATATTGACCACCGAGTTTTAAGTGAGTCGGTTATATTTGAAGTTGCAAACTAAAGTAAGCTGGTTGTCTGAAAGTTGCTTTACGTACCTATAACGTTTGGACTACACGTTTGTGCTCGCCTTTCTGTTTACGATTGTTGAGTTATAGAATGCACAAAGCTTTGACGCATCTAATGAGTATTTTTTTCCGATTGTTTCATGCTATTTTTGATATCATATATAATAATGCCAATGTATCAGTACGATCAGAAGGCTTGCATAAAAGGTAGATATATTTTATTGAAATAAATTTATTAACGAAGATACCAAAGGAAAATTTAAAGATAAAATATACAAATGAACACATACATGTACAAAAGAAAATTTACAGAAACAATTTAAACTTGAGAATTATGATACAGTGAACGTCGCTGATCAAAATTTATGATAATAACAGGGATATTCGCAATATCACCATAAATCAATTCGAAATTTTATGGTTTGTGCAATCAGACTTTGAAAATAGTTAATGAACTTTAGGAATTTTAATCATATGGCAATGTCCGGTTATTTGTCTGTGCATTTCATACAAATGAAAAAAAAAAAAAAAACACCTGTATGTGAGATCGTTAATAAGGCAATCAACAAAACTCAAAATGGCACTTAAATCCTAAAAGACTTGAACTGAAATTGAAAGTCAGGTAAAATACATGAACCTTTCCCCAGATGATCACCGATTGTTGAACTGAATGAAATCATACATTAGTAATTTCCTGAAGTCATTTGCACTTTTTGATAAAATACCCAGCAACTAGTCCACAACTAGTATTTTTCACCAGGAATACACCGTGTTAGGGCCTTGAAAAGCCTTTCATCTATCTTCACCAAGTCCACATAGTTCTGAGCCTTATATATCAGAGCTCTCTCCAACAACGGTACATAATAATAATAATAATAATAATAATAATAATAATAATAATAATAATAATAATTTGCGGGCATCCAAATGTAAAAACATTTGTTATTGTACTGTTACATATGGTTAAATGATTTACACACACCACCTACCATTTCAGGCATCCACTTTTGCAAGCATGCCTGGTAAAATTCAAACAGAACATGAAGCTGGTGTATCTTTATTGAAGTAGGCCTACGCTATGCATTTTACAAATAATATTTCCAACTGTGCGGTTCGAGATTCGGTGAGTGTGCGTCAACCAAAATACTAGATGAGCTCGTATCAGGTGCTTTTGGTTGTTCTCTGGAAAAAAAGGAATTACAAATGATGCTGCTAAATGCTGCTCAGTACAATCTGCTTATATATCAGGGGCGGATCCAGAATTATTTGAAGGGGTCCGATTTTTTAGGAATGACAGGCCTCGAATACGAAGCCGACCCTCGCCTCCCTTGTGGTGGAGTTCGGGGCCCGCTGAAGGGCTCCAAAATATTTTAGTGTATTGTGGGACAAACGGTGCCATTTGGAACGGTTAGGAACTATAAATCAGCTAGTAAAAATCCTTATTCCAAAAGGAGAATGTTAGTGTGATTTTGTCAGAAACCGGAGGGGGGAAGTCAGGACTCCCCTGACCCCCCTAAATCCGCCAGTGTACATTACAGACATTGTATCGAATTTTTGGTATCGAAATATATTTTTAGGTTTATTTGCAAATTACCCTTATTTTGAAAATTTCCCATTTTACAGGCGCAACCTTTATACCTGGTAAGACTACAACATACATGCTCCTATTTGTGAAGCAAACCCTTTTTTCGACTGTCTTTGAGGTCGTAGTCAGTGACATTCTAATGATGTTTGAAGCGGATGTGGACAACAGAATCTAGATAACATAGACAAAAGCAAATATTTTATTTCAGACAAAGACACGTCTGTTGCACCGACAGAGAACCAATACAGCGGGACGACCGTGAAGAAGAATCAGGCGAGAAAACTGCGTGTGCAAGAGAGAGAGAGAGAGAGAGAGAGAGAGAGAGAGAGAGAGTAATAAACGTAGAAAAAAGGGGAAGCCTAAAGCGAAAAAACTATTTAAGCTGAATTTAAGACTGAAAGAAAAAGAGAAGAAAGTACGCGCACACACAGCGTGGAGAAAATGTGGTAATACATGGAAACAAAGAGGAAAAAAATCTTAGAAAAGTAAATACTACAATCAAAATTCGAGAACATATTTATCATTTCCTAAGCAAGAAGAAGAGGAAAAGCAACAGCGGAACGTAGAAGGCCTCAATTATGCTGACCTTGATCTAGGTCACGCAGCAAAAACAAAGCCAGCAGGTGGAGGTGACAGCAACAGCCTCGTGTTTGATGAGGACTCCAGGACCGAGTACGCCGAAGTCAAGAAAGTGAGTGTTTATGAAAGAGAGAGAGAAAGATTGTTACACGCAAGCAGTATGAGAAGGAAGACATTGGGGAGTGAAGTGATAAAATGAAAATCTTCTAACAAATTTGAATTAACGAATAGAACTAAATGTAACATCATTTTCATTTTACAACAGGAACAAGAGGAAAAGCAACAGCGGAACGTAGAAGGTCTCCAGTATGACGACCTCGATCTACGTCGCAGAGGAAAGACAAAGCCAGAAGGCGGGGATGGCCGCAACAAACTGGTGTTCAACGACGACTGCCATGTCGAGTACGCCGAGGTCAGAAAAGGGTGATCGGTCCTCTTTTTGTAAGAACCGCATGATTGTTTGCGGAAACTAAAAAAGCTGTTTTTCTGTACAAAATGTACGCTTTAACAGTGTGCAATAGGTACTGCATCGGATATATGTTACTTCTGTCGAAGGAAAGGTATTTTAGGTTCCGCCAATTAGTTTGATAGGTTATGGAAATTGAGTAGAATTGTTTGAAGTTATGATTCTGTTAGACTTGTATGCTGTGTTTTCTATTAAACAGTCAGGCCCCATTCAGAATGGATGGTCCGAGTATTTACTGATCCGCCGACTAAATATGGCCGACCAGTTCTAAAGCGATGCCGCTGATTCCTGACGGTCTCCCCGACTCCACACGCGCCTTAAAACAAATTAAATCTCTGTCCTGAGGTTTAATGCTAGGCTCTGCATCGACTGCGCGCGTGGAGGCGGGGAGACCATCAGCATCGCTTTAGAACTGGTCGGCCATTTTTAGTCGGCGGATCAGTAAGTAGTCGTATCATCCATTCTAAACGGGGCCTTACACGTACACGTATAGTTGGCTCCGTGCTGTATCTTAGATTTAGTATTTTGTCTAATGCTGTTAGTTCAAAGTCAAAATTAAAGGGTTAAGAATGCGATTTTGATAACCAGTTTCGACCGTCAATAACACAAACGATTAATTGAGCACAAACAAATTCATCACTTGGGATTCATACTAATAAAGCAATTGACAAACTCTGATTTTTATATTTGTATTTATCAACTTCATTCACACCATATTCATCGATATCACGCTTGAGTGTTTATTTCTTTAACACACCTGTAGGCTGTTTCATTCTGACATCATTTAGGAGTGACGTTAAGATAAGAATTGTATGTTTTTAATCTTTAGAAATTGACGGTTCGTGTGTGTAGTGTTATGTCTGTTGCTAGCCTTTCGGTGACATTTCCATGGTAACCAGATAACCGTAGTGATACCACAGTCGTTGATCATTTCCGTATCGAGTTTGGGTGAAGTGATTGCTTAGGGCCCCTTTACACTGGACGGCGTCCTTTCTGCGTCCCTTCTGCGTTCAAAAATGTGGTCAGGACGCTCAACGGTCGCCAAAGCAATTAAATCGTGTCTCATTGTAAAGGCGTCTGCGTCCCTTGTGCGTCCTTTGAACGACCGTATCTTGATTTTACCTGTAAAACTGCGAGCAACCTGCCTGCCTCCACTGTACGTCCCCTGTGCAACCCAAGGCGTCCATTGCGATGTTTGAGAGACCATTGAGCATTCTTGCTGCGTTCTCTGTACCTTCATCGGCGATCAGTGGCGTCTATTCTACGATCATTCTGCATCCTGCTTGACCGATGAGCGTTATTTGGGCGTCCTTCTCTATATTCTAACTCATCTTTTCATCGGTTCTAACCAGGTCATCCAATAAAGAACATTTCCAGCACACAAAACAAATAAATGGGAATAAACGCTTTAAACTATAGTGATGCAAGGTCTGCATGGACTGATAATCAGCCAGATGCTCATTGTTATCCTTATAAGAAGGATGGACAGGGACCGAAAACGAGAAAGTATGACTGACACAACATAGAATGTTTGAATCCGTTTTCAAATGAAGCATTCTGCAAAAAGTTCTGACAATTAATCTTGTAAAAAAGGCAAAATATTCGTTTAATAATAACCTCAAAAAATGGATCGTTTCATGAATTTTAGGGGAAAAAACAATCGGAGGCTGATATGATACCACTGTTACCCTTCGAATTCCTTTCTGGTGAAAAATACCTCAGCACGGCCCCGTTTGAGAGTGAAAAAAAATAACGTTCTACGTGTCGAACACTGGACGATCTTTGAGTTTTCATTCTGCAACCAAAGCGATGCTTGTGCCTCCTTTCTACGACCGCGGCGATGCTTGTGCGTCCTCTCTGCGACCGCGGCGATGCTTTTGCGTTCTCTCTGCGACTACGGCGATGCCCGTGCGTCCTTTCTGCGTCCATTGATCGACCATCCTACATCGCGTTCTCTCTGCGATTGTTTTGAACATGCTCAAAACCTCGACAATCGTGTTTTTTCAGCTTTTTATAAAAAATAATGCACATTTTTTTCGTCTGCATTCTTGTGATAAATCGTTTATTTGTTACTGGATATTGGTTCAGTAACATTTGCATGTTCTTTATTTTGAATATTTTCCTAATATTTGCTACATGTACAGGTATATGTTAACAAAGGGGCATTTCCATCTCTAAGTTAAACTAACACAAATGCTGATAAAAAAGTTACACGCTAATCATCATTTGGCACAGAATGCACTGCCTTAAATCGAGACGCGTAAGCAGTACTTACTAAGTACAAAGCCATTGATGTAAGTATGAGTACCGAACCAAAACTTTATCAGCAAAATCTCAACAATAACGAGAAAGTGCTTTATTATCAAATTGTTCTTAAATCTTTATATTAAGCAGGGGGGGAAGGAGCATATAATGTTTGCGTCTGCAGAAATAACATTTGACACTCCCATTGCTTTCTCACTGGCGAATCCGGAGTTTTGCGTGTTGTGCGCGTGTGTTGGGGGGAGGGGGGGGGGAGAGGACAATCAAGCTATGGTTTGTTGCCCGCTGGGATGAAAAAATGCCTAGTTTTGTAGCTCGTTTTATTATTTAGGAAGAAGTGCAAGTCCCCGTTTATTTCCTGGACCCGCCTTTCTGTTACGATATAGATATACAGATACTTTCATTAACAGATGCAAAGAATTGTATGACAGAAGCAAACTTTTAGCGAACAACCTAAAGGTATCATTTAGAGCTGGATGTAATATATAGAATTGCATATAAGTGTTCTGATATCACAAAATGGACATTATGCACTACAAAAAATTAGAAAAATTATATATTAAGACCTAGCAAAATCTCATCCCATATATATCATATTTCTAATGAAAAAGCCTCCATTTTTAAAACCATGGCGTGAAAGTGTCATTATGATATAAAGCGCGCAGTTTTATGATATTGTTTTTAGTAGCGTAAAAGATGCACTTGATAAAATACAGATCAAACTATTCTAAATTCACGTCATAAATATAGGCACACGTGCAACTGTGGTCAAGATCAACCCATTCAAATTATAAATATCAGCAAAACATTCAGTTTTCAGATTCAGTTTGTGATATTTACCGTTATCCATGTGATCTATGTCCTATTTGTGACATACACAATGTAGTCTATGTGGTACAGAATCTACAGTTCAGTAAAGTACGTAATTAGGCGAACTGCTGGAATAAATTCAATAGCTATAGAAAAAAACACCGTTTTTTTTTTCAAATATACTGTAGATTCAACCATCATCATGTCCGTGTGGTAACTGTGTAATGCCATCGACGATATGGCTACGGTCTAAATTTAAGCCCTTAGACTCTAAGGGCTTAAATTTAAGTAATGTCAAAAGTTTAAGCTTGATAAAATCATAGAATTTACGGAGGCCGTGAATCCATTCGATAACATACGCACGACTGCCGCAAAGTAAAGGGATATATGGGCAGTATAAACTTGTATATAGGAGCACGGCACCGACAAACGGCAAAATGTAACTAAGTCCAAAAGCTTCTAAAGCATCTTTTGCATAATTCCAACCAGCTTTCTTAACTCATCACACACATGACCTACTTATTAAACTAACAGATTGCGATTGGGAAATAATAATTAAGTGTTTTGGTCTAGTTAAGATAACAATCACGTATTGCCGTATTTCAAAATCTTGGTACTGGGTATTCCCATATTAAACTATCTCTCCAACCAGCTGGTTGTCAATATCACAGTATACGGCCTCAGCAGCTCTGTCTACGTCCACGTGAAGTTTCATCTCTTCATTAGCCATGTCTCTAAGACTGGTGACAAGATTGTCGAACGTCGGACGTTCTGTCGGTTCCTCCTCCCAACATATCATCATCATAGTGTACCTAAACATGTAAGTATAATATCAGCCTTACGCATCAAAGAGTGTCATCATAATTATTATTTTTCAGTTTGGAATTTCAGCAATAGGGTTTAAAAAAACTTTCTAATACCGTATATCGGGTCAGACAAATGTTCTGCCCAGAAGAGAAATGACGAGTAAAAATCGCATATATTGTACCTAAACATACAAGTATTATATTAGCCTTACGCATCATAGAGTCTCGTCAATATCATTGTTTCATTATTTGGAATTTCAGTAATCGTGTTTTAAAGAAACTTTCTTATGTCATTTATTCGACTAGACACATGCCGTGCCCCAGCAAAATAATATCAGGGGTAAATCGCAAAAATTCGTGGGATGAATTATATCTATATCATTTTATCATTATAACTTTTGTGGCACAAACTAGTCCAGCAATGTAGGCAGTTAAATTTTATCTGCGATACAAGTTAATGGGTGCATATTCATGTATACATTTTTACTTTTTTATATTTCTTTTTCCATACCATTTCCCACTATCCCTGTCCGTAAATTCGAATTTTACCAACAATTTGTACATTACAAATCAACTGTTACTACACTTACAGTTCCTGTGTACAGTGTTGAGGTTTCTCCATTCTGTATCCTGACCTGATCTCACGTATTAGTTCTCGTCCAGACGTAATACCAGGGTAGGGGGTAGCCCCTGTATACGTCAGCAGTTATGAAAATATAAATAAACATTTTGATAAGGCCAGAAGAAATCGCCTTTAGATCTACACTATATTCAATGGGCGTTGAAGGAACATTCGATCTCCAGAAATCACAAAATTTTCGTGATTTAATTACCAATTTCTTTAATCTCCAAAATAATAATAATAATAATAATAATAATAATAATAATAATAATAATAATGATAAAAAAACGCACAACAAATTAAAATATGAATATTTCAATTAAGATGATTTGATATACACAATAAACTATTTCTGCTTGAGTAATCATATTCGAACATGATCATATAATTACATCTCATGTTCATCTCACAGTACATTGCTTTGACAGACTTGTTTTACGCCGTTAAAATGACTTTTAAATATTATTTCAGGCAGTGACATTAGCTAAAACTTGTATCATACCTAAAGTTACAATCTCCCAGAGAAGAACGCCAAACGACCAGACATCACTCTTAGTGGTATACACGCTGTCAGAGATGGATTCTGGTGCCATCCAGCGGATAGGGAGAGGGGTCTGGTGAACAAAGACTTTTTATGATTTTTACTTTTTTATAATCTATTAAACACAATGTAAAAGGCCTAGAATAATAAAATTTAGAAGAACTGAACGAATTGTACAATAAATATTGGTCTGTACACTACAAGGAAGAGGGTTTTGGTAAACAAAATTGAGGTGGTTATTTTTAAAGTTTGACTGGAAGTTAGGGTTTTCCTTCTAACACGTTTGACGCATGTTAGCTTCCACCACATGATGCAGGTATAAGTTTCCCAAAAACATACATACCACGTACATTAATGCTACCAACCATTCTTTCACAATCGAAATATCTATAATATATATATAAATCAATCAATTATAAACACTTGTACCGCATCCCTACCTCCATCCTGCTGAGATACTCCCTGCTGTCAATGACGTCACGAGCCAGACCAAAGTCGGACACCTTGCACACCATGTGGTCACTGACCAGTATGTTCCTGGCGGCCAGGTCACGGTGCAGGAACTGTGAGTGGCAAATGAAAATCTGCTGCTATTTACACGTGAAAACAGCGAAGCAAATTGTTTAAGAATGAAAGGATATTATACTTATTTGCTGAAATTGATTTTAATTTTAAAAGACATTCTAAATTCTTAACAAAAGCTGAATGGGTGTGTCATTTTTTTATCGTAGGGTTGACCTATGGATTAAAAAAAGAATACTGTACTAAAATGTTAACAGTAGCAACCAATGTCACACTAGTTAAATTGACAAATATTTAATACATATATTCTGCATACAGTGTGATGCAATAGAACCACCTTATGTTTAGCTATGTGGGCCATTCCGCTGGCAGAACCTAAAGCAAAAGACAGTAGATCCTTTGACGTCAGCTTGCCACTTCCGCCATGCAGATTACCATAGATGTTGCTACTGCGGCTTTTACGAAGATATGTCTTAAGGTTACCATTGCCAAGGTACTCTAACACAAGGAATGTTCGAGCTGGAAAAGTGGAATGTACATGCTTATCGTTAATTTTGAATACCCATACCTATATTCAATACTTTCAATTTTATGCTATATGCGGATATTTTCAGATCCATGGTGTGTTTGAAAAACCTTGTGATTTAAAGGCAACCAATGGATCTTTCTTGTATGAACTCAGATCCTGGATCAAGTCAAATTATTTAGTCTTTTGAGGATGATAAAATAAAGTCCATTTAAACCGTTGTTTTTAAAAAACAGAACCACATTAGATACCGGAGTTGGATATTATGTTGTCAAAACAAGCAGAGACAAGTTAGAAGTCTTTTTACAACAAATATGGGATGATATCACTTATATCACTTATAAGCATCATATTTTAGCCTGCAACGAATATCTAACATTATTGCTAGTAAGCAAACAGAACAAGTCATCCCTGTGCTTATTATTTTTAGTCTAGTCTTGCTTATTGCAATAGCCTATTCATTAGAATACCTAATTTTCAAATGGTAAGCTGCTTTCTATACAAAGTTTAGCTGCACGTCTCCGTACAGTTCTGTCTCCGTAGAACTCACTTTTGGTAACATGTTTCTCTTGATTAAAAAAAAATTAAATGCCAACTGACTATACAACTAACTAGTCTCACCAGAACCATTGATCAAGCGGGCACAATCTACTACAACGAAAAATACCAAAAGAAAAAAACTCTTAAGCATAAGGTTACTGGAGTTTTTAAATAGTATCATCAACTTTATAGCTAATTTTATCTCAAGGATAACAACTCTTCGAATGGGATCCATATTTCACAATAAATACATTGTGAAAAACTTCATTAGTTTAAGATTTTATGTAAACAGCAAAAAGACGTAGGTGTAGCGTATTTTTTAAAATTTATTCTTTTAATATATTATTTTATTCTTGTATTATTCTTGTTATTTAAACAAAACAGGCAATATTTGCCCTAATAGGTATGTAGTAACTTTAAAAAAATCAGGTATAAGGTAAAGTAGATATTTCTTAGGGGGCTTTTCAAAATTTAGAAAAAGAGCTAAAACACTGTAAAAACAGTATAGCTCTGAGACACATTTCTAAGCGCCTGTTTTGTCTCATTTTTTCCACGAGTTTAGCACCTAAGCACGTTTAGCCTATTAACATGTTACACGCTTTGACGTGCTTGACGCCTAATAAACGTAGGGTGTATTTGTTTAACTTTAAGGTTGTAACGTTTTCAACTGTTTCAGTCACTCTCTCTCACACACGCGTGCGCGCGAAGTCACGGTCACCTTTAACTGCTATAGCTATCTCTATCTATAACAGGGTACCGTGAACTGTCAACATAGTTGATTCACACCATCATCTTTACAGCGGGACTTATTCATCCTTGTGTTAGCTGACCTTGCGAGGAAGTTAATTGGAATATAATTCTGAAAAACAAGTTAGGAAAATTCACTAGTTTACTAAAGACACGAAACAACTATCACTTTTACTTTAAAACATTTTTTTCATATTTTGATAAAATGCATTAAGGTATTGATGTTCATTTATTTTTTCCGGAAGTAATGAACAATTGAACATCAGGATGATGGTGGGGTATTCATTATAATGGTTTATTTAAGCTTTCATCACATGCTGGTTATTTTGGTAACGATAGTCCGAATATTTTTCAAATCGCACCGCTCTAGTCGCCGACTAACCCAAGCCCATTTTGGAATTAACCGCTAACTGTAGTTCATACAGCATAAGACGTGTGTTAAGATACTTCATGGTATATTACCACTTCATAGGATAAGAATTACTACTTCATGATAGAAGGCGACTTCATTGGTTAAAAAATAAGGACCCTTAGGAGACTTCGTAGTATATTACCACTTCATGGTACATTGTATCCAAACATGTTTCAGTTCTGGTTGGATGTGGAAATTAGGCGTAAAGGTCGATATGATGTTTCATTGTAGACCTTGATTTCCAGAGTGACG
>NW_019775997.1:112797-142957 GCF_001039355.2 Lingula anatina | reverse complement strand
TTTTCACTTTTTTCATCACATATATAATAAAGTGTAGTCCAATATATGTAAAGCCTGATTATGACTGTCATATTGTTTTGTCCTTCTAGCACAGTTTGCGGCACTCCTAACTACATTGCTCCCGAGGTGCTTCAGAAGACGGGACATAGCTACGAGGCAGATGTATGGGCCATAGGTTGTGTGCTGTAAGTAGATAACATTGGCCAGGTTCACAACCAGTTGATCCCTGGACTAACTAGTCTGCAGATCAAAAATGGCGTGACCCCCTTAAAAGCATGCCGAGATTTAATTATTTTGCCCCTGCTTGGAGGATGTGCTACTGATCGAGGCAGGAATCCATTGTTAAGTGCATGACATATTTGATCTGTGGACTAGTTAGTCTGCATACAAACTGGTTGTGAATGGGACCATAGAGAAAACATTAAGAAAGTAGTCAGTGAGCACTGAAATCTGGCAAAGCAGCTCGATTCTAAACATCAGTTAATTAATTGATTTATTGATTAATAGATCACCATAAAAGTGCAACTGATTCTTTCCTGGTAACTTATATAAAATCCATCCCAAACTTTTTGAGTAAGGCTATGAATTAACAATGAGAGTGACAAACCAACAAAGTCAAAAACATTAGCCCCTTGGCATAGGTAATAATTAAATTATGCATATCAAATATGAACACTTCTCTATGTTAGTTCACCATTGTTTTGTATTGCTGTATACTTTGGTATGCATTTGAGGATTTTAGACTGCATAATTTAATATAATTTGCAAAGAGAGAGGTAATGATAATGAATGATAAATGATTCCTTTGTGAAATTTCGAAACAAAAAGGAGGTTGTTTTTATGCAAAGACAAAACTTCTTGATTAAGTAAAGTGATTATTAGACAAAACAATTTTGTCAAGCAAAACAGCAGTTATTTCGATGGGAAATCTTTACAAGAACTCAAGTGTAAAGCAAACTGAACATAACCTTAAAATAGTCTTTGAAAATAGTACATTATCATGTTTCTTTCTAAGAGAAAAAAAGTGAAATATTGGCATTATTACAGAATAAATTCAGAATGCACTTACTCATGCAACAAAACCTGTAAGTGTATTTTTTTGCTGTAAGTCTTTTCTATTTCTGGTGCCTGTGTGTCTCAACAAAGAAATATTATGATTTAAGTTTTAACCTGAGATGACAGTCAACTTTAGTGCAGATCGACATGGTTGTTGAAATCGTACCAGCATTATAATCTCATATTTATGAATTAAGATGGTGGCAGTAAACATAATACAAACTAGGGCATATGGATTTAAAGTACTTTTCCTCAACATATTTTATATTTGTGTAGGTTTGAATGTTTTTTGTTGTTGTTAAAGTTACATTAATTTTTTTATCCAGGTATGCCCTTCTAGTAGGCCGTCCACCATTTGAAACAGCAACATTGAAGGAGACATATATGAGAATCACATCAAACAAATACAATGTTCCTGCCCACATATCAAATGAGGCGAGAAACTTAATTAGGAAGTGCCTCAATCCGCACCCCGACCAGCGCCCCACTCTGGACCAGATTATGCAGGACGAGTTCCTCGTCTACGGCTATATTCCCAAAGTCTTGTCTGGGGCTTGCTGCACCTGTGCGCCAAAGTTCCCAGTTATTGAAACATTATCAAGGTAAGGACAACAGTCAGAATGATGGTAACGCTTTGATACTGCAGGTGTCTCTCTGATATTTAGAGTAACAGAGTTATCAATGTCATGTATTTTAAAGTTAAACGCAAATGGTGTGGTTTCTTCATCAATATTAATCAAGTTTTGAGATCAGTTAGCATTATATGCTCTTTTAAAACATTTTGACTTTATTGTTGTGAGATAAGTTCAATATATAAGGTCATGCACGTAGGCTCATTAAAAGGGCTTTTTTTTGTGAATTTGTTCAGCTAATAAACAAATTAGTACGATATGACATGAACGACCCAGTTGCACACAGTATTTTGAATGAATGAATGAAAAAGGTGAAAATGACAACTGACTATACTATACAAAGTATCAATGTTTCATCAAACCCCATTTTCATGAAGTTATTGACACCAATGTTTTGCACCCGTATGCCTTTAAAATGTCACCTTCATACATGAATGTGTCTTGTAAGTGCATTATTTTTGTTAACCTATATAAACTTACACTTAAATAATGAATTTGCAGTGAACTTTTCAATCCTAGTGGCTGTAGCTTGGATATAATGTACATTAAACTGTTGAGAAATATTTATTAGCTCAGAATGCATCATTTAGTATGATCATGTGTGAAGTGTCGTTTGGATACGCAAGCCACTATGTGATGAGCGCGTGAGAATTGAGTAACACAGTCATAGTATGCAGGTTGCATGTGTATAATACATCTTAGAATCTCTCTCGCATGGTGTAAAGGATCATCACTTTATGTGCTTTAATTATTAATACAACTGTGATTAAGTGTACATTATTTTCTCAAATCATTCTGTGATGTGTTAATGTTTCAGTAGTCGTCCCAAGTCCTATGCCGTACCTGTCTCCAACCACGAAGCCGTGCAAAAAATAACATCTTCCCTCGCTCAACTGAAGAATCATTCCTCAAAACTTTTGTCACCTGGGGTACGTAGATTTATCTTTATGACTCTGAGGTTTTTTCATTCTAGGTACTAATGATGGTGATATGTATTACATTACATTTTCCAGAAAGTTTGAAAGTGTGATATAAGACTCTCCTTTCTCAGCTTGTCAGCTAACTGTGGTAATATGGATATTAAAATGTATACAGCAGCTGTTGAGTCATCCACTATCTCTGGATTCATCAGTCAGTTGAGGTTTCCCCTGGCTTCCTATTAAAACCAAAAACAAAAGACAAGAAGACCACTCCGGCTGTTATAATGATCTGCGGCATGATAGATAATACATAGATAATGATGTCATTATAAAATTGGACAGTATGTCAATGACAGTGAGGGAAAACTGACACCAGACCCATGCTATGATTTTTTCTACATAAATTTAATATTTCCATTGTTTCTCAAAAATTGATAGATTGCTCAGTTATAAAGCCCATCTGGCTGTTTTTTTATTTCAAAATATAACTTGATCTTCATCAAACAGGGCACTCGGCCATCTCATCAGGTTAGATGTCAAGGCTCTAATTACTCTATGCAAATCTTCACCCTTGTAAAAGGATAAGATTTTATGCTCACTTATGTCCCTCATTTAAGGTACTTAATGGCTATTATAAATGCATATTAAATTGTAGACAAGGACCGCTAGGGTAGGCACTCATGATAATGGATCATTTATGTATTTTATCATAATTCAGCTGTCCAGGAAGTCTCCCAAGCCACTTGCCCAGGGAACGGTACGCGATAAGGACAATGAGAGGTTGACACTCAGTCCTGTCACCGCGCAGACACTGGCGCCACCTGTGATAGCTGGGGGCTTTCACCCTGTCATATGTCCAGATAGATGTAAGTAACCACCAGTCTTCAAATAAAAAAAAGAAAATTTTTAGCCAATTTTATTTAAATTTGTTCTCCATTTTGTTATCATATATTCTTTGAGGTGAAGGTTATCAACTCTGTTCTAAGTTAAGTGTGAGCTGTTGTACAGTCAGGTGCAATTTTATGCTGCACAAACAGTGTAAACATCTTTGTTATGAAACTTAAACATTAAAAAAACAAGCACGTTTTAAAGTTGTTTTTACATTTGTTCTCATTTGACATTGTTCAAATCATTTAATCATAACTACAAGCCGTCCTGGAATACCATCCTTAAACCCCAAACTCGGGACCTAGCACAACAAAAGACTTGTTTTCTGCGTGGAGACAAATTGATGAGTCTCATTTAGTTCTCTTATATCTTGACATATCAAATACATAACAGATTGACAAGATAACGTGATTGCCTGACCTTGGGTAATATGGCTGACGTGATAAGAACCTATCCTATATCATTTGACCCTGGACTAAAAGCCTAAAAGATCAAAGGTGTTGCTATTTTTGAGGTATATTTTTCAGACGAAGGATGAGTAATATCAAATCATTTTTCTAAATGATGTTTTGATGTCAATATTTGGGAAGATTGTGTTGTGTGAAGTTACTTTATGGTAAATGTGTTATCTGTATCTCAACTAACACAATGGTTGTGACTATTCCAGCCCAGTCTCCCAAGCCAGGCTCTGCAGCCAACCTCCTCTCCCATCTGGAGACCTGCCTCAGAGCATCAAAAACAGGTGATTGTGACCAAGAAATTGTCTGAATTTATGAATAAGAATATATATACATATCATTATCAGTTCTTAAGACTTAATTTTTCACAAATGATACAGTTATCAGTTCTTCAGATTTAATTGTTCGGGAATGATTTTAATGTAGCTAATTCAATTAATGACATAGGTAGGGTTCTTGAAAACAAGAGTTTGGAATAAGAGTTACTTGTGGAGAAAAAAAACAAACAAATTTTTCATCTATGTTGTCACCGCTGTCTCTAGTTTGTAGTGTTTTTTATCTTTTTGTCACTGCCGGCCCTAGCAGTGCCTCTAAACATCATGACCATGTTATTTTAACTCATTCTTTATTAGGAATTCATTGTAAAGTACCTTGTTTTTAAGTTTACCTGTATATTTTTCTCATCCAGTGTCTTCCCTGGCCCCAGGGTCCACCAATGCCAATATCCTCTGGGTTACCAAGTGGGTGGACTACTCCAATAAGTACGGCTTTGGCTTCCAATTGTCCAACAAGATGGTGGGGGTGCTTTTCAATGACATGTCCAGAATGGCGTTGTCTTCTGATGGAAGGTAAGGATTGAAATTTAGGAACAAAATGAAAATTCAATCTTCACTTGATTATTCATAGCTTAGATTAATTCAGTTACCTTTGTAGCTTTGTTGATATAAGATGTGTCAATTTTGATGAAGGTATAAGAGCACTGTAAATCATTTCATGAAAGTAAATTATATATATATATATATATATATATATATATATATATATATATATATATACTGGTAGTCAGTTACCATGCTTTACCTTTTCTTTTTATTTAAACCACTGAAAGTTGAGAAGTTTTTTAGTGAGACTGGATATCCTTGGATATCCTTGGATATTTTTTCTTATCTATTTTTTACTATTTATAGGGAAATCAACTATTTTGATGTCACAGACAAAATGTCAACATTTGCGACAGAAAACATTCCACCCTCCTTGCAGAAAAGAGTCCAGTTATTGTTGTATTTTGGTGCTTATATGGACGAGCATCTGATCCGTGGTGGAGATATTCAAGGTCCTCGTCATGCAGGATGTGAGCCTGTTTACATGAAGAAATGGTTCCGAACTTCCAAAGCCATCGTCATGTATCTTAGCAATAGAACATTACAGGTAGGGATATTTGTGCTGCATATTTTAAAACATAAGCTGTGAACAAGTATTTTAATGAATCTTTAAACAGTTTCACTTTCATTTTACCAAACACCTTTCCTGAATTTAAGAAAGAAAAGAGATGAAAAATCCGAACAAATCTCTATTTAAATGATATCAGTAGAAAATAGACTGGCTTAATTACTATTAATAAAATGGAAACTAAAAGAAATTTCACCAATACATTGTTTTCAGTTGTAGTTAAATGGGCGACTTCAGTTATGGTCACGTTTTGCAAGTTAAAGTTTAACACCAACATATTTCCACTTTCAGATCAACTTCTTTGATGACCACACGAAGATCATCCTGTGTTACCAGCCAGAGATAGTGGACACCACCTACCTGGTCACTTACATCAACCAGGACCGCGTGGCCACCACGTACTTCTTGTCCCAGTTGACCAGCTACGGCTGTCCCGCTGTCGTCCACGACAGACTGCTCTACGCCAAGAACATGCTGCAGAACATGATTGACATTGATGGCGATGATATTTAATCATGGTGAAAAATAATGTTCTTGTGTGGGAACCATTCCCCGTTTTTTTTTTTCACAACTGATCTCAATGCAGTACAATTGAATTGCAACATCACGATGATATATAACTGATGAAAGCTGTAGTTTGAGATGTCATGATGTTATTTTGGAGAACTGGTGATTCGATTTTTTCTTTTTGACAATGCAATGTCCTGGGTTTGACCAATCAGGAAGAAAACATTCTGGTGCTTTGGAGATATACAAGTAGATGCCTTACATCTTCAATGCAATGTTTATAATCATTGCCCTATACCTGGATTTGAAGACATTGTTCTTTGTGTTTCTTTCATATATTAGACAAGTGACTCCAGAACACTTTACAATTGAGTAAAGGAGGATTTATACTTAAGACATGGATCGCATCAAAGAATAATATGACTTTTTCATCTTAACTGTTTTCATGTGAAAACACTTCAAAAGAAAAAAAAACGACTTCCCTGATACTTCTGCCTTCACTTTATAAGAAGAATTATGAATGTGTTCTTCACATGCTTATACAAGAGAAAAGTTCTACCATTTTTTACCAAATAGAAAAGCATGATTTTTACACTTACAGCTCTTGAGTGCAAAACAGTAACAGGTACAATGTTCAACTGTCAGTTACTGCAAGGCAATACAATGGCAGCAATTGAGGCTTCCTAATTTGTCTATTCACTGTGGTATCAAAACCAAAAGGGTGGAACCAATAT
This sequence comes from Lingula anatina, assembly GCF_001039355.2. The sequence continues at coordinate 136,313 of NW_019775997.1, read as the reverse complement.
CCAAAATGTCTTCCATGTACTTATATCAGGGATTGTGAGCAATATGTTTGTAAGGCAAACTTTAGACAGATCTCTTGTGATTTAAGATTCAGTTTATAGGAAAGTGCCATTGGAATTCCAAAATAATGGTGTGTATATAATTATCTATATATAAGGGTACTCTTCCAACTGTTTAATTTTTTTTTTCAGTGATCTCATTATTTATCTCATTAACATTGTTATAGATGTTAAGCCAAGTTTTAATCAGCTAAGGGTAACTTGAACTTATGAAAAATTTTCCTTGTAAAACCCAAGTTTGTTTCATTTTGTGGGTAATTTTGAAAATTCCGTTTTTGTAAGGCTTGTGATTTTGGTGCTGTTTCCCATTTGGAGGTAAAAATTATATTATCAAGCAATGCATACATGGGAGAGAATGTACATTCCACAGTATGCTCAGAATCAAAATGAGTATTGTAAATACATACCAGTTAAAGTGTTATAGGTTGATTTTGTTTCAAGTGCAATGCTTTTTTTTCTTTGTACATAAGTTTTCAGTTGTCATATCTTATGTTAAGGCAATTTTGTTTGTGAACAGCCTAATGGTGTTGAAGACAAGGTGAAAATTGAGTGTTGTGGACTGCAATGTTTTCATTGAATGAGGTTGCACATCCCATCTTGATGGTGAGAACTTGGTTTTCTTTCAGAAGTTGTGAAAGACCAATTTAACGCATTTCAGTTAGTTTATTTTTCATTTTCATTGTAAGAATTTATGTTCATTCAATAAATTATCATGAAAGATCAAATTTGGGTTGATCATTTAAAGATGTGCATGCTACGAAAGAGATGACAATTATTAATATGAAATCCAAAGTTCCTCAATAAATACATTGAAAATGACAGATAATAATTTAAATTCCATCTTTCCACCAAAATGCAGTTATGGCAATTATTCTGAAATCTGTGCTTGGCATTGGACCACGTGGACCTTCATAGACGGCTATCCTCTGTAATAATTGCTAATGAGATTTTAAAGACACAATTTTAAAAATAAAACTGAATAATTTTGAATATGGGAACAGATTTATTAACCATAAGTAAGTGCAGGAAAATTGGTGTTTACTCCAGGAAAATCTGTCTCATGGCACCACCAGAATGTTTCCCTTTTACAGTTGGCAGATTTATGTGTTTACATTTGCCCAGAATTTAGTTGAAAAATAAACATTTTAATTGACCATAATTTTAGAAGATTAAATTTTTTCATACAATTAATATTTTATGTTGTAGCAGGTTCCAGGTTCCAGCACTCAACCATAAGGTACCATATTCTAATACCTTTCTCTTTATCAAAATATTGGCAATTTCAGTGGAAATTTCTGAAATGTAAATCATTTTCATTAAATATACACCAATGAGACCAAGATAAGCATAACAAACAAAAACATTTCCTCATTAAGCTTAATTTATTTGCTTAATCTTTAAGTCCATCTTACATTTTACACCCAATTCGATGTCTGGGAATAATTAAATCATGTAATTTATCTGTCACTCAACCTGAATCAATGGGACAAATTATTTACAGAGGTTAACACTTATGTACAATTGAAGTTTATATATTTAAGGAAAAAGTCCACTTTCCTTTGCTCTACCAACTTTTTACAATCATCTTAAACGAGTGGATCAAATTTTCCTTTTTTATCTATTCTAAACTAAAACCTACACTACAGTAACAAGCAGACTGCTTGATCATTTCATTCCCTACGTAAATACACATCAATATCAAATATCAAACAAGCACATATCATATAATTCAGAAAGACTCAATTCAACTTATTATGGCAATGATTCTACAACCATATCATTTCATACAGCCATGAAATGTGAGAAGAGAAGCTAAATCTAGTTTCTCCACTGAATATAGTTCTACACTACAATGTTGTGCTATTAATACAGGTTCACTGGGAATGACGGTACGTATCACAGATTAGAAAATTGCTTGCAACTTCTTCAAATAGCATTCAGCACAACTGCACAATCCGTCTACAGCTAGTTCTAGAAAAAAAAGTACAAAATAGTGGAGCAGCTGTAATACAGCATTTCCAAGAATAAACAAGTTGGCGATTTTAAAAATCTAAACCAATTTTAATACATATGCCGAGTTGCAACTTAAAGAATAAAGCTATCTGTAGTACAGGTATACAAATAATGTCTGAGTGACATTTTTTTAAAGAGTGATTACCACTTAGAAATAATATGACAAGAGGGGCCCACGTCAACTTTTTTTTTTATACCTGGCCCACAAATTTAAAGAAATGACACTTCTATTCATTTCATATACTGATTCATCCTTTAGCAATTTTCAATAAAACCACAATATTTCTTGACTTAACAATATAAACCGATGGAAACGTATGATAATAATGAGTGAAATTTATAATCACAAGACTAATTTGGTGAAATTTAAAGACATGCAATATATAAATCAATAGCTAAGTGTTTCAAAATAAATTCATCAACACTGAACCAAAGTCCAACACAAAATCTAACTCTCACCAAACAGAAAATGTCCCAACAAAAATGTAATTTACAAATAACATTTACTGAAATCATCATTGTCTTGAATGTTCGGGTCAAAAATTGAAATTGTGGCCCTTCACTGTCCTGCAGCAGGCAAAACACACCATCTCAGCATATTTCAAGACAAACTTTGTAAACATTTATTTATCTTAAAACCATTTTACAGCACCATATTCTGTGACAATTATTAGAGGACGGACCCTCTCCTCTCAGAATATGATGAACATTTACAGTCAGACTGTTCCTGACTGGTGGTAGAAAAGAGATCAGTGGGCGTTTCAACTAAGTTGAAAAGTTTTTCATTGCCCCACAAACCCAATGTGTGCCAGTGAAGACTTTCAAATGGCCACGGGGCATTTCATCATGAAAAACAGAATAGTTACAACTTCACTTTGAGTTTACAATGAATCACAATATTTTAAACAGCTTCTTATTGGCTGTTTTCTGTAGTAATGCACCACCTAATTGGCTGTGAAACTGTCCCAGCATGCATTAGTCAAGTAACCAAGGTTCCCATTGCCAGAGACCTCATGTCACATGTTCCCTCTTTGGATTTATAACTTACACAGCATGTATCAATCACTAAAACAAGCCATCCATTGGCTGCGATCTCAAGTCATGTCTCTTCATTGGCTGTGAAACATTCACAGGAAGTAACCAGTTGAGTTATGGATCTTTCTATTGACTGAAGGCCAAGTCATGGGATCACTGCATGTAAGTATATGAGCTCCCAGGCTGTGGGGCTTTCACAGGGTGAACTAATGTCACATCCAGCTCAGGGTTGTGTTCATGCAGTGAAGTTTCACGGTAATGAAGGACCAAGTCCAGTAGAGTCTGATGAATAAAGAAAGGTTCGGCAAACCCAAAGCCTGTCGCCTTGTGTTCTATTACACAGTGCCCTGTTCGGCCATTTGCACTGAAGGAGAATAACAGCAATGTCAAATTATATGTATTTATTTTTTCTTCAATATCTCTTTTACTTTCAAAGATAGCTTATTGAACACCTTGTTTTGCATAATGTTATATAAGCTATTTTCATTTAAACTGAAGCGTTTAATTTTCAAAATGTACAAACTGCATGTTAATTTGGTACAGTTATTCTGTAAAGAGAATGACATCTTCAGAGCACCTGACGCCACACTTTACTTACTTTAATGACAGCGCGTAGGAGTTCATCTTGCTGCTAGGTCGGATCAGGAAGGTACCGTCTGGCTTGTTCTGCAGGAGGTTCTCAGCCGTGTACCTATCACAGTCGATGTACCATGTGCTCTCGTTGTAGTGAGCTATGCTGGGGAGGTCGTTATTCATGACAGGGGCACTGAAATTATCAAAATACTTTTTCTAAGTATGGAAGACAGAACTTCACTTCTCCATTCTGAAATGTAGTTATATTGATAAAACAAAGGTTCATAGCCCCTTTCTCTATTTAATGATCATGGTTAAATTAAAATTTTCACAACATTAAATTTATATTCAACTAAGTCTCAATGCAAATAAAAACATCATTTACAATAAAAATAAATAAATAAATAATTATTAAAAAACACCAACATCATATGGAGTAATTTTTTCAATAATCTAAAAGACTGATCCTGTGGTTAATAGTCTTACCCGACATAGTAGGGTTCCTCCTCATCAGGAGTACCCTGACTAATCCTCCTCTCTGTCTCCCCTAGCAGCTTTTCATCTATGTAGTCTTTGTTCACATTTTTGTCAATCAGGTATCTGAAAACAAGAAAATAAAAAAATGTGAAAAATATTGATTAAAAGATAAATTACGCTCTTGAAACATGAAGAGTTGCACAGTTGCTGTAACATATAGTAAGAAGAGGAGAAAATCAAGTTCAACTTTAAGTTAAAATTGCCACATGTAGAATTCCTTTGTCAAATGGTACTTACTTAATATACTGTTCCCGTAGTTTGTATTCTCTCTTGATTTCTGGTTTCAGACTGTTCATCTCCTCAATGAGGCGGCGGTTCTCTTCAGTTTGATATCTCAAATCTTCCTCCAACTGTTCTTTACTTCTCTTGATTTCCTGAAGTCGGTCAGCTAATAATTTGTAGTTCTCCTCTAACCTAGAAGAAAAAATACCAACAATGACATACCAAAGAAACATAATTCATAAATGAGAATCACTGTTATAACTAACTCAATGTTAAATTTTAAAGACTTTTAGATAACAGTCAACTTAAATTTTACATAATGGCAATGTTTAATTTGACCAAACTCTATCGTCCTAAAATCTGCCCAGAATTCCACTTACTTCTGCAGCTCGTGGGGCTGGGCCTGCTGCTTAAACTTGTCGTGAAGCGTAATCTGGTCCTCAAATACCGTGATTGTTTCTGAGAAGGCATCCAACGCCTGGTGCTTAAGTTGAAGCTCCTGGAATTCAAATCATCAAGAGTGAGTTCATTGGCTTTGCCTTCAATTGGAATCAAACGAACTAAATAAATAAATTGATATTTTATGAAATGGAACTGCATAAAAACTTTCCAGTTTGTTAAGTAGGGAGGTTTTAATTTCACACACCTGCGTAGTTCTTGAATGTCCATCATACAGCTTGTCATATTTCAAAGTCTTCTTCAAGTATTCCCTGTTGATCTCCACCAGTCTCTTACACACCTCATCTAAATTGGCGTTCAAGTCCGCATCTTCAGCCTGAAATTGTCATCATGAAAAAATCAAATATGCATAAAAAAGACGAATCCTGCAATGTAGTAAATATAATTTGTTAGACATTTTGATATTAAAATATTGACAGTCAATAATTTACATACATATATATCAAAGATGTTTTTTCATCCAATAACTGCTCAGAAGCATAAATTCACATTCAGAGTAATATTTTTGACCATCTTGACCATCCAGCCTCACTGACCTGCTGATGTTTGGACAGCGGGTACTTGAGGGTGACATCCAGTGTCTTGTTATACTGCCCGAGGGTGTGCTGTCTGTAATGGGCCACCAGCTCCTGTACTGAGGAGAACTTTAGAGGCTCCACAAACCCATACTTGCCGTTCTTGTGATAGATCTTGATTAACTTATTGCTGCCACCTTTCCTGGAAGTGAAATAAGAAATGATTTAATTTTTGTTAATGGTAAGCATGAAAGTGAATATCAATTATTTTACAGAGATAATTATAAAAAAGTCTGCTGTTCTTACAGCTCAAGGAACAATACTATCCTGAAGAATGTGCAACTTAATTACAGTTAAATCTTATACTTTAAATATCTGAACAATAGATGAATCTGAGCACATCTCAATCCCCAGGTAAGTGGTATCCAGTGTGTTATGTTTACCTGAGTGTTAGTGTGTAGTCTCCATCTCTGGACCATGTGGAAATAGGTGTGTTATGTTTACCTGAGTGTTAGTGTGTAGTCTCCGTCTCTGGACCATGTGGTGGCATTCCTCACCAAGAAAGTACCATCAGGTGTGTCCTTTAACTTCTCATTCACCTCCTCTCTGGAATAACACACCACCCTCATGTTAATATTACTCTTCTTATAATAATAATAATAATAATAATAATAATAATAATAATAATAATGCCAAATTCAATTTCTCTGAAACATTTGTACGTGATTTGAGGACCACTGTTACCTGTCCACAGTAGCATGTATATTATTAGTTTATGCTTGCAGAAATGATGTGTTTTGAGATGGTCCCTAGGCCCAGTCTAAGTGTTTACCTTGATATCTCCCCCCAGTACCACTCTGCCTCCTCCAGGGGGTCCTGACTAGGATTGTTATTCTCTGTGTTCTGGTCCTGAGGGGGCTGCTGGTGCAGTTTGGGGGGTCGAGGGGGTCTGGGAGGGGGGACATCTAGGAATGAAAAGATAAAGTTTAAGTATACAGGAACACCCATACAGCTTGGTGTGTATTTAAATGTTAGATGTTCAACAAATGTTAAACATGTGCTGGAAAACTTGCTTCTATTCTTGAGGCATATTTTACGCTTATTTTTGACAAGTTTCGTTGTTGTTTAGTATCTGTGAAATATCTGTGAACCTTTAATGATTAAAATTATTCAAATACCTGAATTAAAGTTGTCTGACCTACCTGCTGTAGTTTCTGTATAATCTGGCATGGTTTCTCCCCAGTTTCCTCCTCTTAGCAGACAGTCAAATACTCGGATGTGGTATTCAGTATTGTACACAATGTCACTAGAAAAGATAAAAAAATATTTTAATTATACCCAGGAGAAAAAAATGTAAAAATTAAAAACCCTGAATTTCTCAAATTTCCAGTGGCAACAGCAGAGTCTAAATTTTTCAAAACATTAAAAACATGAATCAATTTTTAAAAAAAAAATTAAGTCAAAAAACTATAATCAATCCCATTGGCCGAAAACTTGGGACACAGTGCATTTACAAAATCTTTTCCTCAAATCTCTAAAAGTCTGTATGCCCACTGTCCAGTTACCTGGTTGACCACAGGGGGTCCAGCAAGACCTCAGTCATGGCGGCAATGAGCAACACCAAATAACGACCAACAGGAGGACACCGACTTTTTGTATGGGCCATTAATTTCATTTTCATGATTTAAGTCTCTGATTAATGATTATTTGGGTGTAGGCTCCCAGGCCAATATTTCTGATTTATATTTGTGTGTTACATTCCATCACAGATGTCTCTTTATACAGACATCATAATGATGGCCTTATTTGATAATTAATTTGCCATATTTTCTTCTTAATCTATCACTCCTTATGCCAATTTCAGTTTTCCACATTTTTCTCCCCTGGTGAGTCAGACATGCTGGATCACTGAACTTGTAACTGGGTATGATTCACCTCTCTTTCCATGATTTGTCTCTCACTATTCCAAACACCAAGGAAAGGAAAACACGGCTGTAGAAACAAGACAGGACAGGATAGGTGGCATCTTTGCTGTAGGGAAAGAGGGGGGGGGGGGGGGGGGGGTGACATCTTTGCTGTTGAAGGAAGGGGCCCTTGTTTAAATTTTAGGGTATTTTTATCTGATCCTAAATGTGCTAGGATCTTATTACTGTTCCCCCAAGTATATCATAATGTAGTCCCCCCCCCCCCCCTAAAAAAAAACAAAAAAAAACAAAAACAAAACAAAACAAAAAATAAATAAATAAATAAATAAATAAATAAATAAATAAGTACAAAGTGTGCATGTTTGATTTGGGGAGGAGGGGAGAAGGAGAACTATACTTACATGATTTTCTCCCACGGTGGCCTCATCAGGATATGACAGAACACATGGGACAGTTTGACTGGTGGCTCCCTCTTTCCCAGAGCGTACTGGTGCTGGCACAGGTGGACAAAGTGCGCCATCAGATAGCGCAGAGTGCTACTGTGGTGAGGTGGGAGGTCTGACGCCAGCTGCACCAGGCGCTCCTTACACTGCTCGTCATCTTTGTTTTCTGGAAACAAAACAATGGCAATATCAGCACCATACTAATAATATTAATAACGTAAAGACTTTTTGACTTAAATTTTAATTTTTTTTTCAATGTGCCAAAACTAACAAAGGTAAAGTCATGAAATCTTTAGCATTTATCAAAAACATTTTCCTGATACAACCCACAATTTCATTGCAATATGTCCAGGACTGTTGAAGTTATTGAACTATGAAATTAGTCATGTTTTTTAGCCATCTGAAATATAATATTACAGTGCTACTGTGGACGATATATTATAACAAAGTGCTATTGTGGTGTTGTCCGACACCAGATGTAGAAAAAAAATACAGATGTTGTTTTACAACTATAACTAAACTATTGTGTTATCCCCTAATAGAGGTAATCTGGGGCAGAGTAAGGCAGGTGCTACAGGTGACTCAGGCACTCACATAGTTGTCACATATCAAGAAGACATCTGTCTTTACAATAACAACTGTGACATACAGAATGGTAAAATGATGTGTCAAGAAGACAATATCATCGTCTACCAAGATTATTATCAAATCTGGGCCTCGTGTCACTGCACTAATACTTACTAGCAAACATAGCAGTCAGAGGACTATCAGGTCTTAACCAGAAACTGATCTGCCCCTGGCAGCAAAAGTTTTCCAAAGCTTCATTTCCTTAACAACATTTTACCTTCTCTTATGTCTTCACGTGTTTCACTGACATAAACAACAGTCTTTGGAAGTCAGAAAATCTAATGTGTTGACAAATGATGACCTTGCTCTGAGCTTAGATCCAACTTGCCATCACCACACTGAGTCACACTTATCAAAAAGAATGAAATCTTATGCTAAGTTAGACATCTCAACTCAGGTATGGGAAAACACGTCATACATAATGGCTGCAAGCATCTTCCGAGTAAGATTTTTATGGTTTTTAAGGTTCAGAGAAGACGCAAGCATGCACATGCACAAACAGACACATGCACGTATGCACACACGCATGCATACACACACACACAGTGGCTCTACTTATTGCTGCCTCAATTAGTACTCGACTGGAATGACACACGCACATGTGCACACACGCACACACACATGCTCTACTTACTTGCTGCCTCAATGAACTGACTGTAGTACTCGACTGGAATGACAGAGTTGGGCAATTCACGGAGGTATTTCTTCAAGGCACCAGCTATACAGTTCAAGTCAAAATGAGCCGTGTTTAGACCTGATATATCTTCTGAAAAACGAGAAAAGAAAGAAAATAATTAAATGATTACCATATCTGGTTGAGTGTTTATAGGGTTCTCTTCAAGGAGGATGCTGATATCTGATATTATATAATTGTTGACTATGGCAGAGGTCGATGTGTTGTTTTAATTTGCAGACTTCTCACATCTGCGAAAAAAACCTTTTCACCCAAAGCAATAGTCTAATTGTTTTACAGTTTCTTTATTATTTTATCTTGTTGTAATCTCATATTGTTGTCCATGTTTGCTTTAATCAGATTGGTAAAAAAAAAATCCCTGACAATGTCATTACTCAACAGTTTGTTTGGTGACGATGTCATTCGTCATTGAGCTTTATCAGATTTTGAATTCCTAGAATCACATAAGAGCATAAGCCATGCTTATTATTTAATTCCAATAGCTGATGCTATTGATAGCTGTTAATAATATGTATTACATCATATATGCAGCTATCAATAGCATCTGGTATTAATAGCTGTTAATGATACTTGTTACATCCTATATACAGAGGCATGCTTGGTTGAGCTGCACTTGAAGTAGAATGATTAGAAAACGTTCAAATTGTCACATCATGGCCATCTCTCAGTATATCTTTATTATTTCTATTTACAAGAACAATGGTTTGTTATACCTGAAAATGAAGGCCTCAAAACAAGTCTGAATCACAGGGAGGACAAATTTATGAGTTACTGAAAGGATCAACCTGGGGAGGGGGGGCATAAAATAGTTCATTTTGGAGTAAAGAAGGTGCTGGAATCAATCATACTGTACCTGAGTTGAGCACCGCCTTGAGTTCTTGAATGGCTTGTGTCGAGGAAGAGATCCTGTAGACATCAAACAAATCCTCTCCTAAAATTAAAAAAAAAAAAAAAGAAAAATATGAAATTACCATTCCTGTTCTCATTTTTTGGAATAACAATATTCAAGAATGAAAAGAGAATAAATGGTACAAACTTCAATTCACCTGTCAAGAGTAATAATTTTAATCTTGTGTAAGAGTCAAAGGCACCTGTGCTTACTATTTCCTCATTCAGGACAAAATTAATTTTATTTTTCAAAAATTGTATTGAATCTATACCAGGTAAAGATGAAAGGCATGGCAGGTTTATGTGAAAGTATGCACTTATGAGCAAACTCTAATGCTGAATTTTAATGAAATAATCTACTAGTATAAATAAGGTGGTTAAAAATTTGAGAGCAATGGCCGTACCAGTATCTTTCCCTCTTCTCTCTATCTCTTGTGTACAGTGGACAATGACATCTGGGGCTTGTTGATCTGACGGATTAAACTGGTCTGTGAGATCAGCACCAAAGACAAAATCTGAAAACACAGCAAAACAAAGCTATTACACATCTTTTAAGACAGGCAATTTCCACTCACTGGTAGCCAAGCCAAAGGCGACATGCTAATTATTTACATTGTTAAGTACTGCAAGACAGGCTATAATAAATATGAACAGGAAAAAAGTACAAAGAACGGTAAAAGGGTTCAATATCCTCTTTTACAAACATCCTTTCACAAAGCAAAAAAAAAAAAATCAATAATAGTAATAAGTTTATTGAGCACTATATGACATGAATACATTTGCAGGCTCACTAGACTACATTATTTACACATATAATTTATATATGTTTACATACAAACAAACAAACAAACAAATAAATACAAATGAGTTGCATCAAATATGCCTCTTACTTGCTACAAAGCTAATCCTCCTCCTCTTCTCCATGATTTCTGGACTGCAGCAGATCAGGCCTGTCTTGGCACATGTCCTGTGACAGCAGAGGCCACACTCTGGAGAACAAACAACAGGCAACGTCTGCCTTTAGAACTGTTCTGACCACAAGTGTGAAGGTTCTTAGAATCTAATGTCAGTTTGTCAATGAATTTTACCACGCAAGTTCTAGAATTTGGTTTATATATATTGTTTACTCACACCAAAGTCAACTGACAGTTCAGTGAAATAGGGTAGTGTTAGAGATCGCTTAGACAGCAAAAAATGTTAAAATGTAACATTTAAAAGCAGAATATCATTATTATTAAATAACCCCCTCCCCCCCCCACAAAAAATAAACAAACAAACAAACAAACAAACAAATAAATAAATAAATAAGGACTGATAAAAGCCAGGTGTAAGCCCTGGGTGGTGGCTGTGGCCTACCTCGACACTGCAGTCCCTGATGCATGAGACCGTGAAGGAACTTGTTACAGATATGACAGCGTTGGAGAGACGAGAAGCTGTATTCCACCACTTTATGGTCAGTGTCTACACAGTTCACTGGAAGGACAAGAGAAAAAGTTACATGTCAGTGTAACAAACAAACAAACAAACAAACAAATCAATCTATTAACAAATAAAATCTAAAGATATATCAGGCATGAGACCAGTCCTCACCAAAAAAATAGGATTTACATGATTCACCCTGAAAAAATTGGAATTCTGATAAAAGTCCCATCAGCGTATATATAAAACATTCAACAGAACCTTGTGTGGACTTACCTGCCACATCCAGTGGTTCATTAGAGGGAGGTAAGGCAGACCCATGTGGTTGCTGGAATGATAACACAACTACACTTATAATGTATACACACTCAATGTTTATACAGTTTTTATTCTCTTGAGGTGAAATCACCCAAGATCTTCATTTCATATTCTGTTGCACACATATATATACGGGGAATCTAATGCCAATTAATTAAAGAAATAGTTAATTAAGACTGCTAACATGAGTGTTGGAATATTTACCTGCTCTGACTCCCTGCCGCAAAGATCATCAATACACACAAGGATGGCTTTTCTGTGAAAATCATCTAGAATTCCCATAACCTAGGAGACAGTGAAAATGAAAAATCTCTAAATCACTTGCCACAACACGCGACTTGGGCCTGAAGACACCCAATAACACAGAGACAATACCAACTACAGAAAGATGAACTGACAATAGATCCAGACAAGTGCCCGAGTCTGACAAGTTTGACTCCAATGACAGAAATTTGATTCTACTCAGTGAGTAATATCTGGATTTACTGCGTATAGGACTTCAAGACATCCCTCCACTAACAAACGCCCACTCTTCACAGCTTTATAGCATCCTCTCCCAGCGTAGCAGACATTCACTGTATGGGGCTAACATCTTGTTAATCAACAGGTTCCTCTTATTGAAAACTTAACAGTCAGCTGTCAATCATCCCACTGCTCAACCAATCAGAGCAAAGCACGAGGTACCCCAGTTAAATTAGACAAAACAATAACTTTAACCTCATCAAGTCCTTGAGCTGTATCTATTCTCTCTTTATCTCACAACCTGAGGACATTAAAATTAAATTCTAATGAGAAGCCAACATGGGCCCTTTCCTTTTTGAGTTGTTTTTAAAATAAATTTGGTTACAGTCATGGTAAATATCTTTTTATAATCAATACATGCTTAAGTTAAAAGAATCCTAACAGTATCTGTTAAGTAAGTGTCACTCTAATCCAGGTTAATTTGACACTAAACCCATTCATGAAAACAGTACAAATAGGAATACATAGAAGTATGTGAAAACTTCCTCTGTGGAAATTGAAAATCATGTCCACAAAATTCTCTATATTATATATACAATAGCCTTTAAACTGCAAACAACTTAAAAAAAAGAAATAAAAGCTAACTGCAGCTAAACTGAAAAAAAAAAAAAAAAAAAAAGGTTGCCTACATTTTTCAAAATTTCATTTTCTCTTTTTCAATCTCTTCACCCAATCGCCCAACCTATCTCTCCCTAATCCATATTTTTAACTTATGGTGCGGTTGTTTGTCTGGTTTCACTTGATATCTAACTGGAAACTCTAATCAGTAACACTAAACCTAATCAGCTTGTAATCCAGCACTGGGCTTCCTTCTTCTAATGAGCACACAATACTGCAGCACTAGAGGATGAAGCCAGGTTCCAGAAAACGAGCTCTTATAATTTAGGAGGAGAAATAAACTGATTAAAACAATACAATCCAAATCTGGCCTTGACATTCCATTCCCAAGAATCCAACAGGTTTCTCTGTGATTAAATCACGTTTTTCTTCACTATCTGCATTAACACAATTTATCAAGGTCAAAAACAAACCAATGTCAATAACTAAAAATACATCATTAACTTCCTAACACCCAAAATAATACACAATTTTATCAGTTAGTTTTGAAATATGTGATTTCATAAAATTACTCCTTTTATAGCGTTTTTATAGTGCAGAAAAGTTCATATGACAAAGTTAATAAATGAACCCTTCAGTAAAGTTAAATATGAAAAAATATATTTGAATTTTTGACTTTTTATCTAAAAGAAGCATAAGATTAAAAAAAAGATATATTATTTACCTCTAGTTTACTTTCATCCAGCGTCATTAAATCCTTTCCTTTGATATTGTTCCGTTTGAAGAGTTCCACATATCTATACAGGTTCAGGGCTGCCATCCACTCTAATACTTGGGACAGAGTCCACGTGTGGACGGGCTGGAGAATAGACAAACATAATATAACATATCTATACAGGTTCAGGGCTGTCATCCACTCTTATACCTGGGCTGGAGATTAGACATTAAAACACACACAGTAAATAACCCAACCAAATATTACACTGGCAAGATTTAAATACTACTGAGAACTACAATTTGAATCATGAGTGTGTGTGCGTGCGCACGTGTGTGCGTGTCTTCCAGACATTTCAGTATAGTCAGGGGCAACAGAGGCCTTTTTCTGGGTCTTCGAGAAGACGGTCAGAATTTTTCAAGTTTACATGGACAGGCATCTATTTTTTCTATTAGAAGACATTCAAAAATGGAGGATGGATTAATAAAGTTAATTTGAAAGGTCGTCAAAAAAAATCTCAGGAGCCGCCCCTGATAGGCAAGTAATCAAGGGAAAAGGAAACTGATTACAATGGACTAAAAAAGTCTAGCAGATTGCACCAATTTTCTGGTAACATTATTTCAACTGGGTGTCTTCATTCACTAATCAGGTGCAATGCCACATTGATTGGCGTTATTTAACACTATTGTGACGTGTGTTGAAACTAATACTTGACAATGTTCTTGGAATAGCATGACAGAGCCTGTGTCACCAAACTCACATATGACGGCAAGGAATGTGGGCGTTCAAGGAATTGAGACAATCAAGCTTATCTATCAGGTGGTAATGATCTTTTCAATAGGGAAAATTGTGAATTTTACAGAAACTGCATTTTTAAAGTTATAATTCCTGAAATTAAAACATTCCTAATGAGTGGTATCAACAAACCTGATAAACTGGCTACCCTGTATACAGTAAAACAAATGAAACATACAAATATCTATCCATAATGATTCCAAAATAATGAATCTCAGAGATTGATAATTTTCCCATTTGAAAAGACCGAATCATAAAAACATGGTTACCTCTGCTTGATACAGTAATAATGCACCTTAAGCTCTTCTTTAAAACCCCATAACAATATCTAACCAGTCATGGACTTGTGGCCTAGCACACAACTTCAGCTCTGCTTTCAAACCCCACATTAATATCTACCCAGTCATGGGGCTCTGTCCTAGCATACATCTTCTTACAATTCCAACAGCAATATTTTCCCAGTCATGGCAAGCAATTCCTGGTAAAAGAAACCTACTAGTCCACTTACGTTATAACTATGTCCTGGACAAGCTGGTGGCCTTCAACAACACTGAGTCACTTAAATGGTCACTGGTCAAGAAGTGGACAACAGCCATTTAAAAAGTTCACAATCTGTGGCAGGGCAGCAGCAGCAGCAGCTCTCACCTATGACTAATCCTACTTTCTTCAATTCACTAAGCATCTTCTGCAAGCCTGTGGCCAGCAGCCTCAAAGGTCTGGGTTTCTTTTTTCAGAATGAAGTGGACCTTTTTTACTCGTTTGGTTGATCTAACTTATGAAATGGAACCGAATTCAAATTTTGATTCAGAGCAGGTATTTTTCTGGCNAAAAAAAAAAAAAAAAAAAAAAAAAAAAAAAAAAACTGCAGCTGAACTGCAGAAAAAAAGGTTGAATACATTTTTCAAAATTTCATTTTCTCTTTTTCTCTCTTTCACCCGCTGACCAACCTATCCCTCTCGAATCCATATTTTTAACTTATGGTGCGGTTGTTTGTCTGGCTTTCCTTGATATCTAACTGGAAACTCTAATCAGTAACACTAAACCTAATCAGCTAGTAATCCAGCACTGGGCTTCCTTCTTCTAATGAGCACACAATACTGCAGCACTAGGAGCTGAAGCCAGATTCTAGAAAACGAGCTCTTATAATTTAGGAGGAGAAATAAACTGATTAAAACAATACAATCCAAATCTGGCCTTGACATTCCGTTCCCAAGAATCCAACAGGTTTCTCTGTGATTAAATCACGTTTTTCTTCACTATCTGCATTAACACAATTTATCAAGGTCAAAAACAAACCAATGTCAATAACTAGAAATACATCTTTAATTTCCTAACACCCAAAATAATGCACAACCTTATCAGTTAGCTTTGAAATATGACTTCACCAAATAACTTGTTTTAAAAGTGTTTTTACAGGGCATAAAAGTACATATGACATAGCCGAAAAATGAATCCTATAGTAAAGTAACTTACGAAACAATATATTTGAATTTTTACTTTTTATCTAAAAGAAGTATAAGATTTAAAAAAAGATATATTATTTACCTCTAGTTTACTTTCATCCAGTGTCATTAAATCCTTTCCTTTGATATTGTTCCGTTTGAAGAGTTCCACATATCTATACAGGTTCAGGGCTGCCATCCACTCTAATACTTGGGACAGAGTCCACGTGTGGACAGGCTGGAGAATAGACAAACATAATGTTAAAACAATTCCCTAAATGTGACATGCATCACCTAGCAAGCAGTGACGAGAAGGTTAAAATCATACTAAGCCCAGAAAATGAGAAAGAATTGTACGCTGTTGGTAAATACATTCAGAGGGCAATTTCCAAAAGAAATGAGCATCTGCCACACTGAAGTAGCCTCATCCTGCTATATATTATATGAACCTTAAGTATGGCACATTAGATACATATAGCTATAAGCCTATCAAAGAAAATGTGTGTTCCCTCAGTGTATTGAACTATTTACAATTGTAATAAGTATTTTAAACAACGTATACACTGTAATTAATAATCTTAAACACTGTATTAGTAGTAATCCATAGTGATGTATAACTATTCATTTATTTATATATTTGTAGTATAGAGGGCTAACAAATGTAACTGCCACATTTAATGCTCGAATAAATTATTATTATTATTATTATATAATATAACATATCTGTACAGCTTCAGGGCCGTCATCCACTCTAATATCTGGGCTGGAGATAAGACATACTAAAACACACACAGAAAATAACCCAACACAATGTTAGACGGCTAGATTTAATTACTACTGAAAACTACAATCTTCCAGACATTTTAGTAGAGTCAGGGGCGACAGAGGCCTTTTTCTGGGTCTTCCAAAAGACAGTCAGAATTTTTCAAGTTTACATGGACAGGCATCTAATTCTTCCTATCAGAAGACAGTCAAAAATGGAGGATGGATTAACAAAGATAATTTGAAAGGCTGTCAAAAAATATCTCAGGAGCCGCCCCTGATAGGCAAGTAATCAAGGGAAAAGGAAACTGATTACAATGGACTAAAAAAGTCTAGTAGATTGCACCAATTTTCTGGTAACATTATTTCAACTGGGTGTCTTCATTCACTAATCAGGTGCAATGCCACGTTGATTGGTGTTATTTAACACTATTGTGACGTGTGTTGAAACTAATACTTGACAATGTTCTTGGAATAGCATGACAGAGCCTGTGTCACCAAACTCACATATGACGGCAAGGAATGTGGGTGTTCAAGGAATTGAGACAATCAAGCTTATCTCTCTTGCAGCACAGTAATGACTCGATCTTTTCAAAAGGGAAAATTGTGAAGTTAACAGATACTGAATTTTTTAAAGTCATAATTCCTGAAATTAAAACGTTCCTATTGAGTGGTATCAACAAACCTGATAAACTGGCTACCCTGTATACAGTGAAACAAATGAAACATACAAATATCTATCTATAATGATTCCAAAATAATGAATCTCAGAGATTGATAATTTTCCCATTTGAAAAGAACGAATCATAAAAACATGGTTACCTCTGCTTGATACAGTAATAATGCACCTTAAGCTCTTCTTTTAAACCCCACATTAATATCTACCCAGTCATGGGGCTCTGTCCAAACACAACTTCAGCACTGCTTACGAGCCCCATAACAATATCTACCCAGTCATGGGCCTCTGTCCTAGCACACAACTTCTTACAATTCCCATAGCAATATTTTCCCTGGTCATGGCAAGCAATTCCTGGTAAAGGACACCTACTAGTCCACCTACGTTATATTATAACAATGTCCTGGACAAGCTGGTGGCCTTCTACAACACTGAGTCACTTAAATGGTCACTGGTCAAGAAGTGGACAACGGCCATTTAAAAAGTTCACAATCTGTGGCAGGGCAGCAGCAGCAGCAGCTCTCACCTATGACTAATCCTACTTTCTTTAATTCACAAAGCAACTTCTGCAAGCCTGTGGCCAGCAGCCTCAAAGGTGTGGGTTTCTTTTTTCAGAATGAAGTGGACCTTTTTTACTCGTTTGGTTGATCTAACTTATGAAATGGAACCGAATTCAAATTTTGATTCAGAGCAGGTATTTTTCTGGCCTGAAGGGTGGTTCATTCTAACCCATTCACCCCTCCCTGCCCAAGGACCTGTTCTGATACTGATGAAGGCAGTGGTCACTTGATATCAAATGTATGACAATGGCTCCATCTCTTCAATGTGGTAAATTGTGAATTTTACAGATATTGTATTTTTGAATTCAGAAATTCTTGAAATAAAAACATTCTAATTACTGAAAAGCAGCTAGGCCACCTTGAATTTCTTTCATATACAGCAAAAGCACTACAAATGCAACGCAAAAATACATTTTAAATGATTACAAAATTATGTATCTGAAAGATTGATAATTTCCACATTGAAAAGATCGATTCATTCCCATACATTATGATTTTTCAAAGTATCAGTGTATTGTTTTTCTCTCCATGCAATCCAGAGTTGAAGTTCTGGCCAGTGTGTTGCCACCTCCACACTTCCTCGAAAGAACCACAAAACTTACAGGCTTCAATAAACTACTTGGAAGATGGCCAAGTAATATTAATAGTGAGTTCTTAGAATAATATCACAACCCAGGAAAGCCTACCAAACAGCCAGTGAATAGGCAATCGCCTTTGCCTATAAGTGGCAAAATTGATGCAATTTTTTTTTGAAAAATGATCAATGTACAAGTCATGAAGTTGATTGCCTCAGATTTTCACCTTGGAAGACAGGACGCAAAAACAATGAATGTCCGCATGCTCAAAGTTCATCACTGTTATCATCTTCAATAGTTGATGAACTGCCATGATATTTCAGGACCATGCTATTCTGTTATTGTTATTGAACTCAATAGAAATTATGTAATCAAACACATTTACCAACAACTTCTGGATGAAATTATCAGGACAAACAGCAAGAGTGGACCAAGTATAATCTGTCCGATGTCAATAAGAAGTTTATTGAGCAGGGCATTAAAAAACTAAGCTGTACTGATTTGAAAATAGAAAATTGACAAAACTTCAGCATTTTTCATTCGGTGGTTTTCATTGAAAAAGGCAAAAATGCAGTTAGCCAGGTTAAATTGAGCATGGAGAATCAATCACTACATTGTACAAAAATTGAATGATTTTCCTGTTCATTGTTCGAAGTTTTTCAAAGTAAGAATGATAAAGATCTATAAAAAACTCACCACTTCCTCTGTGTATGTGTTATTATCTGCTACTGTAGCCGAGGTTCCTCTGCATGCGTCTGAACTGTTACGACAACACTGGTGGTAGCAATGTTTACACACTGAAAGTAAGTACAAAAATTATTGATACCATAGCAACACAGAAAAAACTTCATATCAGAAAAATTGCTACGGTTCTTATGTACAATCCCTTAAGCGCTGTTATAACTAACTTTTTCAATCTGAACAGTAAACTAATTGATATTAGGATATTACCATAGATACTGTATCATACACAAAATGGTTGTGATAATACTTCTGCATTAAGTGGTATTAACTCTACCAATAATGAGTTGATCTTGCTTCCATTATATGGTAAGAGCAATCTGATCAGAATAACAGCTTTTCTACAAGACCACAATGTTTGCCACTAGACTGCAAAATTGCAGCAAAAAATATCGTAAACAGTTAGACCTTCAGATTGTACACACATTTAAATTATGAAATGTCAACCTGAGTTGCTGTTTTGCAACTCTGAAACTTCGAAGCTAAATTTCCCCTTTAGGACACCCCATAGGGATGGTATTACTACAAGTTACTGTTACATTTCCGTCAACATCTTGTATTGTTAATTTCCACAAATATACCTAATGAAGAGTGGGAGTAGTGACACCTGAAATGTGATGTGAAACTACACCAACGTTACACCTCTTTTCTTAGCTAGCACTCCTGATGTGGAGGAAACAATGTTTCTATAATAAGATTTCCGACAAAATACATCAATGAAATAGCAGCTAATTTCGATATATGAATTTTGGGTGTAGGGGAAAATAACAGGAAGAAACAGCTCAGTAGCCTTATGACTGGAGGACTGGGGGGCTTGTAGTCAGAAAATTACCAATGAAAAATCAGCTCTTGGAGTTAAATATTAATTACAATAATAAAATACATATCTGCATCAAATCCTAGGAGACAGAAAAGGTACCTGTTAGTCCAACTGGTCACTCCGCATTTGTAAAACAAACTTTTCCTTTTTTTATACAATGAAACATCAACCTGTGTTGAATATTGTTATCAAAAAAGCCAACTCACTTTTTGAACTATTTCTTCTACCTCTTCCGAATTTTTCTGTCTTCAGCACAACCTGTGCTCTCACTTTTGTGTCTTTTCCCAAAATGAGCCCACCACTCGACACCAATTGTACTTATTGTAGATGACATAAGCACAGCTGTGCACTGTACCCCATGGGTAGAAAGCACAGATTGACCCAGCAAAAATCAATGAGTTTGATCAATTACTGGAACTTTTTTCATGCCTTAAGTCACACGTTACGAAGGATGACGAGACAGGAGGGGCAATGTTATGGCTCAATTCCCGCCATTACCACATCTAATATAACAGAGTGGACATGACGTCAATACTTCACTGACATTTTTCCCATGAAAATATTGCATGCTTGCATACGCATGTGAGCAAATTTCATCTGTAAATTTATAATACTTCACATTGCTCAAGTTAACCTAAACCACCTGTAATTTCACCCAATATTTCCAGCCTGATAATGGCCTTATCCACAGCATTAGGTTGATACACTGATAGCAAGACTAGCGGAATATCTCAAAATGATGGAACAGTAGTGATTTACCACGTATTCCAAAATCAATATTTTGTTTACAACACCAGTAGAAAGGTTATCTTAAACAAAGGAAAAGAGAGTTGGCTTCATGTGAGAGCGTTAATCTAAAAAATCTTGGCCAAAAAATCAACGCAGGAAAAAGTGAGGCCTTTGAAATTAAGTAGCTGTTACCGTAGCAATGTCCAGGCCCAAGGTGCGTGTATCTGAGAGCACCTGTTGTCTGTTATCTCCACTGTAACACTGCCACTGATTCACAGACAGACGTAGCTCACTGTAAGGTGATATTGATTTCAAGTATTTATGTACCCGCTGATACTGCAACATAATCTGACCACACTCTGAGAAAACCAAACCCATGTCCTCAAATTATCAGGTACTTCTACCAGTACCAAAGCAACAGATGGCAGGATGTCCAGGACCCTATGTGTGCTGTATTTGAACTTTATAAAAGGACAAAGAATGAACCCAATAACAAGATTAATAAAAATTTTTTAAATATATTTCTTATTTCTTGAATAACTATAAGATTTAAAAAATAAATCTCAACATCTTCAGCAAGACTGAATAAGACATGATCTTGATATATGAATTGGGAGGGGGGGGAGGAACCATTGTGCTATATTAGTTTGAAGAGAAAATCAAGGTGGAGCAGGTAATGTATGATGACAAATACACACACATACACGTTAAAAAGCCACTTAACAAAAATAGGCAGCGCTGTTTCAACTGAATGAACAATTCTACAAACTCTATCAGATAAGCTTCACATTATAGTCAGATATGACAGACAACGCTAAGTGTGGAACATCTAACACATTCTTCTCCATTCTCACCAAACACAATACTGCCACTGGCTGCCTTCAGCATGGGTCTGTGTAGAAAGAGGCAAAGTGCTTCATTTTCAGCCAAATAGGAAGCCACTTTGCCCCCCCCCCCCCCCCCCCCATACACCGACCATCACGGTTCACTGACAGATATGTGCTATTTGTGCACCAAGCCCAGTTACTGAAACAGTTTCATATATCAAAGACTCCAGTGAAGAGGCAATGAACCACGGACTTTATTAACTCACAGATGTGAATGTGATGATTCAATGGGCCTGTTAAGTGCTCTCCAGCTCCTGTTTCTCAATCACTGGTTTTAAAGTTAACAAAATATCTATAAAACCATTAGCCACAAACACAGACTATACCTACAGAAGGTACAGGAGTAAGTCACCTATCTATATAGCTATCTCTCCAGGCACAGGTATCAAATACAGTTGGGTCTGAAAGGCTGTTGTCACAAACATGATACCTGATAGTTCTACTGTCAGAAATGTTCAATTTTTAAAATAGCATATCCAAACAAACCATAGTGACTGTACCAAGGGGTCACACTGTACAAGTCACACTGTACCTTACAGGTTACCCAGGTGAATATCAATACTAATCCATATTTCTGTACTGAGACCTCGTGCTAGTTGCCATGTGGTGTGGCGTGGCCAGACGGGTTAATTAAGTTCAGTAACTGTCCTGGAGGGGGGTAAAAGCGGCCACACAGACAGAATCAATGCCAGTTCAATACCTGGAAGAGTGCAGGGGGTGCACAATACCATGGGAGGATGGGGGGAGGGGGGCACCCATATCAGAAAGCTGGCAAAAAACTTGGAATAAAAAATGCTCCATTTTTAGAAGAAAAAAAAAACAAAAAACAAATGAAGACTGACTAGTGCTTGTTCTTAATAATGAAGGTGGGTCCATTTTCAGAAGAAATTAGGCAAAAAATTCATTAAAATGTAACTTCTGACACAAAAGGAGAGATAAAAAATTCTTAAATTGTCAAACTAGACAAAACTAAAAGTCTTCAATCAGTGGTGACTGGGCAGAAGTCAAGAGATATGTAAACAAGTGTCATTGTGTTACCTGTCCCCTCACCTAGACCTCCTCTAAGACAGGTGAAAGAGGTCCTGCCTTCTAAATCAATAATTTATGGACGTCACCTCAGTCTACCTCACTCAGGTGTAATACAGGTGTAATACCTGAGTTCTGATAATGTGACTATCCTGTGACCCCAACCAAGCTGGTACCCAGGCTACTATAGGGATACAATTCAGTTCATCATTCTTACAAAATTTACTGCCACATGAATTTTTTTTTCAGAACCAACCACTTTTTTTTTATACTTCTTTATGTGTGTATTCTTTTTAGTCATTTCCCTTTCCTTATTTTAATATTTTTTTACAAATCTGCTGCTGTAAATTTGGCATATCTTCAAAGAAGAAAAAAACCAAGTGTGATTTAATGCATGGTTACCACATAGGTCACATACTTCCATCTACCCAGGTAATATTATAAGCTATATTCCACATCTATGGAATGAGGAAAATTCTTAGAGCTTCTTTGATGCACAATCTTAACAAAATACTTTCTTCTCACAAAATTCTCTGAAAATTAAGCGGGAAGGCAATTTTGCAACGCTGTCATATTTTTCACTTTCATAAGTCCGTCACCTAATATGGCCATGTCGGATAAACGCATTTTATAAAATGAATTAAATTTTGAGTGAGGAAAATTTTCAAGATTTTTCCATAGTCACAAGTGACAGTGGTTATCAACCAATAACATATAACAAAAATTTCCCTCTATCACAAATCCTCTCTCTCTCTCTTTCTTTCATTATCATGCACACACGTCTATACAGAAACACAAGCAAACATACTCACACATACACAAATGTTCAAACACACACACACACACACACGTATAAACATACACACACATAGCCCTACACATATGTACATATACACATACACATAGCCCTACACATATGTACATATACATATACACATAGCCCTACACATATGTACATATACACATACACATAGCCCTACACA
>NW_019775997.1:92452-112279 GCF_001039355.2 Lingula anatina | reverse complement strand
CACACACACACACACACACACACACACACACACACACACACACACACACACACACACACACACACTTACTATATATATATTCTGTATATCTGTCAGAGCTCTGTGGTATGACAAGTCTTCCTCCTCTCCTAGCCAGGTCTGAACTGCCAGCCACAGCAGACCCCCATTACACAATACATCACACAGACATATCAGGTCATGCCCTCTCTCAATACACACTCTGACTTCACACAGCACTGGTCAAATCAGGTAGCCACAAAAGAAAAAAAAAAGATACTGATATCCCAGATAACCTCAGTCTGTATTTCCGTCACCAGATAAATTTATCTGTCTATCCACGGTAGGCGGCCAAGCCTACACTTTGCCCCAGTGACTGCTGGGGAACAATGACCGGAGAAGAATGGAGTTAATGGGAAAGATTACCTCATACCAAAATACCTGCCCAGAAAAATTCCTCTTTTTATCCATGACCATCTTGAACTTATCCGACTGGGCGAATAATAAGAATTGCAGTTGATGTGTTGTGAATGGTTACAGAGAGCTGTAGAGGAATGGGGAGAAACCATTCAAACCCATGCTATCAATTTGACCAAAAAAAAAATCATGAAATGGAAAAGGTCACTGGTTTAGATTTGGTCCACATAACTGATTCACTGACCTTCTCCGTTGTAATAATATCTTCTAACATTCGTCCATTTTCCCAACACTCCTCATTCCTTTCACATCTTTCAATCTCTTCTTACAAAAAGATCTAGCAAGACGTAGATTAAAAATGAGCCCCTCCAAGTTAACATTGCATTCCACTGACAGGACTAATGTTTGGGTTTCATGTTAGAAGAGATGTCCCAGTCCGACATCAATCGATCTATCTCCATGTCCCTTTACGTTCACCAGTTTATCTTGCCAGATGGCATTTTCTTCTCTAACTGCCTTCTCCACTGGAGTGGGCTAATAAATGGCTATCTATCTATCTTGCTGAACTAAAAAAAGAAAGAAAGAAAGAAAGAAAGAAAGAAAGAAAAAAAAAGAACTACTCACCTTCACATTTAATGCCTACTTTTCCACTTCCCCAAATATAGTCTTTACCTGAAAAATTAAAAAGAAAAATTAAAATAAACATTATCAGGATTACTGAACTCATAGCAAAAAGAGCTCATAAATATGGGAGTAAAAAAAAATAATAAAGTATAAAAACTGTCTGCTAAATTTCAAAACCAAAATAAAATCGGTTCAAACACAGGAAACAAGAAAATTAAATTTATAATTTCAACTTGGGGAATCTTTTCATGATTTCACCCACAGAAATAGGCTCCTTTCTACTTGATCTCTCCAACTATTTGCCTTGGTTTCATGGCTACATGGTGTGCACAAGACCTATTAGCATGACATGAAGACATTCACAGCGATGTACTTCAAGTGCGAGCGGCCATAAAGTGTCACTTTGTCAGAGAAACGGTTCCTTGGCAACACCATGGTAACAAGTGGCATCAAATGCAACCTGTGTAACTTTCACTCTCTATATAACTGATCAAAAATTTCATCAACCAAAATTAGACGGCTTTTCCTTCCCCAGTACCTTCTTTTTCAGCAGCAGCAGCAGCAGCAGCGATTTTTCCTCTGTTCAGAAGCAAAAGTCTACTTCATTAATTCAGCTATGTGAGAGCTGGCTGTGGCAAGGCTAGAGTAGAACATGTGCCTAGAGCACTGCAAGTTTGAAGGTTGCTGTCTGCACACAGTTGGTCCAGGCACCCGGCTATATTTACCACAAGGCCTGCGGCAGACTGGGGGCCTCCTCCAGAGAAACACTACCCCAACTTAGCCAAATGAACCCGTTTCCTAACAAATCCTAGCTGCTAATCCATAAGTTCTTAAGAAGATCGTCATTCTTGTATGATGTATATATTCACCTGACGTGCCTCTGCCTATTAAGACGGTGGCCTACGTTAACCTTGACATGTATAAGATGGCGGCTTACGTCAGATATCCAGGACCAAGATGATGTCATAGCAACAACTGAGCTTAGAGTCCAGGATATTCATTTACATGGCAATTACAGCAGTAATTGTGTGACAATACCACAATTATATTATATCAATTACATTATTATATTGTAGTAATACAATTACCTCCCTGGATATCCAGAGAATCAGGTAACTATGCAAAGCTTTCACATCAGTCAAAGAGAGGAACAACTACTAGTTCTCCCTGGGTATTTTAAGACATCTTTAATAACTAGTTTGTACTTGACTAAGCCAGTCCAGTGTAGTTCACTTTGAGAAAATCATAACTCAATATTATAACCTCAACAGGCCTAATAAACGAAATGTGCGTTTATTAGCACTACAAGCAGATCTTTTAGCACTAACACCCATATTAACCACCAAACCCACAAATGAACCAGCACTACCATAACGGATGAATGTTAGTGCTAGATATTGCTTTGCTGGTGCTAAATAATTGTACGGTGTGCTGATTAATTTGTGGGTTTGGTGGTTTTAATATGGGCATTTGGCTAAAAGATCTGCGGGTAGAGTTAGTAAATGCCTAATCCGTTTATAATGCCTGAACCTGGTTATTAGGAGTAAATTGAATTGAACTCACTCACACATCAGGTTAATATTGCAAATGGTTTGTCCTTTTTTCTTTACTAGACCGGTCATTCAACTATTGGAAAGAGGCCAGACAGTCCATACAGACAGCTTTGTTTAAAGCAATTAAAGAAAGGGTCTTGAATGGATTCTAAGTACATGAATTGTATCTTGTTGAATTTATCTGAGGACAACTAAAACTTTTAAAACAAATTTTGAGAGATAAAGGACCTTAATCATTATCACAATAAATAAATAAATAAATAAATAAATAAATAAATAAATAAATAAATAAATAAATAAATAAATAATCATATTCAACATCCCCTGTCCAGTAGGCTGTCATTTTGACACAATTTGAAAATAATGTTGGTTATAGCATGAGAGTATTGGGATTTCCGAAAGCCAAGTCATAGATAAATGGCATATCTGTGCTTAAGCGCAGGTTTTGATCTTCTGCTTTTTCCAGAATTTTTAAAGAGTTATGGGGAGTAACAGAAAAGAAAGATTTAAGGTTGGCAAGTCAGGGTAAAATACCATTTACCCAGGGAAAATTCACTAAAACGAGTTTTTGACAGGAAAATCTTTATTGGAAGGTTTTAATAGGCCTGGTCTCAGTTGACATGCAATAAAAAAGCATTCTCAGATGGTAACAAAACTCACAAAAATGAAACAAAAGGCATTATAAGTTAACCATGAAATTGCTTTAGATATTTTGGTGAAAAAAAAATGGTAGCTTGGGTTACAAATATAAAAGCTTTGCAGCTGTTCTAGAACCAGCTAGCAAGTTCTTAATATAGCAACGGAGTAGTTGGCAGTCCCTGTTTTAGTTTCCTGTGTCATGTTGACACTAGATGGCAGCAGAGAGCAGGCAGGGGAGAGAGACCAGGAGCTGAATACAGCTGCACTGAGCTAGGATCACAGGGCATACACTGACAGACAAGGGACCCCAAACAAACCTTGCATGTTCACAGTGTATAAAACATGTCTTATGACAACCATTCTGGTGCAGCAGGTTTGAAGTTTTGTCATGCTGTTGTTCTAAAGTGAAGTTGAAGTAAGGGTTATTTTCAAGCAATAACATACAAGGGCAAACTGGCAGATGTTCAGATAGAAGAAAGTCTTTTTTTCTACACTGAAATTTAATTACATAATGTATTATGACAAAAATGTGTGTTCAATTAGGATTGTGATGGTTGTTCAATAATATTGATTAAAAATATAATTAAGTAAATAGAGACACATCCATTTTCCCCTTATACCCGTTGTTGAATTTTTTTGATAGCATTGTGTAACAGAAACGCATATATATATAATCAATACCACATGGAATCCAACTTGTTCTAAAAGTACAGAATACTTCACTGCACTGCCTGCATGTCACAGAGGCAGCTAAAGTCCCTGCAAATAGGCATGCAGCAGAAGAGATAACATTTCTGTCAATTACTTAGGAACTCTGACACACGCAAAGGTTGTCATCACGCTAAAAACAGGTGTTCAATTACAACGCCGCCTTTGTTTCATTTTCATATAGTATGAGGATGTCTCTCTTCAAATAATTGACGGTGAGTTAATTTTAGTAACTGAGTGTGAAGAGGTCCAGGTTATGATCCTGTCAGACCACCTTGGGGCACTACAAGCCTTGATTAAGTCTTTAAATTCTTTAATTTTTTTGGACATGGCAAAAACGACAAGTTCAACTGTCAAGCTATCTTGTTCTTTATCAAAAAATGAATTGCTAGCTGCCTATTTTTAGATCACTTGCCCATGAACACTGCATTCTATTGTAATAATAACAATATCCCAGATTTCTGACAAATATCAAGTTTTATTTTTAGAATACACCAATATGCAGCCTGGGTCATACCAGTCATTTCTTTCTTTTTCTTTCTTTCTTTCTTTCTTTATTTTCCATTTCAAAGACATTTTAGTAGCAAATTTAGCAGTACAATTATAAATAGCTTAGATGGAGAATAAAATATGCTTTGCTTTTTTAGCATAAGCTAGATTATTGAAAATATGATAAAAAATAAAGGGAAGGAAAATGCCTATGATAGACAATTTAAAGATTTCCCAGAGTAAAACTGAAAATTAGAGGCAAACCTTGCAGTAAAGCTCAGTAACTACTTCATGCCTTATGTCATTTGGTTTCAATGGTTCAAAGCCTTACTTGAACAAGGTGCAATATTAGTACATGCCCTCTTCCTGCAAGGATTTCCATCTGATTTCTGTTTTAGTTTTACCAGTGCTTATAGGTATGCTATCTGCATGAAAATGTCCTTAAACAATATTTTCACTATCCGTATAGCCTGTAAAGCAACTAGCATTCCCAATTCAGACAATGAAAATTATAAAACCACTGAAAAGAAAATTCCTGATATATCCATATATCCTCCTAAAATGTACAGGGAAACATGGATGTCTAAATGTCTGACCTGATATTCATAACTAAATTATTTAATAAGAAAAAAAATATCAAATTCAAATGAAGGGCCGACTTAAGCAATGATTCCTTACTAGTAATAGAAAATTACCTTTTTCTAGATCAAAATTTGAATTGGTATAAACACCCTGGATAGGATACCTTTGTGAAGTAGTTTTCATCCATTTCTCACAAGTCATAGCCTTTGAAATAAACCGTACTGACATGTATCTTGTACTAAGGGCAATAACAGCCAAGTTATTTTCTTCAAACTAGAATAGCTAAAAATTTCTATTCTAGGCAGGGAGGAACACCACTTTGCATCATTCCACAAATAGAAGTCCATAATAACATCGATTTCATTTCTTATTCCATAAATATGCATTTGTATCTATAACTGTCAAAGGAAATCCCACTATTGACGTAAAAAGGAATTTCTGTGACATTTTTTATGTACATACATATACAGAGGAGAATTGTGTGTCACGCAGAGGAAGGAAAGACTCCTGTCATTTTAGAAAAAAAAAGTAATAATGTGTCACTTACATGCTGAGACAAGAGAAACTTATGTCAGTGGCTCATGTCTGCACTGTCAGCGACCATACTCATCACAAACCTCTGGTTCAGGTGGAATGATAAGTACCATGAAAATGTGCCACAACTATAATAAATACCAACACGTTTAGCTCAACAGTGAGTTAAATACTATCATCTCTTTCCCCTATCTGAGACTGATCACGGCCACAGAGTTCTGTCAATCCTTATCAAGATGACTCTCTTAGAGATCAATGACTACTTAGCTTACATGTTTTGAATCAGGCAACAGTCCAATAACGTCTGCTATGTACATGGACCAGGTCAACCCAGCCCACTGACTTTTACCATGGAAAAACTCCAAAAATGTTAATGAAAAGACACCAGAGAATTTCACAATATCTGAAATTCAGTCACCAGATCTTGGCTACATGTGAGGCCTGACATCCAGACTTTTGTGTTGCTGTCCAATGTATTTCTCCTCTCTGTCCCCACCACACGGGGCCAGACCCACATACCAAGGCCCGCAGCCAGTTTTTTTTTTTTTTTTAAATTAATTTCTTTGAGGGGGTAGGGGTACAAATGAACCACCAGAAAAAAGGTCCAGTATTAGTAAATATTGATCAAGGTACACAAAGGTTTCAAAGGTCCACTTTATCAGAAAATGACCCCCCCCCCCCCCGAGATTTTCCACCATTTAACTTGATGATTTCAACTATTTTGTAACCCATCATTAAACTGCATCGAGAACTCACAACCTTAAAATATGTCATTTCTTCCTTCATCAGTATTTCAACATAACAGGTATGCATGGTAACAGCCCATGTGGTATGATTATAACTGCACATCTCGCTATTATGGAGAGGCTCAGAGAAAGAGTAGTCTACACATCTTACCTGTTGGTACGTGACTAAACTTGCAAGGAAATTCAACTCTCTTCCAGTGCCAGAGAAATACCAGTACCTAAGCCTTACACAACCTCAGATCAGCCCCAGGCCCTGGTCTACAGACTCTACTGGAACAAGTGACTGTCTGCAACACTAAGTCAATTTACTTTAAAATTTAAACTGCCACTTGCCACAAGGGGGCACTTCAAGACATGCCAAACAGAGCTCCACTTTAAAAAAAAATCCATCATAGTTCCATCTGAGGGGATGGTTTTTATTTTAAGGTTCATTTGTAGAAAAAAATCAGCGTTCAGTGTTAACTTATTAACTAAGCTCCAGTTTAATTATGGGAATACCTCAGAACTTATGTTTTAGAATTAGGACCAAGCAGTTTGCACTGTGCTAGTGGCATGATCATATTACTTCAACAGCAGCTCAATGGCAGCAGCCTGCAGTCAAATGACAGCACCACAACTCCTGAATACCAGTGTCCTCTTTCTCTCTCTCCCAGGTGCCTGTATGAATATTACACCATGTTATACTTAAGTACAATAAAGAGCACAGAGTTGCTGTTTTCATATAACTATTGTAATTTAAACTGTCAGAAAAAAAAGAACACTCTTTCCATTATCTTGGACATGTTATGTGATGCGCAGCGTATGACGCATCCCTGGCTATTTTAGTGCAAAATCCATGGCATTTTTCTAGGAATCTTTCTTACATAATCTTCTTGGAAAACCAACTGTTTATTATCACTCATCAAGCCTAAATCTATTTCTGACAACTAGACAAGTGCTTCTTTCCAGAGAAGAAAAGAGGATCACCCCAAGAGAGAAATTAGGCATTTTACACTGAAATAGCTACCCTTGATTTTTAAGTTTTTATTTTTGAAAAATTCCTAAAGGAGATGACTCAGATAATAACTTATTATTCCCATTTGAGTAGTGTACTGTTCATGAATAGATAACCCTTGAAATGAAAAGACTAGAAATATTTGAAGAAAACTGAAATATGTAAATATAGGATTTTTAATCAGTTAACTTCCAAAATGCACATCTATTTTCAATATTTTTTCTCATGAAATATGAAAATCAGACACAAATTTTTTTTAAAATTTCTTCTAACCTTCAAGTACTTTATGAAATGTTTTGATTACAAGTAATCATAAGATTTGCACATAAGTGATAGAAATCCCAGAAATGCAATTTCATAATCTGGTCTCTGATAAAAAAAAAACTGGGGACTGGATCTCAGCATTGCTATTGCTTGATCATGACACCAACATTCACAATCACAAGGTCGATTAATCTGAGGAAATGATCTGGCTAAGATCAGTGCATGATTGAAACCATGCCAGCATCAAGACTAGCAGAGGGCCCATTAGTAATCGTCAAAGCCACAAATTGCAATTTAATGGCCTTCATTTCCAGGAAACCATTTTCAAAATTGATGGAACATTATTTCATTGAAACTTCTCTTCTACATCAAATGGTGAGGGTCATGTTTAAGTTATCATCAAAAGCACAAGATTAAGACTCCGTTCACATGAAAAATCTATTTTCTAAAAATCTATTTTCTATTTGCGGTATCTTGTGATCACTCTGAGCGCAGCCAAGAATTAATTACAGCTTTTGAAGTAACTGGCTCGCGCTGCCAGTAATTATGCCGCGGGGTATTCAGTGCACAGACCGTGATCACAAGATACCGCGAATAGAAAATAGATTTTTCATGTGAACGAAGCCTAAAAGTGAGTATATTTTGTGTGTATATGTGCGTGCATGTGTGTGAGCTCACATTCTTGCAAAGTTAAAATTTTTAAAATGTTAACCAAAGGAATTAAAACAGCTGCTCTACATGTGTCATAAAATAACCTTAACTAAACATAACTGCTTTCTTTCCATAATAAAAAACCTACACACTAATTATCCCCATTTTTTGCAGCAAAAATATCTTACTTGCTCTTCAACCATCTAAAGACTGCAGAGACCGTCTCTACTTTGAATCCCACTAGTAACATACCTTCAGCTATTCCGCCACAATATTCATGGTCCATAAAACACTCTGGTTGCAATGTAAAGAAATAAAATGGAAATGAAACGAAGACTAGTGACGACACCTTCTGTTACTAGGAGACCAGAGGCAAGATGAGGCACTGTGAGGAGGAGAAACCTGTCTTCTGTCAAATAACAGCAGACATAGCACAGATTAGCTGAGTAGTTAAAGGGATAATAACTCTTCGTATGAGATCTATATTTCCCATTAAAAACATAGTGAATAACTCATAGAAATATAATATATTCTGTTTTACCATAAAAACAGCAATTATAGCTATTTTTTTCTGATATCTGAGCTTGTCTTTAGACCACGTGACCTCCTCTGATAGCTATACTCTGTTAAAATCTCTTAAGAGATTTTAACAAAAAACCAAACTTTTTAGAAAAAAACCAGGGACTAACTTTGAATGTAAAAATGGATTCATTAACCATTGGTAAGTATGGGAAAATTGTTGTTTACTCCAGGAAAATCATTTTTTGGCTGAAACAAAGAGTTATTATCCCTTTAATTATGACTGCAGGTCCATGACTCGGTAATTCACACTCTGACTAACTAGCACCAAAACAATGAAACTATATAATATCACATCAGGCTTAAGGATCTGGATCAAAACCATGTAATAACATAGTAGAATGCAGTAGAAATGGACTCAAATCCAGTATCTGGTTTAAGTTAGACCACGTGTGAAGATAAACATTAATCTCTATGCAACAGGAGCCAGGCAACCCATGTATCTGGTCCAAGTTAGAACTGGTGTGAACTTGACACATATCTCTATGCAACAGGAGCCAGGCAGCACATGTATCTGGTCCAAGTTAGACCTGGTGTGAACATAACATTAATCAGTATGCAGCAGAAGTCAGGCAGCACACTGTATCTGGTCCAAGTTAGACCTGGTATGAACATAACATTAATCTCTGTGGGGCAGAAGCCAGGCAGCACATGTATTGGAGGTGGTGCATGACTCTGTGTGCTACCGATTACAAGCTACTGTGCAATGATATAGCCACAAGAAACATTCTTGGAGAAGAGGAGCACATAATCTGGCTGGCACAAAGGTATCACCTTCAGCTACACTGTACATATATGATGCAGTGTAATCAATGAAAGAAAAAAGACGATATGAAAAAAAAAAATCAGTGAATTGTTCATGTGGATAACAATACACTAAGACACTGCAATGTCACTTAATTAACTGCATTTAAAGAGATGCATTATCTGTGGCAAGACCAAAATCAGCCAAAATAATAACTGAAAAATCTCTTTTTGACATATCAAAACCTTTACCTTCAGTTTTGTTGGCAAATCATGTAAAACCAACCGCAAAGTTTTTCCCCTGAAATGGCTGCTTTACCACCAAACAGAACTTAAATAAATAAACTCATTTTGAAGAACACACATGAAAAAAAAAAAAAAAAAAAGATAATCATAAAAAAATAATATACCTAGCCTAAAAACTCACCCCTGCCACTTCCCCTAGTAACATTTAAATTATGTTCTTCCATAGTGCACAATGTCTGCGACAGTAGCAGGTCCACCATAGTTCCTCAGAGTGCGTGGACGTCTCTGACCCATCCACTACCTTCTCTCCACTCAATGGTCTCTATAGCTACTGTATATCCGGTCCTTAACACCACATTATCTAATAGGAATCGCCAGCACTGCCAGCCATGGGTCAGGCCGAGGTTATGTCAGGCCAGGCCACTTCTACACCATACTGTATACAACTAACCGTGCCTGGCTGCCTTTTAAGTACTTCAGTGATAATTTATACATTCAGGGGCATTGAATTAATGGATGTACATGTTCAGTGTATGTGCACTCAATAAAATACATCTAGGGTACCAGTTTAAAATGCTGCTAATGGTCCTGTTGTACCAAGCAATGAGTGATGCGACATCTGGCAAGTTTTATTACATGGTTGCACAGTAATGTGTGTGTGCGTGTGTCTCTGTGTGTGTGTGTGTGTGTGTGTGTGTGTGTGTGTGTTTGTGTGTGTGTGAGAGAGAGAGAGAGTGTGTACATCTTTCAACATTTTTTCTAGCTCTTATTTTCCAGCCTGCATATATGTCATTATACCTTCCCATTCAATTTAGCTGATAAATATAAAGATTAAACTGAGACAAGAATTCAAGAAGGCACAGTGGCTCAACTTTGACATTTTAATAAAAAATGTGCATGTTGTATGATATCGCAGGTTGTGACTTGCAGTTCTTCACCGATTCAAATTAAAGCTTGTAAGAGTTCTGCCATTTCAGTCAATCTCATCCTCACTGCCAGGGAACAACAATATTTCTGCTCCTCTAAAACAACCATAAAAATTCAAGCACGAGTAGGCAAGAAGGGAGCCAGTTCAGGACATTCGCCCCAAACATCTGTGTAGCAATCTAAACCATTCGCCATATTGACATAACACTTTCTTCAGCTTCCATTTAATATCCCGCAGCTATAAAACACTTGTTTCAACATTAACAAGTACCCAATTTCAGCCGAGCTTCTGCTTAAAATACAACTTATCCACAGTGGTTTTAGTCAGCAGCAGACTTCTGGGGTGCACCACAAATGAGCTCCGTAAGTGCCACAACTGGGCTCCGTAAGCACCTGTTCAGCTCAGGTGTCAGGCTGTGGCTAGAGGGTGATGGCTGAGGCTGAAATATTTCATATGTTACACTTCAAACTGAAAGACTTCCAAACTATGACAGGGCCGAGAAAAAGAAATTAACTGGATTAAATAACGTTCTAAAATTTTCTATCATTACGCCAATGAGTTTCAGTGCTGCAATTCTATTTCTAAAAGGTCTTTGGCAACTGCTTGGCTTTCACTGCAAATTAATACACATAAAAAGCTTGCACATACAAAATAAGGCAAATTAACTTCTCTGTTGTCATCATTCTAGAACTGCTATGACAATTACTGCCTTTTTATTGATATCTGGGCTCTAGCACTGCAACTGTTATGTGGGCCTAAAGTGCCTGGATAAATTATTTCCTGGAAACGGAGCTAATTATGTAATAGGGACTCCAGGAGTGAAAAACGAGCAGATTTCAGTTATTTATTACAAAGCATATCTCACACACAACACTAAAACATGCTAAAAATTTAGATTCTGTATTCACACATTTTGATATCACAGAACTGTGGAAATGCATTGTCAATATGGTGACAACAGCAACGGAGCATCAGGCAGACTACGTTTGTCAGTATTTCATCTAAATAGATTAATAAAATATGACTTAGCATATATATTTAAATCTATTTCTATTGCAATAACATCAAGGCATCTATGCAAGGAGTTGACAAAGATGGCAGGAGCTAAGACTTTTATTGTTTCTTTCTCTTTGGCAATATTTCTAATCCTTCTAAGACCTGCTAATTTTTTCCAAGAAACCAAGAGCAATAACACATACCATTTAGGATTTGACAAGTGATTTGCTTTTTAGGCTTTGTTCACAGCCAAATTGGTCTGCTAACTTATCCGCAGATCAAATATGGCCGCCCCTTGAAAGCTTTCCACGTAATCCACGATGGGTTTGTCCCAGGGATTACAGGACAAGCTTTCAAGTAAATCAACCATATTTGGGCTACAGGTCAGTTAGTCCACAGATCAAACTGGTTGTGAACAGCATTTAAGGCCCCATTCAGAATGAATGATCTGAGTACTTACTGATCCGTTGACTAAATATGGCCGACCATAGTTTAAAAGCGACGTCACTGCAGGGGCCTAGCAATTAAAGCTCAGAGCAGAGATTTANTCAAAATGTTAACCAAAGGAATTCAAACAGCTGATCTACATGTGTCTTAAAATAACCTTAACTAAACATAACTGCTTTCTTTCCATAATAAAAAACCTACACACTAATTATCCCCATTTTTTGCAGCAAAAATATCTTGCTCTTCAACCATCTAAAGACTGCAGAGACTGTCTCTACTTTGAATCCCACTAGTAACATACCTTCAGCTATTCCGCCACAATATTCATGGTCCATAAAACACTCTGGTTGCAATGTAAAGAAATGAAATGGAAATGAAACGAAGACTAGTGACGACACCTTCTGTTACTAGGAGACCAGAGGCAAGATGAGGCACTGTAAGGAGGAGAAACCCGTCTTCTGTCAAATAACAGCAGACATAGCACAGATTAGCTGAGTAGTTAATTATGACTGCAGGTCCATGACTCGGTAATTCACACTCTGACTAACTAGCACCAAAACAATGAAACTATATAATATCACATCAGGCTTAAGGATCTGGATCACAATCATGTAATAATTCTGGATCAAAATCATGTAATAATTGTACTAGTAATAGAATAATGTGGTAAGAAATGCACTCAGGATCCAGTATCTGGTTTAAGTTAAACTATGTGTGACCGTGACATTAATCTCTATACAGCAGGAGCCTGGCAGCACATGTACCTGGTCCAAGTTAGAACTGGTGTGAACATAACATTAATCAGTATGCAGCAGAAGCCAGGCAGCACACTGTATCTGGTCCAAGTTAGACCTGGTATGAACATAACATTAATCTCTGTGTGGCAGAAGCCAGGCAGCACATGTATTGGAGGCGGTGCATGACTCTGCGTGCTACCGATTACAAGCTACTGTGCAATGATATAGCCACAAGAAACATTCTTGGAGAAGAGGAGCACATAATCTGGCTGGCACAAAGGTATCACCTTCAGCTACACTGTACATATATGATGCAGTGTAATCAATGAAAGAAAAAAGACGATATGGAAAAAAAAATCAGTGAATTAATCATGTGGATAACAATACACTAAGACACTGCAATGTCACTTAATTAACTGCATTTAAAGAGATGCATTATCTGTGGCAAGACCAAAATCAGCCAAAATAATAACTGAAAAATCTCTTTTTGACATATCAAAACCTTTACCTTTAGTTTTGTTGGCAAATCATGTAAAAACCAACCACAAAGTTTTTCCCCTGAAATGACTGCTTTACCACCAAACAGAACTTAAATAAATAAACTCATTCTGAAGAACACACATGAAAAAAAAAAAAAAAAAAGATAATCATAAAAAAATAATATACCTAGCCTAAAAACTCACCCCTGCCACTTCCCCTAGTAACATTTAAATTATGTTCTTCCATAGTGCACAATGTCTGCGACAGCAGCAGGTCCACCATAGTTCCTCAGAGTGCGTGGACGTCTCTGACCCATCCACTACCTTCTCTCCACTCAATGGTCTCTATAGCTACTGTATATCCGGTCCTTAACACCACATTATCTAATAGGAATCGCCAGCACTGCCAGCCATGGGTCAGACCGAGGTTATGTCAGGCCAGGCCACTTCTACACCATACTGTATACAACTAACCGTGCCTGGCTGCCTTTTAAGTACTTCAGTGATAATTTATACATTCAGGGGCATTGAATTAATGGATGTACATGTTCAGTGTATGTGCACTCAATAAAATACATCTAGGGTACCAGTTTAAAATGCTAATGGTCCTGTTGTACCAAGCAATGAGTGATGCGACATCTGGCAAGTTTTATTACATGGTTGCACAGTGATGTGTGTGTGTGTGTGTGTGTGTGTGTGTGTGTGTGTGTGTGCGTCTGTGTGTGTGTGAGAGAGAGAGAGAGAGTGTGTACATCTTTCAACATTTTTTCTAGCTCTTATTTTCCAGCCTGCATATATGTCATTATACCTTCCCATTCAATTTAGCTGATGAATATAAAGATAAAACTGAGACAAGAATTCAAGAAGGCACAGTGGCTCAACTTTGACATTTTAATAAAAAATGTGCATGTTGTATGATATCGCAGGTTGTGACTTGCAGTTCTTCACCGATTCAAATTAAAGCTTGTAAGAGTTCTGCCATTTCAGTCAATCTCATCTCACTGCCAGGGAACAACAATATTTCTGCTCCTCTAAAACAACCATAAAAATTCAAGCACGAGTAGGCAAGAAGGGAGCCAGTTCAGGACATTCGCCCCAAACATCTGTGTAGCAATCTAAACCATTCGCCATATTGACATAACACTTTCTTCAGCTTCCATTTAATATCCCGCAGCTATAAAACACTTGTTTCAACATTAACAAGTACCCAATTTCAGCCGAGCTGTTAACCTCTGCTTAAAATACAACTTATCCACAGTGGTTTTAGTCAGCAGCAGACTTCTGGGGTGCACCACAAATGAGCTCCGTAAGTGCCACAACTGGGCTCCGTAAGCACCTGTTCAGGTGTCAGGCTGTGGCTAAAGGGTGATGGCTGAGGCTGAAATATTTCATATGTGACACTTCAAACTGTAAGACTTCCAAACTATGACAAAGGAAAAAGAAAAGCATGTGCGAATTCTGTGAATTTTATTTGTGTAAAAACTACTATTATGAAATTAACTGGATTAAATGATGTTCTAAAATTTTCTATCATTACGCCAATGAGTTTCAGTGCTGCAATTCTATTTCTAAAAGGTCTTTGGCAACTGCTTGGCTTTCACTGCAAATTAATACACATAAAAAGCTTGCACATACAAAATAAGGCAAATTAACTTCTCTGTTGTCATCATTCTAGAACTGCTATGACAATTACTGCCTTTTTATTGATATCTGGGCTCTAGCACTGCAACTGTTATGTGGGCCTAAAGTGCCTGGATAAATTATTTCCTGGAAACGGAGCTAATTATGTAATAGGGACTCCAGGAGTGTAAAACGAGCAGATTTCAGTTATTTATTACAAAGCATATCTCACACACAACACTAAAACATGCTAAAAATTTAGATACTGTATTCACACATTTTGATTTCACAGAACTGTGGAAATGCATTGTCAATATGGTGACAACAGCAACGGAGCATCAGGCAGACTACGTTTGTCAGTATTTCATCTGAATAGATTAATAAAATATGACTTAGCATATATATTTAAATCTATTTCTATTGCAATAACATCAAGGCATCTATGCAAGGAGTTGACAAAGATGGCAGGAGCTAAGACTTTTATTGTTTCTTTCTCTTTCGCAATATTTCTAATCCTTCTAAGACCTGCTAATTTTTTCCAAGAAACCAAGAGCAATGACACAAACCATTTAGGATTTGACAAGTGATTTGATTTTAAGGCTTTGTTCACAACCAAATTGGTATGCTAACTTATCCGCAGATCAAATATGGCTGCCCCTTGAAAGCTTTCCATGTAATCCACAATCGGTTTGCCCCAGGGATTACAGGACAAGCTTTCAAGTAAATCAACCATATTTGGGCTACAGGTCAGTTAGTCCACAGATCAAAATGGTTGTGAACAGCATTTAAGGCCCCATTCAGAATGAATGATCTGAGTACTTACTGATCCGTCGAATAAATATGGCCGACCATAGTTCAAAAGCGACGTCATTGCAGGGGCCTAGCAATTAAAGCTCAGAGCAGAGATTTAATCTGTTTAAATATATGTGTGGAGTCAGGGATTAGCAGCAATGCTTTTGAAGTGTGTTCAGCCATATTTAGTCAGCAGATCAGTAAGTACTCAGATCATCCATTCCGAATGGAGCCTAAGGCTCTATTCCCATAGATTTTAGATCGATCTATCCACGCGGGGAGTCTCACTGGATTACTTTCAGATAATCCGACTTAAATGTCCGTCCCGCCTACTACAAGCTGTAAGAGGGTAATTAACTTTCGTGTCCGCCCGGCTGACAGCTATTTAGCGTGAACCCCCAGGGAGTTAGGTCGATCTAAAGTAGGTCGATCTAATCTATGGAAATGGGGTGTTAGAGACTCCATCACCAGCAGACATGGTGACTGACATCAAACACACAGCATGGCCTTGAAACATCAACGATGCCAAAAAGAAAAAAAAAAGAACGAAAAAATCTGTAATCCCCCTGTGGAGTCCATCAACATCCTGAAGGCCCTGACCCTGTGACATAACTTCCACAAGGGCCTCTGGCAGCTCCCTCAGCAGCTGGTCAAACAGGCTCATAAAAAACCAACTGCCTTGTATTACATCATAGTTGACTACATTTTCATTCCATCTCTCTGCCAATGATCACCAGTTGGTCATTTTATGTCCATTAAACAACCACATCATAGCCTGTGGTCAAATGGTCATTAGTGTGGTCAGAGGTGCCAAGGACGCTATTAAGTTAATCGGTGCGTAATGACCTTCAACAGAGAAATCAAGCTTAAGATGGATCATGCAGCTGCCTGGAGCGCTCATGAATAGATGGGGTGGAAAAAAGTTTTTTTTTTTTCATATAACGTACCAAATGTCAAATGAGTTAACATTTCCATGAACATCCTACTATATTTATCATTTCCTTTCATTTTTTATGATTAATGATGATAATGGCTCATAACTTATCATGAATCAAGTAATTATCTGGATATGAGATTATGCAATTAAAATTCCATGTAAAAATGTTTCAAATTAATATAACAATCACTGAGTAATTGATACAATGGATTATTATCCATGCTCATTAACACAATGGTAGGAAGTGAATCCAAAGTATTCATAAAACAGAACAAAATATCCTCCATCAACTATATTCTGTAAAAAAATTCTGTAGCTGATGCAAATAAGAATCATAAAGAAAAGGGGAGCCCAGGTTGTATTTATCTTTGGCAGTCATTTCAGTCCAGCAACAGCAGGTGCCCTGTACTGAGACAACTTCTGAACAATTTAACATTGATATGGCTTGACAATCACACACATTGTCCACAACACACTTCATGTATATTAATAAAACAGCAGGGGGAGAAAGCAGCTCATCACATTTAACATGGTCCACTGGTGCTAAGAAGATTTTTTCTCCGTGTCTCTTTTTTTCCCCTCCAAAATTGTGCCAGGTCCCTCCTAACTGGTTTTTGAAGTATAGAACAAAAGGCATCACTAATGCATCTATCTAAATATCACCAATATTTAGCTATGCTATAGATATATACTACGCTATCTAATAAGCCAGGGAAATAGCAATTTAGGACACATAAGACAAAATCACCTGAAGTGTCATTGCAATGCAAGACCAACTCCATCAAGCCAATTAATGGCCTCTTCCAGTGACTTGGTACTAGTAATTGCACATTTTGAGGCCTTAATGTTAAACAACTTGGTTTTTGGCAGAAAAACCAGTACAACTTAAAATAATCATTTTAGCCTTACAGTTACAGCTCAATGAATGAAATTCTTTTTAAGCTCACAGTTTGAGAACCCCCTCCCCATCCTTATTAAACAGCTGCAGCACAATATTTAATGGAGGATGAAATGATACAACCATATTTAGCTGGTAAAAAAATAAATGAAGCTCAGCTGTGATAAAACAGGCATAGAAACAAAGCTTTCACAAAGACCTCTTCTGTTCAAAAGCTTAACTGCAATTTGTTATAGAAGTATGCAGTTATTTTTAGCACCAGTAAGACAAGTTGTAACAATAAAACAACTGCTGTCGTCAATCATTGTGTAAGAGAAAGTATAATGATTTTTTTTTAAAACAATTTTTTTTTCTGTTGATTAACAGCAAATTGGTCATCCTGTGTTTCTGAAAAGATATGGTTTATTCTGAATTCTGTCCACATCAAACTGAAAACTACAGATGAAAGCACTGGTCTGAATTGCGTAAGGAGATTCAAACCAAATTTTTATTGACGAAAAATTGGAATCCGCATGCAAGTGAATAATACCATCTCAACTGCACCATTTGAGACATCGACCACTCAGCAATGGCTGCTCTACTGCAATGAACACATTTCTCCTCTCCTCTCTCAGATGATGCCACCACTGTGATTTAGGGAAGGCACTTAACAATATTTCACTTACTGTAACCTTCATGACATTTATCATCTAAGATAAACATGTTTGAACCATTTTCTTTTTCTTTCACTGTCAACTTTTGATTATTTATTGTTCAAAATGATACCCATCCTGAAAGCAAGCAGAGTTGTTTATTTTCTTTTACTGATCTCTTGCCCCTATTAAGTCTATCCTCCTGTGTCACTGACATGATCAAGTAATTACAGAGAGTTTCATAGAATCTCAATTACACTATATTTAGTGAGTAAGGATACATTTACAGAGAAGATAGAGCCTGTAAATGTAATTGAAAGATACCTTGTGATAAATACACTGAGTAAATATAATGACATCTAATAGTATCAGCACTGGGTCAATGATGCCACTCATTTTCCAGCTTTCTTTTGTCCATCTTCTTAATTTTTTTCTTTTGTTATAACAACTGTCTCACTGTGTCAAATCTTCTATCAAGAAGCAGCAATTTTGTGGCAGCCAATATCTTTCAATTATAACTCAATCACTTCCAAATCCACCCAACACTGGTGAAAAAGTAGAACATTTTTAAAGAAACAAAAAATTTTATCTCATGATGTATGGAAATTTGACTCTTCGTGCCACGCCTAACAGGTGAAAAACCATGTTGCAGAAACCATCCAGTTTTTCACAATTTACAGTTCAAACCCTTGCATGACATAATACAATGACATCTCTTTTTCAGCCACAGTACTAGTAAATAAATGACAGTGTGCACAGATGTCTTTAATTTTTTTTTCCATTACGTAAATCCTCATTTAGATGTG
The DNA here is from genome assembly GCF_001039355.2 of Lingula anatina. The sequence continues at coordinate 93,240 of NW_019775997.1, read as the reverse complement.
TGTAAGATTGCTTTACAATACAAATTATCATCCAGGCACCATAATACCTCTCACAGCTACTTGACAACTCATATCATGATTTAACCTTTCACATTTTTCAAAGCAAACATCTACATCATCTTACCAATAAAAAATAGTGATCACAAAATATGTTGTATCCGCTCCTACCCCCCTACCCCCAATGGGGTCCAGTCCAGTCCAGTATTGGGTGTGAGTACCTCCCCTGAGGACTATAAAGGATGTTTATTTCTATTGCAGGCAGGAGAAGAAGGGGGGGGGGGCTTCAAGTGTCTACTTCCTGGGATTGTTACTAAGAATGGTTTTTATAGAAGTTGCTGTGAACAGGGCCTGAGCCACTAGTCTACACTTATACAACAATGTACAAAATTATAGTTAAAGTAAATAAAGTAACTAGAGGATCAGAGAGGCGATACCGCCTCCAAATATTGTACCACCAGCTGGAGCAAGCGCATTCGTATAGACCCCCACATACACAAAATAAGGGACACAGCCACCAGTTTTGTGCTTGACAAGCTGTAAAAATGCAATCAACAAGAATTTTAAAACTATTGCAAAAAAAATATAGGGTACAATCAAATTTAAGTTCTTCGTAAGGTAGGTCAAGGGTCAATTTCAAGGCCACAGTAAATTGCCAGTATATGACTTCCTATTCAAGTTCAAGAGTAACTATGGACCTATCTCTGTCAAGTTTGAAGTTAAGAGAGAAAGAAATTAGCAGAGTTCAGTTCATGATAAAAAGTAGGTCAAAGGTCAATTTCAAGGTCACA
>NW_019775997.1:31959-87638 GCF_001039355.2 Lingula anatina | reverse complement strand
ATATGCTAAAAAGTGAAAAAACAGCATAAATTCTACAATAATGGCCCGATCATGCTGATTTTCGAACTTGACCTGCGTTTTATGAATATTAGTCAGCTCTGTAAATATAAAGCCAAAAAGTAAAACTGTCTTCCACTTATGGTGTTAACGCTGAAAGTGCACGGCGACGGCGACATGATCGGCGACGGCGACGACAGACGCAGGTGATGGCAATATGTACAGACACATCTGTGTCTGTACATAAAAAGTAGACAGTTTTATTGATAATGAGCCCTCAGTGACTGAACATAAACATACCCCCTTCCTCCATGTGATTGTGGGTGAGGGGATGCCAGAGGCATTGCACGCTAGGGAGATGCCGTCTCCAACCACTTTGGTAACTGGGGCTTCGGGAAAATGTTCAATGGTTGGCCTCACTAAAAATACACATGCAATTATTAATTTTCTGAACTCAAAGGGAAATATATATAGTTTATTATTACAGCAATACCAAAAAGACTTTAATTATTTTTTTATCCCAAAAATTTGTCCTTCCCAAACCTATAAGCATCAGATTGGATCTACAAAAATCTAAAAACTAGGCGATGATTTCACAATACACAATAACAGTCATGCTACATATGTGCCAAATGGCCCATGCCATACATACACTGAACCTTCAAACTGAACAATTTTTCCTCTGCATCTCCTTCCTGGTTGACACACGCATAGGTCCCACTATCACTCAACTGAGTGCCACTGATCACAAGGTTGTATACACCATTAGGAATATCAGCTGAAATATAGGATAACATTAACAAGATTTGCCCCCGACAAAAATATGGGTCAAAACACTGACAAAATATTGGCCAATGTACTTTATGTATTTTTCATCTTTTTTTAATCATGTTTAGCAGTCTGTTTATGAGCAAAAGAAGGCAGTAGTGTAATGTCAGTTATGATCAATAGATGGCAGCACCCTCAGTAATCTGTGGTGTTGCTGGGGGTTAAAGCTGTCAGGTGAGCACTTGTAACTTTTGACTGGATATTTTTTTCAACTTCTTGCATGAAAACCATTAAAGGGATAATAACTCTTTGTATAAGATCTATATTTCACAATAAAAACATTGTGAACAACTCATAGAAATATAATATATTCTGTTTTACCACAAAAATGGCAGTTATTAGCTATTATTCTGATATCTGAGCTTGTCTTTAGACCACGCGACCTCCACTGATGGCTATACTCTGTTATAATCTCTTAAGAGATTATTAAAAAAAAAAAAAAAAGGGACTAACTTTATATGTAAAAATGGATTCATTAACCAATGGTAAGTATGGGAGCCTGGGTTTTAAAAAACATTATAAGATTTTTAAAAATAAATAAAATTATATATATAGAGCTATCTCACACACACTTATTGTGGGACCAACATAACTGTAGTCTAAGAAAGTTTTTTGAATATCAACTTTTACAAAGATTGTCCCAGACAACATCCTTACCTGCTAGAGATATTCTTGAGTCTGTATGAACTGCTATCTCCTTTACATAGATAATCTTTGGTTGTTTCTGCCAGTTCAAGCTAGGAATCACTAGATTATAAAGAAAAAGACTATACTGATAATTATGGTCTTCAGCCAAGTCAATAGGTGAGCAAAATAAGGCAACTTTATTATTATATAATTAAATTTTATGAAATATATTAAAATCTACATGCATCAGTCAATCATTCTTGTTTTCACAAAGGGGGGGGGGGGCATACAAGTTCTCCGACTTAATTAAAAAGTAATAAATGTCACATGTTAATGTACCACTTATTGATAATTTGCTTTAATTCTAGACCAGTGAAGGCCCACCCAATGCAAACTGTGGTTTTCATATGTACACCTTAAAACATGCAAATTCTCAAAAGGTTCCATATGTTTGCACTATGACTGTGCACCTGATCCAATTACCTTAAAACTCTAATAAGATCGGACTTCACAAATAAGCCTACGTTAATATAGCTTCAAACATGATTTATACCCAAGTGTTTTTTGTTAACATTCAATACCAGAGGGGTTTTCTAGACCACCAATAAAAGCTTTCTCAAGAGATGGACTGAAGCCAGTTTTTACCCTTCTTGTATGTGAATACACATATGCATGGGGAATACCATATCATGCATGCACACTTATAGTAATATCATAAAATCAAGTAAATTACAATACTTATCCCCCCCCCCCAGCCACCACCACAACTTACCACCTTCAGTAACAGGAAAGGAACAGTTGAGCTGCACATCATCACCCAATTCTACTGCAACTTCTTGTGCCGGAGATTCTGAAACCGAATTTTACAAAGATTAAAGTTGTATATCAATTGATCAATTTAGATTTCAAAATATTTAAGTAGTCATTGAGATTATATCATTTTTTTCTGTAAAAAATTACCTTTCCCGTCACTACCTACATGTGAATGTCACCAACTCATGAAGAAACAAACGAGGGATCGAACAGGACATGAAAGCAATTTGGAAGGAAACAAAATATTAGATCAACATTGTACCGGCAAAGCATTCTTCATCAGTCTGTCAAAACCGTTTTCATCAGGACTTACGACAATCCCACATAAATCTAAACCAACTTATTCCAAAAGAGCACACACACACACACACACACACACACACACACACACACACACACACACACACATATATATATATATTTTTTTAAATGCCCATTATCTCCAATTAACATACAAATCAGTACTCAGAAATATGTATCTTTTAAAGTCTAATATTTCTATTTGACATAAATAATGGTAGTGAAAGCATCTTTTCATGTCTTATATCTGTAATTGAATCACATTTAAATTTGCACTATGAGTATATACATAATCTCTCTATTTGTACTATTTCCACCAAACCAATATGAATTGTGGTATGAATTCAATCCTTCTTTCAAAAAGTTTGCAAAAAAATAGGTTTTCAGGAATTTCTGTCAAAATATTACTTTGTTTCAATTTAATGTGTATGCAAGTATTATAATGAGTTTGCATGAGACCATGGTATCATCTACAGAGGATGGAGACAAGCAGGGTGCTAATTGGCAGACTAAACATTTACTAGTCTCATCTTTGAAAGCTCAGTCAAGCTGTCACTATAAGTGTGCCTGTCCAAGTTTGTTTTTCTCCAGAAAAAGAGTCTGTGGTATTTGATTTAGCCTTTTTTCTATTCCATCATCTTTCGACTTGACACCTGCCCTTAAATTCTCTTCACATCAAGATCATGTGAAATGTTAGAATTCTGCTCTCTACTGAAATGCATTATATATGTAGTTTGTGATTTTTCCTTTCCTCCCCTAAATTATACTGTATTTACACAAGAATTGAATTAAAGAAGAATTTTCACTACATGTATATTATCTTTATATTCAAGACTTAACTTTCTTTTCATTAGGATAAAAAAAAAAAAAAAATCAAACACAAGAATCACTCCTCACCCACTAGAAATGCTATCTATGAGGCCAAAGAGCCAGCTGTCTCAAACAAATCTTTTAGCAATCTGAGAACATCATAAAAAGAATCGTCAGTGGAAATCTTTCACATGTTTCATCCTTATCAGGTCTTTTTTTCCCACGATGAGCCAGGCATATCTCTAATCAAATTTCACTCATTTAAAACAAATTTCACCAGAAAGGTACTTATATGGAAAGGAGGTAGGTTATGAATGTTAAAGCCATAGGTGATCGTGAAAATAATTTTTAATCACAATACAATCTAACAAAGACCTTACAAATGAATGTTTTATTTAAATAAATTAATTAATAAAAATCTTGCACCTTTTTTCTACTAATATTGACCAAGAAAAAATTATTCTCCTTCTTTTTCAAAAAGATATGAGGCATTAAGTTTATATTATACACAAAGGAAGGGAAATATGCTACGGAGGTAGATATTCCTGTGGAAGAACCCATAAACACTTTTCCTGTGAATAGTGCACAGAAGTAGCAAAATTTATCATGCCAGTTCGACAAAAATAGCAGCAGCTACCCAACAGTGTTAAAAAGGTCACATACAAAACATAGGTGAAATGCATTTCAGGCAATTTAACTTGACAGTTTTCACTGTTGCATGGGTCATTTGTAGTCAGAGAAACGAATCAGTGCATCTCAAGACTCCTGATTTAAATGGAAACCCTACCCTAGCCTCCAAAGTGCTATTATGATCCCCATATTAAAATACTAATATGTATGGTGTTGCCCAAGTTGCCAAAGTACTCAAAATGGGCTGATTTATTGTTTTATGTGTTATTAACACCTGAAAACAAGGGGAATCGATCCTGACTAGTTGTCAAAATGCTCATTAGGTGATGTGGAGTGTTGGCAACCCTTACGCTACAGGCCTGCAATTTTACAGGATTTCTTTTCCTGGAAGCGTGGACCCTTTTAGACTAGGCTCCCATAACTAGATCTAACAAGATCGATCTATTTCCAAGGGGTTTCTCGCTAAATTGCCTTCAGCTTAAGTGGCTTATATGTCTGGCACGCCTACTAAAGCTGCTTAACAATAATTATTTAATCATTAAATAATAACCCCCCCTTGCAGCTTCAGTAGGCATGACAGACATCTAAGTCTCTTTAGTTGATTGCAACTTTGAGAAAATCCACAATTAGTAAGACGGGTGCTGGGAATGGTCCCTTACTGCATACCTTGCTTGTGTTCATAGAAATTAAATCATGTACACAAAATCCAGCAACATTACTTACTGTTATTTTATACTTAAATATGAAAATAATGTCGTCTACCATCCAGCAGACATTCATATTCTGGAAACTCTAAGAAACTGTTTTGACTCCTCGAACTTGCCAAATTAATATATGACCTTCATTGACTCCAGTGTAATGCTGTACACTCTAAGGCCCCATTTCCAGAGATTAGATCGATCTACTTTAGATCGACCTAACTCCCTGGGGGTTCACGCTAAATAGCTGTCATCTGAGCGGACACGAAAGTTAATTACCCCCTTACAGCTTGTAGTAGGTGATCGTGATCGTGATTTAAGCCGGATTATCTGACAGTAATCTAGTGAGACTCCCCGCGGGGATAGATCGATCTAAAAGCTCTGGGAATACAGCCTGAGTGGCAATTCTAAACCCTCCTCTCATTTTAATTCATTTCAGTATTCCTGAGTAGTATGCATTGCAAGTCCATTACTCTTCCAGATAAGATAAACCAACAACAGTAAACACACTGTACAGCTGTATTTCAAAAACACTTAATCCTGCAAGAAAAGAAATGTCAGAAACAGATTAATATGTCAGTGAACACTTTCAAGACAGGTTATCACATAGGAAAACAGTTTGCACACTTTCTCCAGTCTGATCTCATACTTGATGTCATCAATCTGTCATGGGAACTCTTCCAAGGGATGTCCTCTTCAATAATGCCATCCGTATATACCCACTAGTGCCAGTAGCATCCTGCATCCCGGTGGGCTTCCCAGTTGGTAGGATAGGCACGGAACGTTTTTTAAAATCATCTGTGCACCTCTGTGTACCCACCTGCAGGTTTTGTATGCACTGCAACAAGCACATTTCCAATTGACTTTTGTGGCAACTGTGCATGACCCATAGATGACAGATCTGAAGTCAAAGTCCCACTTCACAAATAAATGTAGTCCAAAGTTGTCTCAAACATTTTAAGGTTGTTAAAAGACCAGAAAATTTGTCTACTTTGACCTAAGAAAAATCAGTAGCAGTCCTCTTAAACAAGGAAATGTGACCTAGCTGTTGAATGAAAGGGAAGAAATTGCAGAAGTTTCTGATTGACAATGGACTGATGCAGTGCACATACAATGTATCTCCCAGGATGAATGTAGACAACGGATCAAACTTTAATTGTAGAACGAAATAGTAAATGTGAAAACAACTTTTGAGTCAACTTTTTTTCTTGAAACAGGGCCAAAGCTTTAAAAATTTTCAGAAATGTGAATTTATTTCAGGGTTACATAAATCTTATCTTAAGAGCAATCTTTCAGAGAATTTGTAACAAGTTCAGACCCTGTGTTGCTAGAAATGGTTACTAAGCACCAAATGGTATTACAGAGTTAGGTGGCAACTGAGCATAATCACTACAGTTGATGCATTTGTCAACTCCTGCAGTTTGCTCCTTTTCTTTTTCAGCCTAAATGGATGACTGGTTGGGAAACAAATGACCAATCACTTGAGTACTCCTTCTTCATAGTGTTAACCAACGAAGAAACCCAGGCAGCAACAACTCATAACACTCAACTAAATAGAATGAGTGATCACCCAAGTCCATCATATAGACATAGATATATGGCTGCAACAATGATCTCTTTCCTTTATAAAGTGGGGTATGTGAGCCTGTGTGTATTTGTTAGCATCAGCACTTATGTGTCAGCATGCACACGTGACCATTTATGCACATATTGAAAGGGGGTGGGGGGATGGTCCAGACACTGACTACATCCAGTCAAGTCTAGTCTACTGCTCTGCCAGATGCAATCGACTCAGAACTCAAGTATAATTCTCCTCCAAACTGACCCTCTCTCCCTGTAATGTGCAGTCTGACTAGAGACAGGTGTGTGGCTACAGAGTAATCACAATCACAGCAGGCAGGTATAGCCACTGTGTATGTGGCCTAATCTGTAGAGACAGCACCTTTAATTGGCCAGTTTACGCAGATTTAAGATTTCAACATTTTGTACACAATTTCTTTTTGTTACTCACCAAAAATGGGGGAGGGGGGGAGGGAGTCATATAGTCTTTAAGGAATACTTACCAGGAGAAAACTTACTTTTTCTCTTTGACCATCACATGTCAAAAAAACATTTAGTAACCTGGCTGGAAAATATTAAAGCTGCATAATACAGTCAAAACCAAAATGCTAAGTGACAACTTTATTTTGGAAAAACTGTGGGCATAATAGTTTTGTTTTTCTTCTTTAAGTGTAGGCCAAACAACCAAAACAAAATTTTCTGCCTTGAGCCTATGGGAATCTGATCGCAGCAAACCTGTATCCAGACTAGAAAGAGATAATGGTTTTGACACAAAGAAAGCAAATTAAAAACAACAAAATAAAAGTTTCCTTCGAAAATTTCTTCTGAAACCCTCCCCAGGCAATCATTTTCTGTAGACAATGCAATATACGTCTGGCCTTCCACTAATTCAGGCTATGATGTTTCTGTTCATAGGTTTGGGAATGCCCAATTACCAAACAGCAGGTGCAACAAACTTCCGAAATAGCCAAAAGCCAGTGCCGCATTTTTTTTTTTATTTAATTCAATACCATGCCACATTGTAGGCCTTTAGGAACAATGTTTGTATTTTAACTTGGTAATTTTATAATTTGTGGGAAAAGTGAAGTCTTTTTAGATACTCAACAGAAAAATTATCCATGGTATCCTCAATGGTTTTTCTAGTACTACTTTCAAACTTGTTCTTTTTTCTTTCATATGAGAGAGAGAGAGAGCTAATGCCTCTATAAATGAGGTAACTCCATGGTGTATTCTGGTAATTATCACTATTACCACACTTCACTTGACTGTTTACTCAATCCAATTAGGCAGGGCAGGAGCAGTGTAGGCAGGTGCTCCCACTTAACCCCACACCAAGTTACATCATGTGCATGTGATATGCTACTTCTGCTGTGTATTTGAAGGCAAGTTTGCGCAAAGAAAAATATAACTGAATCATTCTATCCCACCAGTATTTTATCAACGAAATCTACTAAGCAGTTCTTGTTCACCCTGCCCAGAAAAAAAAGAGTGAGCACAGATTTGACACAAGAAACTTGGGTGTGCATTATGGGCCACCATAAAATCATCTGAGGTTGGCATTTTGCTTAGCTGGCACCTATGACAGTCTTGGTATCATTTGTTGCTGTACAATTGTCATTATAATAATTTTCTAACATCATTATTTTCATACTTAAGGGAAACGAGAATCAGCTTCAAAACAAGTTTCATGTGACTGAAAAAAGAAAACTTTGACAGCCATCACAAATGCCCTCAGCTGACCCAGACACCCTTGACCTTTTTGAACCAATAAACAAGTCTCCTTGGCCCATTAGAGATCTCTTTCAACAGGACTTGGTCAATTTGAATCTGGGTACAATCTCTTCAGTAACATGGCTAATCAGCAATGACACCCTACATTAAAAATAAATAAATAAATATCATTGTATAGGCCTTTGAACGGTTACAACCATGTTTCTGGGGTCAGTGTTGCGCAAGTTTCATTCTTTTTTTTTTCTTTTTTCATTTCTGTCGAATGCACATTTAAATAGCCAAACAAAAATTGTAAATTACATGAATCATTCCACAATATGTCCATGTCTTATACTTTTCAGCTTATACGAAAAACAATCTGGAATTCCCTACATTTGACAAAGCATTTCCCTATCCAACCAAATACCTTACTCATAATATAAATTTATCAAATCATTATCTTTCAGTGAAGCTAAATTAGGAAGCAATACAGTTAACAGCTGAGGTGGATTTTACCACCAGGTGGCCCTGCAATCTGATACATCCCATGCCATGTTCACACTAGCAAAGCTGTTATAACCGAACAGCTTTAAAAATTCAGTCAAATTATGATTATGGAACAATACACGATAAATGACATTTTTTAAATGGAACTTCAACAATGAGCCATTTGGAAAATACTGCATGCCAGCATGCACCATAATACTGGACAGTTTCTCTTGCTTTTTTTCTGTTTGGCGCAATGGTTTAAGCTAACTCTTCTTTATTATGCACCAGACTTGAAGATCCCACTCTTCAACAAAACCACAAAATTCTCAGCATGCCCATGTGTATTCATTCTTTTTCACATTACATCACTGCTGGAAGTTGGCGTGGGTTGCCACAGAAGTGCTTGTGATCAACCTTTCAAGCAGTTTACTTCCCTATGATTTGTCCTTCTATTTGCTTTACATCACTGCTGGAGTTGTGATTGCAGAACAATCCAAGTGTTTCCTTTACAGTTATTTCACATTGTTTTGTCACACGTGTACAGACCATATTTACTGAGATCACAATCTGATTTGACCTCTGGAAATAGCCTTAGGATAGAGATATCTATGTTCACACCATAGGGTTTGATACCTGTGGCTGGTTTCACATAAAAAGTAAAGATCGCAGTTGCTTTACTTTATTGCTGGACCAACTTGCTATTTTGTACAATTTCTAATTAACTTATTTCTATATAAATCATGATCCATTTTGATCACCTTTTGTCTTCCACTCACTTCAGAAGAATATATATTCTTATTTGAGAGGTTTTATTGTTTCAACAGTCTAAATTGGTAAAAACAAATATTTTTGCTGGACTTCAACAGACTGAAAAATATGCCATTGGGGCATTTTCAGCGAATAGTAATATTTTAATTTAAGTGTCCATAAAGAAGTGATATATAAAGTAGTCTTTTAATTAAAGTGTCCGTAAAAAAGTGATATACAAGGGCAGTAAGCTTGTCTGCAATATTTGAAAGCAACTTTTAAGACTCTTATTTCCATGGAGACACAAGCACTTGAAATCACAGGAAGGATGATAATAATCAGGACCAAGTTTCCTGAAGAAGGATTCAATCACCTTTTTTTACAGGTCATCCCTCACATTTCAAAGCCCATGTTGTTTTCATGAACTTTCTAGATCTCACTTTTTGCAGTTACAGTGAATTTAGACTAGTTCAAATCTGGATGACAGAAAGACAGAAAAAAAAAACTACAAACGTACAAAAATCCTTTCAATCATTCTGTCCATTCACATCTGGGGAAGGAGGGAGGGTCAGGGGGTCTAAAAACTTCCGTTTTGGTTAGTTTTAAAATTACTTGCAAGTAGCTTGCGAGTTGCCATTGCTCCACATACTATATTCATATCAATTAAGAGTCAATCCAACAAGTGTAACTTGGATATATAGCAAATAATATAGATGAGTACGTATCCCTCCAGGCTATAGTGACTGCAACCAACAATGCTGAGCCATACACCGCATTCAGAACAGTGGACTAGCATGGCCGACCCACTTGAATACTTCTCCAAGGGGAATCTATTCAGAGTCTATTAGCAGATTAGACAGCAAGATTTTTAGTGGGTTGCCATATTTGACCCACTGACTCGTAAATCCACTGTTCTGAATACGGCCATAGGCTTCTGTTGGTATTCTGGATCTATTAAGAACCAAATGCTTCTGATAAATAATTTCAAGTTTGTGAGATTCATTTGTGGTTTGAGTCTTTCATTTACTGTGCGGGCTCACAAAGTCGTTCATTTATTGTTCGGGCTTAAGATGGTAAAGGGCCAATTCGTTTGTAAGGCCTGAAAACAGTTCCTCGCTCACCCAATGTGAACACGCCCTATGAGGCAGTGTCTTGCAGCCTGCTCACTGATGTTATCAAAACAGGGCAGCAGATGTTCTGCAGCAGCATGTAAGGGGAGAAAGTGGGCTGTGTAGTTACAAAGCCAGACACCAGACCCAGTCGTTTACATGGGATTGCATCACATACCTCGCCAAGAACATGATCCTGCCTACACTGGGGATTATTTAGTGTTCAAGTTATAGGCCAAAAATATTGCAATCTTCAGATAGCGTGAAAGTTTGCCAAACCCCTCAGAGATCAGTATGAGTTCAGGTTGAGGGATGATACAATCTTTTTTCTCTCTCTCTCTTTTTAAATGAAAGTGGGGATATTGCATATTTGTAGAATATGCAGACCATTACACATCATCTGACTGACTTTATGTCACCATAGCTAAAATACTGACCCAAATCCACCATTCTATGCTAGATAGAATGGGATGAAGAATGTAAGCCTCTAAATTGTCCTCCTTTGATGTGGGCTCCACTGTCAGTCACAAACCACCTGGATCCAATTTTAGGAAACAGCAGTCAAACGGTCCTTATTCTACACCAAAAATTTCAGTCCTAGAACACAGCAGAGGTGGGTCAGTCTACTTAAATGTGGATGATAGTCCTGTTTTACAAATTAGAGAAATGAGTAACTTGTTATTATGTAATGATTATTATTATTATATAATACATCTTACTGGATTAACTCAAAAAAATCCCCAATTGAAAAAAAAAAAAACGCAAAATAATATAATATTTGGTTTTCAAGTTTAAACCAACTTCTGACCGAGTTATTCAGTGGGACCGGCTCCTGGTTGTATCCAAGCATGTTGGATGAGAAGCTCCACATGGTGTACTTGAAGATTCTTATCAACACTTCCAGAGTTCAGATTCCACCAACTGGTTACACGAGGCATCCACTGATAATTATTAATATCACCACTTAACATCAAAAGAAAACGCCTCAAGTACAATTAGACAAGTTGGAAATTATATCACTCTGGAGAAATCCCCAGAATACCTTAACAGTCTAGCTCGCTTGAACATGCATAATTTTGGCTCCGAAATCGAGTTAAAATTGGAGTTTAAAGGTACATACGAACCGAGCATCGGTGGAGCGTGGATTCCCAGTAACACATGTAAACCACTTCTACTGGTTTCTTATATGACTCAAATAAATTCGACATGCCAAGTGATAAACTGAAAAGATCACTCAATCAGCCATAAAAGAGCTTTAGACTGCCGCTTTCTTCAAATTTTTGGTCGGAAATTTAACCTACTTTTATGACCTACTTTTCTGCCCCATTGACATACAGCATAGAATGCTAGCAGAAAAATCCGTTCAAACATCATTTTCGGATAAAATTAAACAATGCCTTTTGGTAATTTTCTTAGGTATACTACTTGAAACTACATGCCGGCATTTGGTCGGTTTTTGTGGCAAAAAATTGACTTTGTATGCATCTTTAAAGAAAGATAAACTTGATTTTTTTAAATCTTTGTGAATCATTTTTGCACTTAGTAAAAAATACATAGCAAGTTACAATCTAGGCAGGTGTATAGGTGAGACATATCTCAAAAAGCATGTAGTTCATGGTTATATTCCTCAGACCAATACTGCAGATGTACAATGAGAAAATACCAACAAATTTACACATATGCAATGAACAGTACAATAACCTATTAATCTTTTTCATCTTTTGCGGAAATACGAAGTGCGCATGACAGGAACCGCGCGCCACAGGGGTCATGGTGGTCCTCTGCTGTTTCCAGCATGGCAATGCTAGGTGTAGATGATGTACAAGGTGCGCATATAAAAAGGTCGAATGAAGCGTGTATTGCTTTCTGTCAAACTAAAAAGGTGGCTGAAGCACAGAAATGCGTAAACTGTAGGCAAGAAACAGCTATTTGGACGGAGAATCAAGCAATTAAATATTTTCTTTCTCAGTTTAAATACGATGCGCTTTACAACTAGACTTCACCTAAGCGTCCGAGCCTTGGCTGCACTTTCAATAGTGATGACGAACTAAAGCTACGGAGTTCTTTTAAATGCTTCCGATAATAAAGATATGCGAAAGAGACTCGTTATTTTTTTATATATAAAATCCAAATAGCCAGTAGACTCGTACACAGCTTTCAAGAGTGTGGACAGGTGCGCAGGCCTACATCTTCACAATTTTGTACATATTGNAGCCGGCGGAACATACGGGTCGGGACTAAAACCATGTGTACCGCCAGCGCCTACGCTGGTGGTACAATTACTGGCAAGTTGCTTGCCATTGCCCCACATATCCACATCAATTTATAGTCCAATAAGTGTAACTTGGATATATAGCAAATAATATAGATGAGTATGTATCTCTCCAGGCTATAGTGATTGCAGCCAACAATGCTGAGCAATACACCGCATTCAGAACAGTGGACTAGCATGTCCGCAGATCAAATATGGCCAACCCACTTTTATACATCTCCAACTGAAATCTATCCAGTGTCTATAAATGGATTAGATGGGAAGATTTTTAGTGGGTAGCCATATTTGACCCACTGACTAGTTAATCCACTGTTCTGAAACCGGCCATAGGCTAGCCTTCTGTTGGTATTCTGGATCTATTAAGAACCAAATGCTTCTGATAAATAATTTCAAGTTTGTGGGATTCATTTGTGGTTTGAGTCTTTCATTTACTGTGCGGGCTCACAAAGTCGTTCATTTATTGTTCGGGCTTAAGATGGTAAAGGGCCAATTCGTTTGTAAGGCCTGAAAACAGTTCCTCGCTCACCCAATGTGAACACGCCCTATGAGGCAGTGTCTTGCAGCCTGCTCACTGATGTTATCAAAACAGGGCAGCAGATGTTCTGCAGCAGCATGTAAGGGGAGAAAGTGGGCTGTGTAGTTACAAAGCCAGACACCAGACCCAGTCATTTACATGGGATTGCATCACATACCTCGCCAAGAACATGATCCTGCCTACACTGGGGATTATTTAGTGTTCAAGTTATAGGCCAAAAGTATTGCAATCTTCAGATAGCGTGAAAGTTTGCCAAACCCTTCAGAGATCGGTATGAGTTCAGGTTGAGGGATGATACAATCTTTTTTCTCTCTCTCTCTCTTTTTAAATGAAAGTGGGGATATTGCATATTTGTAGAATATGCAGACCATTACACATCATCTGTCTGACTTAATGTCACCATAGCTAAAATACTGACCCAAATCCACCATTCTATGCTAGATAGAATGGGATGAAGAATGTAAGCCTCTAAATTGTCCTCCTTTGATGTGGGCTCCACTGTCAGTCACAAACCACCTGGATCCAATTTTAGGAAACAGCAGTCATAAGGTCCTTATTCTACACCAAAAATTTCAGTCCTTTACATACACATAGAACACAGCAGAGGTGGGGCAGTCTACTTAAATGTGGATGATAGTCCTGTTTTACAAATTAGAGAAATGAGTAACTTGTTATTATGTAATGATTATTATTATTATATAATACATCTTACTGGATTAACTCAAAAAAAAAATCCCCAATTGAAAAAAAAAAACGCAAAATAATATAATATTTGGTTTTAAAGTTTAAACCAAATTCTGACCGAGTTATTCAGTGGGACCAGCTCCTGGTTGTATCCAAGCATGTTGGATGAGAAGCTCCCCATGGTGTACTTGAAGATTCTTATCAACACTTCCAGAGTTCAGATTCCACCAACTGGTTACACGAGGCATCCACTGATAATTATTAATATCACCACTTAACATCAAAAGAAAACGCCTCAAGTACAATTAGACAAGTTGGAAATGATATCACTCTGGAGAAATCCCCAGAATACCTTAACAGTCTAGCTCGCTTGAACATGCATAATTTTGGCTCCGAAATCGAGTTAAAATTGGAGTTTAAAGGTACATACGAACCGAGCATCGGTGGAGCGTGGATTCCCAGTAACACATGTAAACCACTTCTACTAGTTTCTTATATGACTCAAATAAATTCGACATGCCAAGGGATAAACTGAATAGATCACTCAATCAGCCATAAAAGAGCTTTAGACTGCCGCTTTCTTCAAATTTTTGGTTGGAAATTTAACCTACTTTTGTGACCTACTTTTCTGCCCCATTGACATACAGGATAGAATGCTAGCAGAAAAATCCGTTCAAACATCATTTTCGGATAAAATTAAACAATGCCTTTTGGTAATTTTCTTAGGTATACTACTTGAAACTACATGCTGGCATTTGGTCGGTTTTTGTGGCAAAAAATTGACTTTGTATGCATCTTTAAAGAAAGATAAACTTGATTTTTTTTAATTTTTGTGAATCATTTTTGCACTTAGTAAAAAATTCATAGCAAGTTACAATCTAGGCAGGTGTATAGGTGAGACATATCTCAAAAAGCATGTAGTTCATGGTTATATTCCTCAGACCAATACTGCATATGTACAATGAGAAAATACCAACAAATTTACACATATGCAATGAACAGTACAATAACCTATAGCTAGCTTATAGTCATCTATTGGCAATCTCATTATTTTACGTTGACATCAAAGACTAATAATGCAGAAGCATAAGCAGAAAATTTGGATCAGAAAATTTCTATAAATTATATATAAGTAAGATGTTCATAATCTTTTATAGTCATGACTGCACGTTAACCTATCATTACATCACAGCAGGTGTAACACAGGTACGTCTGGAACTGCATGTAAAAGTTCAAGGTCATATTTCTAAAACACCTTTACTGTAACAGTGTTAGCTTAATGGTTTGCAAAAGCCAGATATACAACTGAATCACATCTGAAATTCCCAGAAGTGTTCGTGACAGACTGTAATGTAACCATATTTCAAATTTATGCCCCCCCCCTCCTTTTTCACTTTATGTTTGACTATAAATTCCATCTGGTAGAGAGAAAAACAAAATCTTTCCAAAAGTTTCGATTAAACATAAGCTTATGACTCATTAAGGTCTCTCCTAAATACTGTAGGGAAGACGACATCAAGATTTAATCAACTGGCCTTACCATTAAGTTATTGAGTCAGTTCCTCAAAGATAGGAGACAGCATTCCATCAGTCTGACTAATATTACTTATCACACACAGACTTTGGAGTTTTTGGGGGAGAAAAACAGTTTCTCTTAGCTTCATCATGCTTTTTGCAACTTCCATTCTTCAAAAAATTAAGACAGTTATCATAATAAAAATTTTGTATGGAATTCTAGAAATGATTCTCACCAAAGTGCAGAGTAATCACCTTAATTGTCTGACACACAGCCTGCCGCACACAGAACCATTTTTCGTCAGCCGACACACTCACGACAAAATATCGGCCTGTCTGCACTGCTCCACGACAACTTTTCAACTAGTCGGGAGAGAATCAAACATGTTTGAATTTTAAATGTCGTACCGTAGTGTGTGCGCTTTCCTACGACAATTTGTGGCGCTGATCATTATCTTCAGCCAATGGTTGCGCCATCTGATATCACATGCCCACGTCAGAATTCAATATGGATGCCTCCAGTAATTTTCTATTAGTATTAGTTTTTTTTTTTTTAATTTTCAGCGTCAAAAACCATTTAACGACGTAACACTGCATCGAGGCGACTAAATCTGTCTAAACTGACAAACTGTTGTCATCCTATAGGCTGTATTTTTATGGTCTATGAGTATTGCGTTGATTTAGAAAATTTGGGCATTTCAATTTGCTCATTTTTCAATTAAATTAATTAAAGTAATCTTGTTATACTCTTACATTTAATTTTAACTCTTATCATTACAAATTGCAGCCATTTTGAAACAACGCCCCACCTCGCGGACGAGATAATAACTACGTCACTTTCACCACACCAGTCGGCGCTTTGTTGCGACAGCTTGTCATGTGTGTGCACTGATCTCATCCAGGACGACCGATCGGCCGACTTTTTTCAGCCCGCAAAAAATTGTTCCACGTGCGGCGGGCTTTACTCAAGTGAAAGAGCTTCTGAGAGCCAAGTGCTCACGGTAGTTAATTACCCCCTTGCTGGTAGAGGAGGCGTGTCTGACTACACTTAAATGAGAATCCTCACAGAGTTGGACTGATCCAGCTGGTATGGTGGGTTTATCTAAATGCTCTCTAGCTCCAATCCCTATACACATTACTTTATCCCACGGGCATAATCAGTCCTCAAATATTTCTCATAGAAATACAAATGAACAACAAATTATGATCCCAAATTTCTCCACTGTAATAATATAAAGCTTCATACACCCCATTTCCATAGATTTTTAGATCAATCTATCCCTGTGGGGAGTCTCACTAGTTTACTGTCAGCTTGGCCGGCTTAAGCGTCTGTCCCGCCAACTAAAAGCTGTAAGGGGGTAATTAACTCTGGTGTCCGCTTGGCTGACTGCAATTTAGCCTGAACCCCCAGGGAGTTAGGTCGATCTAAAACTTAATCTTTAGATCGATCTAAATCTCTGGGAAAGCACCCATAGACTCAGAGCCTTCCAAACCTGTATAAGACAGTAATAATAAAAGCTGCCCATGCAGTGCACTCCCCCTTTAACCTCCTCACACACAGAGTGGCCAAATCACAGTAGATCAGATCCTATGCTGATAGTTTTATGGCTGGTGGAGGTGAGGGAAGGTTTGATTTAGAACCAACCACATACAGAGTTTGGCTTTAAAACACACTGCTGTGGAAGACTTCTGTGAATTTTTATCCCCTACTAAGGCAAATCATATCACTGTATATGCATTTAAATTTCTTCTCCCTCCTAAGCTCAGTATCAACTTTCACCTAGAAACCCTTGCTCAAAGCATTTCGTTCAAATACTTTTTACTTAATCATTTCTTCTTTAATTCTGAAATTTCTTTTATGAATATGATAGCAATTTGTACAATTGAAGCAGTAAATTCAATATCACTCACAAATTGNTGAACCCATTTTTCTAGCAATGGAAAGCTAGGGTAAAGGTATGGGAGCGACCCAACCCTGGTCTAATTTGGAGTTAATGACGAGGAAATCTGTACAGCCAACTTCAGTTAGTCAAATCAACTTACTTAAACAACCCATATGATTCTCAAGGCAAAATGCGTCAGCACAAACCTCCCAAGCATAAACCACTTAAAAAACCAATCTTCCAGAAGAATGGAAAGAAGCGGTATTTAACCCAAGGTTCCCCTTACATCTCTACATACTGAAACATTTGCCAAATGAAAAAATATATATATATATATATATATATATATATATATATATATATATATATATATATATATATATATATATATATTCCCACACAGTGTATATATTTGGAAAATTTGTTGGTTGACTTATCACCGTCATGACTCACATTCTCTGTACCAGTAAAATTTGCTAAATCAAAACTGTTACCGAACTAGTCCAAAAAAGCTCTGTCGACCATGACAGTTGCCTATAATACTTCTTTCAATGCGCCACAAGGGAGGCACTTTTGCTTCAAAACATACAAATTCACTACCTCACTTGTCTTTCTTGGAAGATGCATAAACGTTATAAATTATCTCCACTTCACTTATTCTGCAGTAAATAATCTAACATTCCTACAGTGCCACACATTTAAATAGTGGGCTAACATTTACATTGGTTTGAAGAACAGTCTGCTGCAAACTTTCCCCACCTTTTCCCTGAAATGAAGCCCACATAACATCCACTTCGGAACAGAGAAATAAAGAATGGGTGAGGGGCAACATCCAGGTAAAAAACATGATAATGTACATACATATATATTGTGGACCCCCCTCCCCCCTCCTGTCCTCACCATACAAATGTTACTGCAAATAGTAGACTCATCCTAAAAACACTACTCACTTTTGGTTCAACATATATACTTAAAAACTGATTTCCAATAATACCCAGAGAACTACTCCCCAGATAAAAATCAGGCAACTTTCCAAACTTACTTCATTAAATAGAAAAGATCCCCCAAACCGTGACAGTACACACCCCATAGGTAAGAAAGACAGCCAGTGTGCAAAGCCAATTACTAAGCAGGAATCAAGATGTGCAGAGATGTATCACAAATATCTTAAAATCTAAAATCTGCTTACACCTGTCTGGCTGGAAAACATACAGCGAGAGATTCAGATAGCAGGCAAGGGAGCCAAGGGACTGTACATTCCCTGGAGAGAGTACAGAATGCACTGACTCTGGACCGAGAAAACAGATATCTCAGCAAAATAGCTTAGTTTTTGCAAAATCAAAGTTTGGGATTAAGTTTTTGGTAGAGAGAAATAAGTTTTTCCCCCCTTCTTTTTTAATCAAAACTTTTCACCTTATTACTGTTTTCATAAAAAAATTAATTTCAGGCAATGATCCTGAACAAAAATTAGTAGTAAAGAGACTTAAGCAAAATTGATCATCAGTTTTTGTAGACTTTAAGTATAACAATAAGATAAAAATTGATTGCACAGTTTAAGGTTTCCATGCTGTCTTGAGCAGATTTTACCACAAAATACATCCAAGTTGTCAAACTGCACTCGGTCTTTAATTCTATACCCACTTTTGGTCAATACACTTTGCCTAAAGCAGGGCAGCTTTCTCAAGAATAGAAACCTTATCTAATTACTATAGATTAATTCGATCTGTTGTATAACAAATATCCTCAAAATATGAAAGTCATTCATCAGGAAACAAGAATGGGAGCATTTTCCATTGGGTGAATCAACATGATCACTTCTGAGACCTCCTCTCTTCTTGGCTGAAGAATGTTCCTCTTTCATAAACTCGTTCCTCTTTCATAAACTCAACCGTCTCTGCATTGTAACAATTATAAAACTTTATTGGTCTATGCCAGATTCAGGTTTATAAAAGTTGTAGTACTGAGATAAAGAAAAAAGTTGGTTTCTTTACCCTGTACTTAGAGGGGTTTTATTTCCTCTACATGGTCTGTTGGAAGCATTGGGCACTTAACATACTTTTTTTCAGCACCTGGCATTGAACCTGCATGCATTAGAAGGGGGAGGGGATCCAGATTTAGGTGTAATTGCAATGTAAGACTGCATTCCCACAGATTTAGATCGATCCATCTGGATCAACCTAACTCCCTGAGGGTTCACGCTAAATTGCTGTCAGCCAAGCGCGCACGGAAGTCAATTACCCCCTTACAGCTTTTAGTAGGCGGGACAGACATTAAAGCCGCTAAGCTGACAGTTAGTATGAGACTCCCCATGGGGATAGATCGATCTAAAATCTGTGGGAATACAGTCTAAGTCTGGGGATAATATTGGGAATGAGGCACATTCTTATATAATGAACAACTGATATTCAGGATGCAGCAATCCTTGGCCAGACAGTACACTGCTATACATCATGAAATAAGTGCATTTATTTCTCAGTTCCAAATATTACCCCAATTCTGCAGAGGCACAGAACGATAATCAGTATGGTAATATCAGGATTTATTCATAAATAACATGATTTATTACTGTGCACCATAATAATCTGTGTAAATTCAGCAAGTCAAAAGATTCTTATTTCAACAAAGAAGAGATTTCTGTATGTCACTGTGCTTCATACCTACTTGACAAAAGAATATAACATACATCTTCCCTACTGCCCTTTTGAAAAGTTTTGTTTATCATTTACATCAAGTACAAAGCTGCATCTCACCAACTGTCAGCAGACATATCATGTGTCTCCTACTGGAACAACAAAAATAGAAAGAAAAACACATCCCTCAGCATGGCCATAGTCTAGCCACAGGAAAAGTGGATTATGTCTGCTTAGCAAATCTTGTTGGCTGCTCTATGATTTGACTTAACTATTCACAACATCCTCACAATGACTCATTTAAGGGCTAAAAGGTCTTTTTAATTTTCAAATCCCCCAAAATTTTTTTGTGTCAACAAGAAACAGTACAGCATCACGAGATATTCATTCCTCAAAGAACAGTTATTTCTGGTTCTGCAAGTGATGTTTGTAGCCAAAGGATATTGCCATTACAAAGTTCCTCTCCCATTGCTAATTGAAACTACTGTTGTTTGTTATTTGTACAGTGCTATCATACTTGGTAACTGTGGTAGCCTTAACTGGCTACAATTGAAAAGTTGATTGCTTCATCACAGGCTGTGGACCAGGGGTGCAGATTAAGCTGTTACCAATTTCTATCAAAGAGTTAGACCTAAATATCAATTCCTGCCACACATCTCATAATTAGCACCATTCTCTCTTCTTTTCCCTATATATATATATATATACTTTTTACTGCTCAACACCTTCAGGAAACACTTCTGAACATGTTCCCTTTCCCCACAAACTTACACTACACAGATGTTATGTTTTCAGTCAAAGAATGATACTGTATACAAACACTGGCTACAATTGTTTAAAAACATTAACTTTATCACCCAGACAACCTCAAAATATTTCCAGTTATTACTGTCATCAAAGCTGAGTTGCATATCTGTTCATTTTTAAACACCCTTCAAGTTCCAATAATGTGATTTCCTCAGTTATAAAATACCTCAAGCCCAAATTCAGATACATAAGATTAAGACTCAATTCCAGAAATTAAGACATGTCTTTGTCTTGGTGACCTTTCAATGAGAAGCATTTAGCATAAGGTTTAATAATAAAGCAGCAAAGCAATCAAATGTACAGAGAACAAGAGAGAAAAATAATCCAATCAAGTAGTTTGCCAATCTGAGCTGTATGTCAATCATTCTTGTGAGTTACAAAATAATAAGTAACAAAAGTACTTAAATGTGCTATTTTCATTTTCAACAGTTACTACATAATACATAATAACCAATTTTAAAGACCTACATTTTATGAATATTCATCGGTGCTGTAAGTTAAAAGTCAAAAGTTAAAACAGTTTTCACTTTATTTATATAATGGTGGATATAATATGCTGAAAAAGAAAAAAAACAGCATAACTTTTGAGAAAATGGTCCAATCAGACTGATTTTCAAACTCGACCTGTATTTTATTAACATTCATCAGTTCTATAAGCTTGAAGACAAATGGTAGAACGGTTTACAATTTATATAACACTGAAAGTGCCCGGCAACTGCAGCAACAACAACAGACACAGGACGGTAATATGTACAGACGTGTGTCTGTACATAGAAAATAGTAAAACTCCTGACTTCAAGGGCATCCATTCCATTAGTGCAGGCAGACTTATCATCATATAAAGCATAAGATAATTTTTAATGTAAAAAAAAAAAAAAAAAAAAAACAGATTGGGTATCAAAGGCAAGAATGTGCCATCCTAAAGAAGCTTCTATTCTTGTGATATTTTCACAAGTACCTTCTAATAAAGTACAAAGGTTCTGGCACTTGATTCCTCAGGCAGCCTCTTCAGTAGCAAGCATGTGCACAGGTGTTTTCAATCATCCCCTGTCCTTCAAAAGTTATTGCTAGCAAACTCCCACAATGAAATGAAGGTTATCTAACACTTTATTCTTTTCAGATCTAGCTCTATTGAAAATGAAAGCATGTAAATATTAATTCTGTGAACCTGACTTGATGAATCACGTTTCAATTTTCTGCTTTTTGTTTCCTTAAATTTACAGCCATGTCTGCAGTTTTTTTAACAATCAAAGCAATTTTCTTCACTTCTTCATATTCCACAAATATGGGGGAAAAAAAGAGCCGCAACAAAGTCCCATCTTAACTACCATATAATTCAACTTGGTTTGAATATATAAGGGGCAATGGGAGAAAATTGTGTGGAATAACCACTAGAATAGTTAGCGATTGAAAAAAATATGGGTTTGTTTTTATTTTCTTTTAATATATCATCATCATCATTCCTCTTCGTCCCGTGTGGGACATAACGCCACTCTTTTAATATATATATAAGAGTATATTTCAAAGACACCATCAGTGACAATCAGCCTACATCTCCCGCTTAAAACATGTAGGACTTCCTGGGCCAATTTCATTTTGATCAATGAAAAGGCAATCATTATCAAAACTGACTCCATATGTCTGTTTTCAACACTTAAGGTCATCAGCTGAAATAACTGAAAGTGTAATCATTACCAAGTGCATACTCCACAATTGTATAAATCAGTGAGTAAAGCCAGGCTGATATAATACGTGCTGAATGGAGGAGAGATTCAGGATATTCAGGGGTGTAGCAATAGTCCGAAAGTTCACTATAGAATCTTCGGACCAATGAATCCTTGATTAAAAAACTGATAAAAATGTTACCATTTTTCGGACCAATGAACTTTCTTCGGACTATCGAGACGCCCCCAAATATTACACTTCAGACATATTGGGCATTCCACGGTAAAAATGATACCCAACTTTCATTCAACTTTCATTCAGGCCTAGGTAACATCCTTGAGATGAACAGCGTGACACTGCCAGGTCTTTTAAAAATTATTTACTCCATCGAACTTTGTTCAGGATAATAACCTCTCTTAAAAAGTCAATTCAGAATCAGTTTTATGTTCACAAATAACGCACTGCTTGAAGCAGCCAAATAAGGACAAAATGTACGCGTGTAATTTCAATCTAAATGACATCAAATTTTCCTTAATTTAAATCTACTGACTTCCAATTTGCTGCTGTCTAAAATGCGTTGACCATGTGTTTGAAGAACAGGGAGATTGACATCCGAGTACCTCGAAAGATTTGTGGCTGTTTCAGTAAAAAGAACGTTTTTAAGGCTTGAGTGAAATATGAGGCAACAACACCGTCACGCCTCATTTAAAAAGTGACTGGGAGCGGGAGCAAATGTCAAGCCACAAAACAATCAAAGAAACACTCACAGTGCACGCTGACTTACCTGCCAAAGTCGACAAAATGCTCCCCAGCAGCACCATGCTTCCAACTGTAAAACGCCAAAGAAGTCCTTTCCCCATTCTCTTTCTACAAATCCTCTCGAACAACAGTACACTGGATTTCGTCTGGGCGTTCGAAGTCACAGCGGTCGTTTCAGAAATCACACAGACACCTTCGCGGTAAAGTTGCTCAAAATACAACCCCTAAATCACTCGGCCATGTTGGGCTTCCAGATCTATCACGTGGGTTTCTTGGGCGAAGAGACTTCTCCAAAAGGGGTGAATGGGTGGATTCAATCGTAACCCTTTCCGATACTAAGATACAGTTCTTCAAAATGTCAAATGTATTTCATTACTTCTTGGGCTACCATAATGCATTAAAACTCTTATATGAAAGGTGGAAAGTTTCAGAGTATTTTGAGAAAACTTTCTTGAAAGCTGCTCACCATTTGTAGTTCATTAGACCTGCCCGAGGTAGCTCGTGCAGACGACAAGTTTAGACAATGTTGCAAAAGTGGGGTGAAAAGTTCAAGGCGTCCAGAGGGGGGGGGGGGGTAAATGGAGGATTGTTTGTTTACCAAAATTTCTGACATGAATTATATAACATACTTATAACCTAAATGTTGTATCGTTATAGCTCTTCCATTGGAAAAAAAGCTTTTTCAGGAAAAACAATGGGTAAGAAAATTATAACATGACAACGCGGGCTTTTTTTTCTATAAAATAGGCTTTTGGACTTTTTGTAGCCTACAATGTTGGTTCCTTCTCCATGCTACTCAACCAGAGACTTCTTTATTTTCAAAACGTCAATATACCATGATTGTTTTACGCTTCTAAAGTACATTAGAAGTATTTGTCGTTCCATTAATTAATTCAATTAGCTTGGAGACATAGTCAATTTTTATACAGATCTAGCTTCCTTTAAGAAAAGTAGGCCTATTGCTTTGGCGAAATCCACGTAAATACATTTTACTTCCTCTTTTCGCTTTTGATTTTCTTCACGAGAATTTAATTAATATCAAGACACATCAATGCAACTTCAACGCTAATTATACAAAAGGTGTATTGCATCGGTCTGAGCTTCAGAGATTACAGGGAACTAAACCGTATAGGCCTACCTTCAACATGCTTTTGTCGCTTTTAGTCATATCGGAAAATCGTATAAAGACATTACAGGTTTTACTGTCCCCCTCCATAACCTTTCGCACAAGCACCTCCATCCTAATATATAAATAACGTGATTTGTGAAATTGCACACATGAATAGATTACACGGGGGGCGTCTCGATAGTCCGAAGGTTCATTGGTCCGAAGGTTCATTGGTCCGAAAAGTGGTAACATTTTCATCGATTTTTAAATCAAGGGTTCATTGGTCCGAAGGTTCTATAATGAATATTCGGACCAATGAACCTTCGGACTATTGCTACGGCCCCGATTACACGTGGGATTACCAAAGGGATTCTGTCGTATCTCATGAGTTTCTTGCGTTTGCAAATAATTAAAATGATCGGAGATGCCATTGGAAAATGTGGACATTAACAATATCGTTAATGCTACAGGTGAGACAGCCTCCAGTGCTATGTGTTTGATGTGTCTGGCACATTCGAGCACAATGACTAACAATGTTTTATTTTGAAACAAGTTGTACAGAACACGAGGAAGTACATTAGGAACAATTGTGAGTACAACTTTTAGTCCAGAAAACTTTTCATTGAAGACAAGTCAGTCGATAAAGCGATGCAATCATGTAGGCCTATTAGCATGGTCTACTTTTAGTGTGAACTGTACTAAAACAGGTGTTAAAATAAATTAACACATGAAATCACACTGAATACCAGAAAACTCGACGTAGTAAAATGTCTACAGACACGCTGTTAGGAGACCAGTGATCACTGCAAGGAACCGCTACGTCGAGTCAGATGGTAAAGCAGAATTTTGGCAAGGACACCGGCCAACAACTGGGTAATGGTACTGTTCCCAGTTTAAAGTGTTATCAAAAACGATGGACGCGTTAGGGTTCAAATAAAAACAGCTGGAAAGAAGTGCCTTTCAAAATTTTCTGCCTCTGGCCGACAAGACACACCCCACATAAGTCATGGTATGGGGTGTATTGGCTAGCTATGGTGTGGGCAATCTGGTTTTGGTCTATGGGAAGCCTTAGACTGCATTCCCACTAATTTAGATCGATCCATCTGGATCGACCTAAGTCCCTGGGGGTTCACGCTAAATTGCTGTCAGCCGAGCGCGCACTATAGTTAATTACCCCCTTACAGCTTTTAGTAGGCGGGACAGACATTTAAGCCGGTTAAGCTGACACCAATCTAGTGAGACTCCCCAGGGGGATAGATCGATCTAAAACTCTGTGGGAATGCAGACTTAAAGCAGAACATCCGAACTTTGGAAAGGAACTTAAGGGTAGTAGTAGTAAAACGACCAAAGGCATAGAAACAATGGCCTATTCTTATAGGTTTTTATAAAAAAAACATACTCCCCAAAGGCCAATTTAAGACAGAGATGAAGTGCAGTGTCCAACGGATGACGCTGTACATATTTTTGGGGAAAAAAATACCGTTATCGGTTTTGGATTTTCTCCATGACCAAGACAGCTATTTAACTGATTCAAACGAGGTGAAAGCACTCCAAAAGGAAACCAGGGGATAGTCTTAAGCTATTTCCTTTTGATTTGATCGTCTTTTATGTTAAATTACCCCACATTTCAATGGGTTATTCACTTCAATAGACGGTAACTTTCAAACAAACAATTTCCTCCAAAATCCCTGATATCCATATCTGTAGTCTTGATCCACATCTGGACAGGTCCCTAGCCTACTGATGCCGAGTAGGGTGTCAAGGATATGTAGTAGGAAGCGCTAACAAAGGCGATTACGTTTAACCGCAATTAAGAGGAGAAAGAAAGTGTCGAGAGAAAGAGGCCGTCACTCGTGTAAATACGAGTTTTTGACAGGTAACGCTGCAGGATTGTTTTCACGGCGCTTGGTAGTTGTATATGAAAGGTAAAATGCAAGTAAATGCAAATAAGGCATATTTTATTTTTACACGCATCTCACTAATATGCATGCTTTTTACCTGGTTAGTCTTGACCATTTTCGTGGCTCCCTAATTTCAAGAGGGGACCATTGGTGTTTTTTNGGTTTTGGATTTTCTCCATGACCAAGACAGCTATTTAACTGATTCAAACGAGGTGAAAGCACTCCAAAAGGAAACCAGGGGATTGTCTTAAGCTATTTCCCTTTGATTTGATCGTCTTTTATGTTAAATTACCCCACATTTCAATGGGTTATTCACTTCAATAGACGGTAACTTTCAAACAAACAATTTCCTCCAAAATCCCTGATATCCATCTGTAGTCTTGATCCACATCTGGACAGGTCCGTAGCCTACTGATGCCGAGTAGGGTGTCAAGGATATGTAGTAGGAAGCGCTAACAAAGGCGATTACGTTTAACCGCAATTAAGAGGAGAAAGAAAGTGTCGAGAGAAAGAGGCCGTCACTCCTGTAAATACGAGTTTTTGACAGGTAACGCTGCAGGATTGTTTTTACGGGGCTTGGTAATTGTATATGAAAGGTAA
Organism: Lingula anatina; assembly: GCF_001039355.2. The sequence goes on along the minus strand of NW_019775997.1, from coordinate 60,961 downwards.
AATGCAAGTAAATGCAAATAAGGCATATTTTATTTTTACACGCATCTCACTAATATGCTTTTTACCTGGTTAGTCTTGACCATTCTCGTGGCCCCCTAATTTCAAGAGGGGACCATTGGTGTTTTTTTTTTTTTTTTTTTTTTTTTCAGAAATCGAAGGGGGGATCAGGACACTGTTTGGAGTTGATAACATTAAACAATACTTTATTTGCATTGATGTGTTGCTGTGAGCGCTTTACATAATTTTTCATAAAACTGTTTTGGAAGAACCAGTCGCGAATGTTGCAACAATTTCATGGATATCACGCAAGGGGAACGGTGGAGTCTAGCGTGAGAGTGCTCTAGCACCAGCTATATATGACACCCTCGCTAACAACGCACTTCCACATTTACAGCGTTCTTCAACCTGAAAAGCTTTAGCTGTTGGTGGCTGCAGACGCCCTGGCCTGTACGTTGGCGACGAAGCTGGCAAACGGCGTTCATTCAACGTAAAAAGAATTTAGGAAAAAAATTAATTGTACATTGCGGGGTAGCCTAATATCTGTAGAGATGGGGGTCAAAGTGTGTAAACGTCGGAAAAGGACGACCTCGCTGCTGTTGCTGAGGCTATTGGCGACTGCTACATTTGTCAACATTTTACTGCGTCTTTTTGAATTCGAAGGTAAGCATATGTTCTAGTATTTTTACACATGCAGTGCGCATGATATCGTGCTTATGGATATTTTAACAGGTTACCTTGGTGATGGAGCTAAAGCAGACGGTCTCTCAGCTGGAATCACATGTAATTAAACCCTGAATTTATACTTTACGTATGATTGAATGTTTATAGTCATCCATTAGAATAGGAATGAAATTTATGAATAACTCTGATAGGAACTTACCTTTAACAACTGACCGACGTTATGGTCTCAACCCGAGATACTTAGCAGATGGATGGATGGACTGGTCACCCTATCTATCATTAGTTGACAAGCTAACTAATTGCTGATGCTCTTGGTCAACTACCATGTCTGGTAGTTGACCAAGAGTTCGTTAACAAAAAAAAACTTGTTGATTACGCACCGCCGCACTCCCCAAGCCAGGTAATAACGGTTAAACCACGGCTAGCGCGTAGAACAAAAGATTTGGCCGTGCTGTATTCGACATACAAGCACGTCATGTGCGAGTGCGTTTTACGGCTGTTGCACTCCCGTTACTCACTAGTGTAGAGCCAATCGGAGGCCGTGGTTTAAGCCAGATACAACACTCGTCGCCGAGCTGTACATGAAAATTACTTGTGTATTGTCTCGCCTGTGGCTCGACAATACGCTCGTAATATTCCACGTACAGTTTGGCGACTCTTACGGTATCTATCTGTCAGATTCTTGGTGGGCTTTAATATTTTTTCAATATACCTCTTTTATTCCATGGGGTAATGTTATTGGTATTTGTAAATGACGTTTAACACTAAGTGAGTTCAAACACGGTCGCGAACCCTCGGGATATTTTGACGCATGCGTATGCCCAGGCATTACTTCTGTGGAAGAAAACGTGGTTGAGGAAAAAAACTCGAAAAAAGAGCGGTAATATTATAGAAAAAAATAAATAAAATGGGAACAGCTGCAATTAAATGGTTTGTAATCCTAATTCGTTACACGATATAAAGTGTTGTGTGCTTTGAGAATTTATTTGTTTCTAAAGGGTATTTCACTTGAAATATTAAATATAAAAGATTTTTTATTTGAAACCCAAGGTCTGCGTCTTTACGTAAATTCGTAAGTTTTGTCAAACCCAAAAACATATAGCAGAATAAGGTGAAAAAAAGCATCGTGTGCTATTAGTAGCATGTTAAAATATCATAACTTTAATGTGTCCACCAAATGTGCAGTATTTGAGACGTACAGGTACGTACGGAGTATTTTAAATTATGCATTGGGATTTAACATGGCAAGGGATATAAGAAAGGCACATACGGATTTCGAAAAGGATGTTGGGTGTCAAAAGGAGCACTAGTAATTACTACGTATATTATGAAACCGGAAGATACCCACTTCTTTTAAGTAGAAAGCTAAGAATTTTCAAATGTTGGTTGAAAATCCGTTCCTCGAAAAATTGTATTATAAAAGCGTGCTCTAAAGGTCTGCTTAACAAAATTTTTGATTGGATAAGATGAGTACGGAATGAACTCGAGACACTTGGCTTGTCATTTATTTTTTTACGAAAGTATGTCAGATAATTTTATACTGTCCTTCATAGAGAAAAGATTGAAATATAATTTTAGACAAACATGGGCTATGGGCCTATCTCTGCGCCATGACATGAAGCAAACAAACACGTCTTTAGTGTCCAAATCATATACCTCAAGTGCCGACAAGGCACTCGGCGTTTATTTACATGCAAATCAGGCAGATGACCAAGTGTCACTGCTAGAGGCAATTACGTACTATACACCTGTGTTTACTCGTTACAATCGAATGCACTTTACATAATACTGGCGTAATCACTTTTCTTTCTCTTTTTCTTTCTTTTTTTTTTAAAGGATTAAATAATGTGTAATAACGGCAAAATCAATGCAAAAACATTAGTGCAGTATGTACAGAGGTGTAACAGTAGAGTGTCAATGTCAAAGGTATATGGAAGTCTCCTCTCCGTTTATAGATAACTGAGTGTCAGATTCATAGGTATAAACTCTTTTAAGACATTATTACAAAACATAATCAGTAAGATATCTGGGAGTTTGTCTTTTTCTCGTAGAACGTCTAAGAGTTTGAGCTGGTTGTTCACATAGATCTGATGGAGTTTCAACTTCACCATTTTCGTTGCTTTCGTCAACTTGAGGCTGAAATTCATGGAAAGAGTCAACGTCATTGCAAGGTTCCTTGTCGCTGTCAGCAGTATTTACGTTTTCATAGTCTGACAAAGATAAGTCCGAATCATCGGAGTTGTCACTACATAAATCGTTGACTTTTCTCCATTTATAAACGGGTACCTTAAAACAGTCTGATTGTTTAACTCTATAAGACATAGATCGTAGCTGATTTCCTATGAATTTTTGAACATTGCACCAGTGACCGTCGACTTTTACCACTATGTAGCGATCTCGGTCGTAATTCTTGGTCTTGTCGTGATGTAAATAAACGATATCTCCTACACTGAGATTGTTATCGTTGGCGCTTTGTTTTAAAGGCGCTTTAGATTGCATACTACTGTCGTGGTTTTTCGCTCTTATAGAATGCTGATCAATAATCAATTTTCTATCTGAAGTGGGAATTTGTTGACAGGTGAATTGATCCCTCTGAAAAAGCATTTCCCTCGCAGACAAACCTCCTCGGCGCATTCTAGAATTGAGCTGAGCAACGCACAGGCTGAGAGTAGTTTGAGAAATAGAATCACGCGAGGGATCTTTACGCAGAATTTCGTCTTGAAGTTCCTGAACTGCTTTTTCCGCCACTGGATTTTTATTGATGTTTTTGGGACGTCCTATTTCGATGACTAATCTAGACGATCGAAGGGACTCATCTGATACTAATGATTTGAATCCAGGAGCAGAATCAGTGCGAATGACAGCAAATGGACTGTCAAGTGGTCGCATTTCTGCACACAGTTGAATGAGACCTTCCCGTAAACTATCCTTACTTTCGTCCTTCACAAAACACGCGGTTGTGAAAGAAGTGACCGTTTCTCTTACAATCAGTATATTTTGTGAGTGTCGTTTCATAATATCAGCGGCAAATGATGCTCCAACTGTAGGTGGGGGTTCTTCTGAAGACTGTTCCTGTTGAAGATGAGGAATTTTTTTCAAGGAAGCACATCGATGGCATGAATTCGATGTCTCGTCGGCTTCTTTGTTTAAGTTCAACGCGTAAAAGTAGCGTTTTACTACGCTCTTAAGCTGATAACTGGACGGATGTTCTAGACGGATGTGGAGAGCAGTAAGAAGTCCGCTTAACACCTGTCTGGGAACTACTATAAGATCACGTTCGTTTTCCAGTGGTGATTGACGGCGTACTACTAGAAGACCGTCTTTTGCGATGGTAAGACCCTCAATGTGTAGATAACGTTTCACGTTAGATACTCCGTTGTTTTTTTTAATAGGTCGCGTACCTTGAGATAAGTGGGCCTTAGTGCGACGTAGATCGTAGCATTCTTGTTGAATTTGAAGCCATGCTTTCCGGTTGGTGAATGGTAGCTGTTTGATCTCGCTAAGAACATCGTTGGTGGAAACACTAGATACCACGCAGTTTTGTAGGTCATAGACAAAGCTGCAAACTTGACACTTCTGGCTTTGGCATTCTTTTGCGTTTCTACTTGCGAAATCAGTTGGAATATTATCTGAACCTGCCAGGTGTTGCACAGAAACGTGATATCTACTGGCTAAAGAGAGAAATGTAGACACTCGTGGACTAGCAGAAAACTCTCCTCTGCATAATTTAACATGTGCTTGTACGCAAGGCTTACTGTCAGTTAAAACATGCGTTTGGTGACTTGACTGTATAATATATGGAGCGAAGTGTTTGATCGCAGAAGCTATAGCTAACGCTTCCAGCTCACACGGTATCCAAGTCACCTGATGTTTTCGGAGTTTTGCGCTGAAAAATCCAGATAAACGAAGCTTATCTCCGCGTTTGGCGTACAAAGTTGCAGCAAGACCAGAGTGTCGAGAAGAGGCATCTGTCACAAGCCAAAGCTCATCGTTGATCCGAGGAATCATAATAGAACGATGGTTGAGTAGAGCTTTCTTTGAATTTTCGAAGGCAACAACATTCTCCTCCGTCCATGACAGTTTATCCTGGGACTGTTTTCCGGCAGTCATGCTATCTAGGGGAGCAAGTATCGAAGCACAGCCAGGTAGTACGCGTGCGAATGCTTTATAGGCACCAATGAAGGATCTGAGCGCGAAAACTGTCATGGGGCGGTCGCAGTTCGACAATGTAGATATACGGTGAGTGTTGGCAGAGAGAAAACCACTTCTCCAAGTCCATCCGAGGATTGTTGTTTCCTTTGGACAAATCACGGTTTTGGTCGGAGAAAGACGGAGATCACACTTGCTGAGAGCTCGTAGAACCTGTCGGAAATTATCCATCAGTTCTTTTACAGTTTCGCCGCCACAGTCTCTTCGGAGGCGTGGGTTCGAATCCCACCGCTGCCACCACGCCATGACATGAAGCAAACAAACACGTCTTTAGTGTCCAAATCATATACCTCAAGTGCCGACAAGGCACTCGGCGTTTATTTACATGCAAATCAGGCAGATGACCACGTGTCACTGCTAGAGGCAATTACGTACTATACACCTGTGTTTACTCGTTACAATCGAATGCACTTTACATAATACTGGCGCTGCCNAATAAATAAATAAATAAATAAAGGAAACTATACAAATACTTATACATGTACATCTGAATATTTAAATTACATACATCAAATACGTAACTGTATTTTACTAGATATATTGAACATTACATAAAGTCGGCTTTATATAGCGAGACTTGAATCTGTTATCTATTCAATAAGCACAAATAATATGAAATTTACCTTATAATACAATTACCATAATACAATTTTAATTAAAACGTTAAATACTGAATTACAGCAAGGCTTTACAGTTGACAATTATACTAATGCGTTCGCGTATTTTACATTTACTGTATTTCATACTAATGGCCACACCCTACCAGGTGCTCTAGCTAATATACCAAGATTTTACCTTTATCATTTATACAGAAAACTAATAAATACAATGCTCAAATATATTTTGATAATATAAAGACTTACATTATGATTTCTCCGTAGAACTGTAACAATACACCATACAACGTTGGAAATAACGGTAAAATGCAGGAGAGACCCTACTTGTGCTAAATCCTGCAGCGTTATGACTCGGTTACATTCAAAACAGGCGCGCTACTCACGCAAGTCATGAAAACTACTCACACCTTGTATATCTAAAACATGGAATCTAGCACTTACACCTTGTAAATCTAAAGCAAGGAATCTGGCACTTACAGTATATATGTAGAATTTATCATTGTACAATGCAGAGAATTACCTTCAATTTTAACCAGAGACATATCTGTGAATATCTAGTGAAAAATCAATCTGTGACCCTGGTAGAGGGTAAATTATTCATGTCAATGCTAAATCCGTCGCTCGAATCGCCAATCTGGGCATTCGTGCTCACATTCACAAATCTGAGGCTTGAGTTACCAAACTCCTTATCCTTTTATAATGCCAGAAAAGAGAAAAACTGTTTTTACATATTATGGAATGTGTATTTTCCAATTTATTGACAAATTGATTTTCACAAATAACATACCCTAGGTTCTAGATTTCGGTATTGCCAGCTCGGTCTTGATTTCATATGTGACCCATATCAGCAATACACTGTAAAGCCAACACATGAAAAGGTATATTGAGCAAGCTAGCTTTACTCGGGGTAAAATAACATGGACCTCATATTTTTAAATCATTAAAATGATCAAAATACCCTCAAGTCATTCGAATGCAGTATTTTATACTAGTTGGGATAACCGCCATTAAATGCCAGTGAAATAATTGAATAGACGGGCACTTGACTTTACGAGGATCTTAACCCATCAGGTAAGACAGGTGAATAGGTATGAATTGTTTTCAGTAGTTGAAAAGTCATCTTACAGGTTGATAATGGTAGCTCAGTTTGACAGCTTTCTTAACAAGCAGGCTCTCTCCTCCGGTGGCTTGTATGTCGTCACCAGACCACGTGGTCACGAAGCTTATTAACTCCCAAACCTGGCTAAAAAGGAGGAAATTTCAAAACATATTCAAACTACTGCTACTATTTTTCCAACTGCCCTTAGGTATTGCTAACACTTGTCAGTTGTCAACAGATCGATGTAGTTTGGGAAAATAAAGGTGAAAAGGAGGCTTCGGCTGATCTGGTACATGTATTACTGTATAGATACAGCGCAACACCGCTCAATTCACTAGAACAAAACGAGTCTATAGACTCAGATAAACACAGAAAATGGTCTCTCCCAATAAGATACGATGAAATGAAAGCGAAATATTTAACTAGGTATTTAATATCGTTAATACAACTGAACATTGTTGATTGCCTGAGTGGCTAATTTGTGCAAATGAATATCAGTTGAAGCATCTGACTCAAGAAATATCTTAGACTAATACTCCAGTCTGTTTAATTTCGAGTGTTAAAGCAAACCGCCAAGGTGGACGGCTACAGTAGCTGATGTTGGACGGCCGGCGTTGCTACCTTTTGGCAACGCCAGACTGGTGGTATATAATTAGCAAAAGAGAAATTTTATGTAGGTCGAAATTTTGGGCATAGGGCAGAGTCCATTAAGTCATCTGTAGGACGTGGTTGTTGGACATGGTTGTTCGTCATATCTTTGTTGGTAACTACATTAATTCTGTTGGTCTTATCTGCAGCGGGCAGGCTATTATCCCTTAACCGTGTGCTATCTACATGTACATTATACGCTTCAAGGTACTTCAACAGGAATGAATTTACACCTGAAGCCAATGCCACCTGTCTATATACCTGTTGTCAATCTTTTGATCAGCAATGCAAAAATAAAGACAAATATAGGGTTCCGTGTATCGTTCTGCATTTCAAAGAAAGCTTCGGTATAGATGTTCGTGTCCTTAAAGTAAACTTGGAATGACGCAACGTGAACTCATAGACTGCCAATAACAGAAGCACTGCAACAAGGCAACATACGAACAAGGCAGTCCCACATTTACCCTACCCTCTACCAGGGTCGCGGTTATTATTGTGGGCATTTTTTGCTGAATCGACATCAGACCAAAATGACTTTTATCTTTTATCTACTTTTATCTTTTTATCTAGAGACATACATGTATCTGTGAATATCTGTGGAAAATCAGTTTGTCACCCTGGTAGAGGGTACACGTACATTTAGCCTACAGCGTCCTTCAACCTGAACAGTTTTAGCTGTTGGTGGCTGCAGACGCCTGGCCTGCACAGTGGGGACGAAGCTGGCAAACGGCGTCCACTGAAACGAAAAAGACTTTTTTTTCATTGTACATTGTCGGGTAATATCTACATGTACAGAGATGAGGGTCAAAGTGGGTGGATGTGGAATACGAAGAACCTCACTGCTCTTGCTGTGTTACTGTGTATCGGTGACTGCTTCGTTTGTTTACATTTCAGCATTTCTTTTTTATTTCGAAGGTAAGCGTGTGGACTAGTATCTGTCCCCGATTAGAATTCTACGCATGGTATCGTGTTTAGATATTTAAGCGGCTTGACTTGATGTAATTTATTTCTTAATTGGAGCTATAGTAAAAGCTTGTAAACTGAAATGTACAGGTAATTAAACATTTGACTTATATATACACACCTAAGGTGTTATGTGACCGTGGCGATATACGCTTTATTTGCTTTTAGGGTTTTTATTTTTCGATGAAATGCCAGTGCTTTCTCTCGGTATTTATGTCCAACAACACGCTGCCACAAATGTCAACTTTTCTTTATTGTTTAGTTGTATCATTGCAGATACAAAATGTTTTATTCCTTGTCATGCAAAGGAAACAAAAAACACACTTCCTTGGTATTTTTAATGTAGCCCCTGAAAATGAACTCAAAACTTTCAAAATTCTTTTTACATTTCTTTATTAAGACAAGTATAGAATTGTACCCATCAGTAGCGGGTGTGACCCCCACATGTACGATAAGGACCCAATACGTGGCATTGCATGTTATACACTAGTGCCACCGATCTTTGCTGGGGGATTGTGTTCCACTCTTGTGTCAAAGCTTGTCTCAACTATTGTAAATTTGCTGGGTATTGGTTTCTCCTATATACAACTCTCCACAATTCGTCTCGAAGAAGTTCAGTTGTGCTTTTATAGGTTTGGTCCATGAGCAGAATGTAATTTTCGTTTATAAATTCCGTTACCAAGTGGGCTGTAAGAGAGTAGCATTGCCATGCTGCAAGCAAAAGGTGTTCAGGAATATTGCAAGTGCACTACCCTTTCTTAACTTTGGAGCTGCCAACTGATGACATGTGCTTATATTTTAACTCGGTTATGTCAAATGGTCATTGAGTACTACGGCGAAGACAGAATCCAAAAATATAAAACCTATAGAAAACATTATTAAGATCTCAAATTCTAGAGGATGTGACGACCATTTAGAGCAACTAGACTGGGCTAGGTATCTTGTGAAACCTTACTATGCCCAAGTTGAGAACTGCTGTCTCAAATTTAATGAAGTTCTTGTCTGCTTTTTATTTAAGCGATTCGTTTTTAAATCCGTTCTCCACTAAGTTTTTTTTTTACTCATACACTCCATGTCTAAATAAGTATGTCTGGTGACTAACAAGAATATAAATCTGCAATTTTTTCGTTTGTTCAGCTAATTTTCATATAATATAAATGAATTTAGTCCTAAGTAACCGTAATGGGTAGCAAAACTGAGAGGGTGGTATAATATCACCTAGAGTAATACTGACATACGGGGAAATGATACATCTGGAAATGACCCGAAGATGACGGAATTAAATAATGGACAGATTAACGCGTACTTTTTTGTTAACAGTGAAAATCCCTATTTTCACAAGGAAAGCAAGACAATAATGTCTGTACTTTTCACTTAGAACATTTACAGATAATGAGACTGTTCAAAGTCATTTTGGGGCTGTTTATTAAGAGCATCTAAACGTTTGGTATTACCAGCTGGTATGGTAAGGCTACATTGGAGGAACGGGAAAAACTTCTCAGTGTTATAAACGCCACTAATAAAGTAATTGGGAGAGACCTTTCCCAACTGGATGGTATCATGAAAGACAGAACAGATTAAATATTAAAACGAATTATGGGGGGATCCCACCCATCAAGCAAAATCTCATTTCAATTTCTTACCCAACAATAGTAGGGTTCTGACTTTTAAAGGCAGTAAACGGCTTTAAAGTAGCTTTATCCCTCTGCAGTATTTAATTTTGATTCAACTTTGAAGCCTAATTCATAAATATTTTAATGTCCACTTCTTTATATTAGTTTTATCTCTAAAATGAAAGCAATTCATGATATTTATATTTCAATATTTCATTGACTGAATAATTTGTTATATTATACTATGTGTACGATGTTGAGTATGGGTAATTTGTATAATTAAATATCAGTTGGAACATCTGACTCAAAGAATATATTAGGTTCTACACCAATCTGTGTCTTTCTAGATGGCCTTTCGAGGGATCAAGCCAAACACCAAGCTGATGAGCTTTGTTTTGGCAACGCCAGTTGGTTCGTATCACCAGCAACAGAAAAAGGTTTAGCAAGTCGAAATTTGAGGGCGAAGGCACGGCCCGTCAAGTCATCTGAAGGTGCAACCATCTACCCGGAGAATCAGGGCCCTCCTCGTCGGTTAACTCGCGTTTTACCTACTGTTATGCCAATAACTGACGAGTCCGAATCATCCTTTTCAACATTCTATAAAGAGGATACTTTACTCACAGCGCATCATCAATTTGGCCCATATTCAAATACGACCTCAGACGTTGTCATGGTGTGGTCTCACTACACCCCAATTCCTCTACCGTTAATGGATAAAATAAAAACATTTAACCAGTTCAATCCGGCAAGGAGTGTAATATTCATGTGTGGAAACAGTGAATGTATGGATCAAATAGAAGACAAGCTACCTAAACGCTCCAAAGTTCTTCGTTTACTACTACCTGTCTTAGCAAAGAATACTCCCCTGGATGATTTTGTTTCCAAATCTGCAATCCTCAAATTGCTCATGGGCCGTAAATTTCAAGTGCTCATGCAAGAAATAAGTGTTTTGCTCGCACTCTGGACATTTGGTGGACTGTTCATAGATTTACCGTCAATATTGACCTCAACGTTACCCGATGAATATTTCAAGGGTGAATGGGTGGGTAATGAAAGTATATTTTCAATATCCAGGTTTGAACGACGTTCTCCTTTCGTCAAAAATACCATGGTTGTGATTCAGTCAACTTACAATAGTCATAGTAGAAGTCAGATCCAAAACTGGCACACCGATTCGGTTTTGTGGCGTTCAAAAGTTCTTAGTCAGGTAGATAACAAACAAGTTAAAATGACTGCCAAGGAGCCTGTATTCAAATTTTTACCAGATAATCTTTATGGTGTCTTAAGCTTTGACCATCGAGTCACTGTGGCGAAAGATATCAACGCCGGAGATGAGATTCAGACCCTAGCTGCGATCCAGTTTCTTCCTTTTGCTGACCGATTTGTGGACCGTGACACATGGGACGTCACGTGCATAGAGACATACGGACAGCCGGACATTACTGAGAAACTTGTCAATGTGACGGAAAACATTAGAAATAGAAACAGAAAGCTCGATAATATAAATAATAGATCCTTTTACTTGAGCCAAGCCGGAGATGACAAATTTGAAGCTGAAGATACCAGAGCTCATCTAAGAAAAAAGTCCGGCCAAACCAAGAAACCAAATGAATCAATTACAATATTTCTAAACGCATGGTATAACGCCGGTGACATGATATGGCCGCCAAAGATTAATCTTAAGCCTTTAATGTTATCCATGTATTTTGGACCAAATTTCCGGAAAAAGCTATTAACTGTGCCTGGGAATAATTACTTCAAAGAACATGGATCCGTAGGTGCTCGTGACGAGAACACGGTCAAAGTTTTACGCGAGCAGAATATTTCAGTGTATATGTCGGCCTGTTTGACACTTTTGATGCACAATCCCAATCCGGTTAAAGAAAGAGAGGACGTGTTTGTCGTTGACGTGGATTGGCGAGCTGTAGAAATAATTGTTCCTTCTCACATAAGAAAATCAATTATTAGGGTCACTCATAACTTGCCCTTTTCGATGAAATTTGACAGAATAGAACGGTATGAAGAAGCGCGCCGTTTAATGGAACAATATTCACGTGCAAAATTGGTTTTGACGTCACGCATCCATAGCGCTCTTCCATGCGTTGCCATGGGAATTCCAGTTGTTTTTGTGGAAACGGCGTTCTTACCCGGAGGAGGAGGAAATCGCACAGAAGGTTTAACGAAACTTTTCCATACAGTAACGGTGGACAGAAAGATGATGTCATACAAGGGGTTGGAAAACTTTAACTGGGACAAACCAGAAATGAACCCAAATCATGAAATTCACATGCACTTTCGCGCCACCCTCTGGCACGAGATACGGAAATTCTCTGGATTGCGAGAAACGGCGATTACATTTGGGATAGTGCCTCTTAAACATTTAAAGACAAACGAAAGAACTGCATTGACGTTCTTTCAGGTTTACACAACAAGTGAAGTAACGCAAAGGAATCGCCGTTCGCTCGAGAGTATTTTTTACCACCATCCCAATGCAAAAGTACGCATTTTAAGCAATTCTCTGTCACAAAACAAGGTTTCTGCGTTCACTGAAGCGGGCTTTCATGTTGAGGTCAGAAATTATACTCTCAGAGGGTTACTAAAAAATGTGCAAAGATTGGATCCACACACTTTTACAGAACGATCAAAAACCTTTTTGAAAAAAATACCGGTTATTTCAAAAGGACGATTTTGGTATAGCCACGAGACAGATTTGATCAGAATAGTACTGCTTTATCTTCATGGCGGCATTTATATGGACACTGACGTTATTTTAGTTAAGAGTTTGAAAGATTTGAATAATGTAACTGCATGGGAAAACAGTGATCATACTGTGTTAAATGGAGCAGTTCTCAAGTTTGACAAGCACAACCCTTTTCTCCGGGAGTGTATAAAAGAATTCCTAGATAGTTATAATCAGAATGTCTGGGAGGCGAACGGACCAAGTCTCCTCACGCGCGTAGCGAGAAGACATCCCACTTGGATGTGTGATGTCAGCAGTGCTGAGGATTTGCAAAGCAATAAGTCTTGCATTGTGAGACGCTTATATCAGAAGTCATTTTACCCGATAGAGTATAGAAAAGTGAAAACGAAGTGTTTCATCGATAAAAGCACTCCTGACCTCCAACGCGTTCTGCAAACAGAGTCTTTTGCTGTGCATTTGTATAATAAGTTCTCCCAAAGTTTTACAAGAGCCACAAAGCCCGGGACGCTGTGTCATTACCTTTTGAACAAATTTTGTATATTCTGCGGAGATTTTGTTTGAATACTTTATAATAATGCATGTATATTTTGAAAACATCCAATTATTATTATTATTATTATTATTATTATTATTATAACTGTTTAATTATGGATAACAAATTCGGGACTTCTAATCTGAGAAGCTGCGCTTGATAATGGAATGTGTTCGTGATGTTTTTCATAAACCGCCGACAGCAAATATGAAAATATATGTTAACTTTTTTAATTTAATATGACAAAAAACTATAAGGAACATTGGGTTATAAAAATCATAAAATTGTCGTTATGGGTTAGGTGTTGTGTGGATATATGTGGAAATGAAATGCATTCAAGAATTTGTATGAAGATATCTAGACGTTGATTTTTAAAATTTTGTTGCGATGAACTATTCAGTTGTAATAAGCTTGGTGTAGCATATATACAGTACGCTATAGTTGTATATCGAAATACTTTATAGTTCAAGATCGTTCATAAACGGGGCAGATAAGTAGACCAAATTACGTCCAAAATTTTGAAGAAGGTGCAGCGTAAATCTCTTATGTGGTTGACAGTGTTTAATTCGGTTTGTCCCTTGGTATGATGACTTAATGGAAATAAGAAAACTTCCTAAAAAAAATACCCATTTTTTCATAAAGAAGAGAAAGGGAAATTGATTAGAATTTGTTGTTTTAACTAAATGCATTGCTTAAAATGTATTTTTATTCAATCTGTTAATTATTTTGTATAGACAAAGTCAAATATGCAATTACTGGGTTCTTTGGTGAATTTATTACACAAGCATTTAATGCTGTCTTTAATTATTTGTTTACTCAATTGTTCCGACACAGATTTCAATTATCAATGTTTACAAATAGAATGCAATTTATAATAAAAGAAGAAAATTAAATAGGTGTACAAAACCATTCATTTAACGCCGATTTTATGGCACGTACGGTTGTGGCAGTCGTTTTCTGATACGGGGCATTTGAAAATTCTGACTGAAATGATGACTGAAATAGGATGGAGCCGTTGTTTTAATATATTATATTATATCATCATATTATGTTATTATAAGACCGTATCTGCCTACAAGTACGCTTACTAGGGTTGTGTGGAAGAGAAGAGGGGGCAGCATTGGGTGGGTCTGGTGGACTTTTCGACAACAGCTCAAAATTTACCCCTAAAATGTGTGCTTCCCATTTATATTTGCTTTTATTGTCAGTGATCTTAACTTCATATATTTTTGGGTGAAGATTCAATATAATTCCAGATGTTGCAGACATAATACCAATTTCACTTCTGTGTTTATTTCAGATCTGAAATTAATTTTCCCACAGAACAGACCTGCTGGTATTCTTCTTATAACTCATGTCCTTTTGCATCTTATTATCTGGGACCCACAAGTCTCCAAACCACTATGAACCGACAATCGGATTTCGAATTACAGTAACGCTGCGATGTAACAAAAGTGTTTCCGCCCGGGATCGAACCGGGGACCTTCTGCGTGTTAGGCAGATGTGATAACCGCTACACCACGGGGCCCTCGTTGTACTGCGGGTGTTAATAGTTAAACAAGGTCAGCTATGGGATCCTCGCGTGATAAAAATAATTTTGGCAGGTTAACATGTTGTATTACAACTACCTAAGTAGTTTTGTATATTTTTTATCTTAGGTTAGCAATTTCCGACTATATGAATAACCGTGAAGACCTGCCTTGGTGAATAAGTGAAGTACTTACACTGTAAGTTCCCTGGAAAACTTATCCTAAAGTTTGTAAGTTTACATATATATATTAAAAAGATAAAGGATTTGAAAATTATCAGGCATAAATGATACGTCAATTCTGATGCATGGAAATTTATAGAAAAAAATTGGATCCGCCATACATGACTTTATTTATTGCATCCGTGTCTCTTCTAGTTTTAGTGCAGTAGTAAACTGCTAAAAAATAATAATAATAGAGTGTTGGTAAAAAAATTAAAGTGGCAGCTGTTATGCCGAAACAGCAGGCTTTCTCCTTGGTTCATGTGTACTTACCCTGATTCACACAAAATCAATTATTATTTTTGTCTTTTTCTTTTCAAAAGTAAGAACGCGACAAAGATTTTTTTTTTTGGTTATGCACCAGTGTAGAGACAGCAGGAACGCTTCATAAGCCAGTCACTCTGGAATTGTAATATACAAGCAAAATACACGATGAATAAGGACTAACTATTAACTAATGTTTTACAGGCAAATTAAATTTAATATGCATCATTTACATTTCAATAAAACCCCTTTATACAAATGCGTGCTAATTATGTGTTAACTTAATAAACCTTTCTGATCTTTTAGATTATATTTAACAGAGCAATGTCGCTCTTCAAGACAGGAATATAAGATGACAGACAATTTACCCTCACCTTCTAGCCATATAAAGAGAAAAGTGTATTACAATTGGTTTTAAAAGGCAAGTCATTAGCATAACAGAGGCAGATATGAAAGTATATCGGCTGGAACAATGTTATATTAGGTTGAATAATTATATCGTTTTGAAATGGAATGAATATTGAAATGCTGATATATAATCCAGCAATTAAAAGTATTAAATCAGCACTGAATAATAACAATAATAATAATTATATCTTATCTTTAATTTAAACTTCTTTCATGTGTATGAAAACTTAGCATGATATACGGTAAACAAATCAACAAACAATTTGAACAAGCTTGAAAAGAGCACAAAAGTAAGATTTTTCAAGGTTCTCAATTTGACTATAGGACACAGCCACACAATTAAGAACATCTTAATTACTATTCAGGATAAAGGTGGAGTGGTTTGCTATAATAGTTGTTAACTGTTAGTCCATCACATCAGACATATCATACTTTGAAGAAAACGGCCCAAAATATTATCTTCTAAGTAGACAACTACCAATGTACTATCCACATGATAAAAAATTTTGGCCAATTTTGGTCTCAAGTATATGGAGATTATGTCTTATGTGAAGTATACCCTAAAGTAGGCACCTCAAATGTTTTTTCCAAAATAACTGACACTTAATAGGATCTTACTTTACAGCCATGCACAACAACTTTCAGATCTTGCTGGGATAAAAAATTATAAAAAAATGCTTACTGAGTTACTGGCATATCTCTGCACTTTCCTGTGACAGACATAGTGATAAAGTAATAAAGGTTGGTTTTCAATTAAGGCATATATAAATCACTTTGTGGGAAACTTATATAATATATATAATCATTACAGCAATACTGAAACAAAACTTATTCCAAATGCGTACTTCAGCTGGCTCTTAACAAATTCATAAACCTGTGACCAATATAATACCTGTCTGGTTTCCATTACTGTGATGATCAATTGCTCTAAGAATAATACATAATATACATTTTTTCCCCTCTGGATTATCTTCTATCATATATCTCGGCATAAGTAAGGTGAGCAGCAGAACCCGTTCAAAAGCACTTCATGTGTTTACCTTTGGCAATTTGTCTGTTATCTCACATGCCATTATGAAACGACATACTTAATTTATAATTTTTAAATACGAATACACTGTAAAAATATCAACTTCTAACCCAAGAAAAATGGGTCCATTTTGTATTGGCAGTAAAAAAAGCAGTGAGAATGCCAGACACTGTTACTGTCATCTTTCTGAAAGAAGACATACAGCTCTGTTGGTGCATAAAAAAACAAAGATGCCCTATTACCCTGCTGTCCTCTGACAAGAGAGTAACATCCTTAAAATGTCACATATATTTCTATCCACAACTCAAGTTCTCTCCAATAATATACAACAATTTCCTAAGTGTCATGTTCATGCAGCATTTAAACATTCTAGTTACCACCTGTGCACAATAGAGGGCACTGTGTCCAAGAAAGGCTATCCAACCATAAATCCTATACCAAACCTGTAGGAAGACTTTGGGTGGTTAGCAAATCCACTAAGTATAAGTGAGAAGGGCATAGGTAGTAATTTCTTTTCCAATGTTGCTCCTACACACCAATTTGTGTCTGCTTGAGCTGAAACAATAATTGGAAAAAACATGCATTTGTTACCTCAATTTTTCTTCTCTATCAGTATCAAACATTCAACATTCTACAATTCACGTAACTTTATTACTAATATTATTTACACAAAGACACTGGTTGACCTAAAATATATTTAGTGACAGACTTTTTTTATTGTTCAAATAAAATGCTTTCATTATCTTTTTAATCACTTCCCTGCACCCAAAGAGAGAAAATAACCATTCTCCAAACTGAAAAACATAAAGCAGACCTGAAAGTCAACCATGCAGAGATAACAGCCTTTTTACAATATAAAAAATTCATGAATGCAACTGCCAAACCTACCTTTAAAAGTCGTACTACCATCTTCAGAATCTACTTGGTACCCAAACGTGGCGACACTTTCCCTCATTCTTAAACTGGTCTCCAACTCAACCCCCATCTGGACCTGTTTGTCCAGTTTGTGGTGATAGCTGAGGTGTAGACCGCCAGCCCCTGGGGTCAGGTTGCACCCTGCCTGACAGTTAGTACCTGTAGAACATGGCAATGTAAAAGGGATAATAGCTGGTCATCCGAGATTCATATTTCACAGTAAATTCATTGTAAGCAAGTCATATAAATATTATAATTTCCATTTTACCACCTAAACAGCAGTTATTGCAATTATTCTGGCAATCTGTGCTTGCCATGAGACCATGTGGACTTTCATAGATGGCTGTACCTCTGTAATAATCTCTTAAAAGATTATTTCAAAAGACCAAAAATACACGGACTAACTTTGAATATTTAACATTGGTAAGTATGGGGAAATTTTTGTTTACCTCAGGAAAATACCTTCATTAGCAAAAAATGAAAAATTGTTATCCCTTTATGTCAGACAAAAATGACAGACTGGGTAACATGCACAATTAACCTGAAAATTTTAACTTAACCCCAGAAAAACACTTTTAAAAACGTTTTTAACTACACTTGTTCACATCCACTTTAACAAACTGGAAAATTCACTACCTGTATATTTCCCAGCTAATGTAAGGACTGCTATTTGGTGACCAGGCAGTTGTTTGTCTCTTTGATAAAATACTTCTGCTCCGAGTGCTAAGCTTTTTGTGACATTCTGAAGATACTGCCCTACATATATACCTGGAATTAAGCAATACAATAATTAGATTAATTAATAAAAATAAAAGTTTAATGTTGGCACATTGTTGAGAGAGAGAGAGAGAGAGAAACACAACAACATATAATAATCTATGAAGATCCATTTGAAGTGTCTGGATGAATATACATAGTTTGCAAGGAATAAAAAATAACAATAAGATAGCCACCAAGTAATTCATTTACTGTCAACTAATTTACATTTATGTTTTTTGTTTTTTAGAATTCACTTACCAGAATCATTTAGAAAATTTGGATTCATGGCTGCAAAGGAGGCCGTGTAGTCTTTTCCTTTATAATCATTCTGGAACTGAGTGGCAACCCATTTGCCTCCTTGAATCTGTAATTATAATAAAATATTATAATAATTATATGTAATTATAATATAATAATAAAAAGACATTGTAAACATGAATGCCCTCAATAAGCATCTTAAGCATCTCTTCACCAGATGGCCAATATTTTCAAAGACAGCTGTACGGTTTATCAGATTTTTTTTTTTTTTTTTTTTTTTTTTTGCAATGTTGGCTGGGGCTCCCTGAAATTTTGTAGGAAACTACAGATAATAATTTTGGATGGCTTGTCCCCCCAATCTTGGAAAAAGTCATAATTATAGGGAATCCATGCTTGCCTTAAATGTAACTTTAAGGCACACATTATCTATTTTTTTACTATAAATTTATGTGCAATAAAACAAGAAGCATTTGAAATAAAAAATTGAAGCTCAACAGAATGCTTTTTTTATATTAAATAAAATAATTTCAAATAAATCAACATATTTCCCTAAGACCTTCTCATTTTATATTATTTATGTCTTATTTACCTGTGCTACAAATTTTGTTCTTAAATTTTGGGTAACTTGGTGAATTATGTTAGCATTCATATCTCCACTTGGACTAAGCTCTCCTAGAAGTACTGGATAGGCCTGAAAAATTAAAATAAAAACAATGTAAAAAATAAATAAATAAATAAATGAAATAAAAAGTCAGCTTGAAATTATTTTTAAATGTTCAATTTCCCTTTGTTTATTTAATCTGACTGCTGTTTACACAAATCCTCTTAGAACATATTTTTGTTCACGTCACCTGTACTGTAATAGTAATTTCTGTGAACCTGAGAGAAAATTGCTCAAAATTTCATCGAAGGATAGTACATATTGCTGGGGTAGCGCTAACACTCGCCAATTTAGCCAAATGCTAAAATTGACTGACTTTGGCTAAACAAAATCGGGTTAATTTGACTGATTTTAGTTAAATTTAAACCATTTGGACAAAAAAGCGATGAAAAAGTAGTAATTTGGCTAAATGAAAAAATTTGCTAACGCCACCCCAATATTGGACTTTTATCTTCTAAGATACTCCTTTCATTCTGTAGAAATTAAATATTTGCACTCCATTTAACACACCTACACAAGCAATAAATAAATAAATCAACAAATAAAAATATAAGTCTCTTCGTTCCAAAGTCCTCAGTAAGACAAAAGTACATCACATAGAAGAAAACAATGTATCACTTCTCTTACCTCTGTGGGAGAGGGTTGGTTAGTTCCCACATAGGTGCATCCAAACCTATAACCAGCTGGGCTCACATTGCTCATAGTAAAAGTATGGCTTACTTGAAAATGGTTACTTAGTCCCTTATTTATCATTATTTTGGCACCATCAAATGGGGTGGGGAACATATCTGTGAGGAGAGATACATGAAAGGTATATTATATACGTGTGTTTGATCCCATTTCATTTTAGGAAAAAATTATATACTTGACAATAATTTAAAGATTCTACATATGATCACATACAACAACGAACAATGTCTATTGAAACAAATAAAAAACTTTACTCATTTGTTTAAATAATTAAGTTTTATTGTTTACTAACTTTACAATTGACTTCAAATCCCAGTGACATGCATATTGCACAATATACATCGTACTAA
Organism: Lingula anatina; assembly: GCF_001039355.2. Next base: position 40,813 of record NW_019775997.1, on the reverse strand, counting down.
CAGTATACACCAACAAATATTGAAAATTATAATTAGTTTAGATAAAAATAAAGATTTATATAACTGATATGGTATCTCTACCAACTAATCATAAGAAGTTTATTTATTTAAAAAAAAAACAGATTTGAAAGCAGTATGTGTATTTTACGCAAGAACTGTAAGAAAAGCAATCGGCAGAAATTCTGGGGTCTGTCGAGCCTTGCAAGTTGCATGCAGGATGAAGATGGTGATGATGAAAGCAACGAATGAGAATGAGTACGAGCTGTGTAACATGCACAGGAGAGGTTCATACTAACCAAAGGGAAAAAAACACGCAACATTAACCAACATACCTTTACATGCTTTATGAAGATCTTCGAACGTCCCTGGACCGTCATCTTCTTTCTGTGGCGGGGGTTCTTGTTGAGCCGGTGGGGGTTGACCGGCGACCGGGGGTTGCACCATGCTTGGGGCAGGAATATACCCAACAGACGCCCCAGCTTTCTGAGGATTCGCCTCCACCGCATGAACCGTCCCCATATCGTGCTCTGAGATTGTGTGGCTTGATCGAGTTGATTCACAGAGAGTCTTACTAATAATTTCTTGATTTTGTAAGTTTCAGTGCAATTGCAGCCTCGGCCATGTGCATACCTACATTGATTTAGATTGGTTATAACAGATCACATGGTACCGATTGCGGCTGCGTACTTAGTACTTCCGGGAAAGCAATTTAACTTCCGGCCGGAGGTTCCACATGTGTTTTAAAAAGCTGTTGACCTTTAAGCGAAAACAAACTGGCAATGTCATTTTGAGTTAACAGCTACTGTATGTGAAAGGAGTTCAGAACAGGTATGGGTTTGTTCACTAATATTTTGAGTACATACGTATCGCTGTGGGTCAATTTAAAGGCGTACCTTGTAAACCACTGTAGTAAATGTAGTAGTAAACATTGCAAAGTAAGACGATTCGAGAAAAGGTTCTCGAGTCCTGAACCTGTATACCACGCTCAGCTATCACCCTGATGGGTCTATGAACATAAAACCATAGAAAACGACTTAAGAATACGACACTAGTGTACCATAGTGTACCGGCAAAGTGTTTTAAACGATTTTAATAATATGGCCAGAAATGATATATGAACTTTAGTTAGGGCACACACATGTTTTCATATCTGAATTCATATAAATATAAAGCACACAAATGTCTTCATATAGATAAAACTTAAAAAGATATGACTTACATGTTAAGTATTACTCTACAAGTAGTGTGCTGTGCATGTGTACAGGTTTGTCATATGGAGATAAATCAACAGGACCAATTGCATTTTATTTTTAACTATACTACAGGAAAAAATCAGTAAAAGACAAAGGCAAGAAAATAAAGGTTCTTTTGCCAACATGTCAGAAAACACGGAGGAGCAGGCATTGGCAGAAAAAAATGGACCAATTTTCCTGAATATCAACCCAGATGATGATGCTCCGTTCCATGAAATAGAAAGTCTGTGTTTGAATTGCCATGAACAGGTACTGTACCCTGTATTTCTTTCAGGGCACCATTTTATTATATGTTTACATGATGTGAGAGTGAAAGAGGGCTATATTGCGAGATGAAGATGCTATTTTTCTAGAATAATGAAATAAATATCCATGGGTTGTCATGTACAGAAAAATGTAGAGATTTTAAAGAAATATCTATATATTTGTGTAATATACATGTAAGATATTAATGACCTGTTCAACTTATTGTGTTCTTTATGATTAGGAAAGCATCTCTTTTGTTTTTCCAGTTTGTAATTTTAAAGTGTTGTCATTGTTACCATCATCATATAATGGTTTCAATATTGATCTTTTTCATTGTCTACATGAGCACTGCAAGAGTGATTTATACAAGGAGTTATCTAGGCCATTTTTAAACAATCTCTGTTTTATAACTTCTCCAGGGCACCACCAGGTTGATGTTAACCAAGATTCCATTTTTCAAGGATGTGATTGTGTCGTCGTTCAGCTGTGACCAGTGTGGTCACCAGGACAGTGAGATTCAGTCTGCAGGGCCCATACAGGAGAGGGGGGTCATCTTGAAGCTCACCGTGGCAGCTAAACAGGTGGAGAAGTTACAGAAACTCTTAGGGGGCCACTTTCACTTAAAGGGACTCTAGATCTCCACTTGTTTGAAAGCTGGCAAATATCAATTATTCTCACAAAAGGATCACATTACTTTAAACCAAACAGTCTTTGAACCTTTGCTTTGTTCTTTATGATTTAGTATGTTTTATACAACTTTTTTAATTGTTTTAATCTGCAACACTTTTAGAATGATAATAAAAAAACATTATTGGACTTGTTTCAGGACTTGAACAGACAGGTGGTGCTATCCAACACTGCAACAATGTCCATTCCAAGTCTGGAATTTGAGGCTCCACCTAACAAAGGATGTAAGTTCTGTGTCTTTGTTTCACAAAAAAAAAAAAAAAGATAAGATTTTTGGACTTAGCTAAACATGCTAAACTTGGATAGCAAGTAACCTTAACTAAACTGACTGATAGAAGTCTTAAACTGGTTCATGAAAATGGTTTCAGAGCTTTATCCTTCTTGTCAGTAAAAAATTGCAATCCAGATACTTAAAATATGGTCATTATGTGAAGTGGCACTGACAGAAAATGAAACTCAAGTTTTGAAACTTAAGCTGTATTCATGTTACAGTTTTTTTCTTTTTTTAATGTTATGATAAAACTAGTAACTCTTCACAGAATGATACCTTGGAATAAGTGGGGTAGTTCCAAATTGTGAGCACTAATTTGTGAAGAATTGGCTTTCTATACATCAGCAATCTTGGTATCCTGAATTGGTCTCATCTTGAGTCAGTGGTGATACCTTGGTCAAGATATCTTTTAGTATAAACTTTCTCTAAAAAAGAATAATAAAGCACAACCTGGTTTGTTTTAGTGCTAACTACAGTAGAAGGGGTGATCACTAGAGCCGTGGATGGATTACAGCAGAACCAGCCAGTACGGAAGGTAAGACAATTGCGATTATCAGACTGGTATAATAGTGACTTTTAAATGAGGAAGGATAACTTTAAGGTTACTTCTGTTATGATGTCCTCAGCATAATTCTGCTTTACTTTGTTTGCTTTGTAAAACACTTACATTTGATATAAATGTCATTGGTCTTTTTTTTTTTTCAGGCAATAGATCCAGATACTGCAGCCAAAATAGATGAATTTATTACCAAGTTGGAGAAATTAAAAGATCTGGAGAAACCCTTCATATTTGTAAGTCATTGTTATGTTGTATGTTGACAGTAAGAAGAAATGGCCCAATGGTGAAACTATAGCTTTAAAATTCTCAGCATGATAAAAAGCCAAGGTTATGATATGTAGTTGACTAGATGATTGTTTTAACAAGTCGACCTTTCCAAAGATTTGTGTCTACTTTTACATATGGATAGTAACCATAGGACTGATACTCTTGTGCAAATATCATGAGTCTGTTTTCTAAGGAAGAACTTGTTCAACTGTATCTACGCTATTATTTTTGCCAGATAAAAATTTAGAGCTTTATAAATGTGAAATATGAGAAAGAAAAATTGCAACTTATTTTTCATTTTTATGTAGATGAGAATAATATGTTTTGTATATTGGGGAAAAAAACAATGTGTTCAGTTAGAGTGGGTCCACAGTGTAGGATATAAATGTGTAAATGGAAAATATTTCATCTTACAGCTTGTTAATGACCCCAGTGGAAACAGTTATATTGAGAATCCCAGTGCTCTGACGGCTGACCCTGGACTCACAGTTACAAAATATACCAGGAATCTGGAACAAAATAAACTTCTGGGGATCCTGGTATGATCACAAATGTGTTATTATTCAAAGTAAATGTAGATTAATACAACTGTGTCATCGATTTGTACACCTTATCCGAAGAGAAGTATGGAAATTTATGCAAAACAAAAGCAGTGTCAAATATTATTGTGGAGTAAGGAATGTTTGTATACAGGTTATAGTTTTTTTTTTTTTTTTTTTTTCATTTCAAATTGGTATTGACAAGGCTGCTGCAGGGGTGGGAACTTGACCTGTTATGTTACTTTTATTGACTTGTGGGTGTTTGCCATTTCAGCCTGATGATGCCACAGAGAACATAGAACCAGAAGCAGAAGAAGCAGCTGCGGAAGCCAATTTAAAAGATGAGGTAATTTGTTTTGAGCTCTGTTTTATTGACACAAATGTATCACATGATGGAGTTGAGTATAAAATTTTAAAAAGGCATTTAGAAAAGGCATTCGGAATGTACAGAAGTCATATAAATTAAAAATTGTTTAATAATCTAGGACTCAAGTTTGAATTTCATTTTAACCTGTTTAAAAATAACAATTAGCAACAATGAACTTTATATAATAGCTTCGCCTTTTTTATCTCATAGTAACCATGCAAGCATTGATAGACATGTTTTATCAGTGATTTTCATGGTTGAACTGATTTGTAATTTTGTTTTCTAGGTGCTCCAGTTCCGCAGTAACTGCCCAAACTGTAACAGTCCTTGTGATACTAACATGAAGTTAGTGGGTATCCTTGTGGATCAACATCATTCATATCATATTAAATACAGTCAGATGCTAGTACCATGTGTCAATTTCTCATAGTGTAACAGCATGCACTGCAGTTCTGGATGTAATACAGCACTGTAACAGATTGAGCTGTATTGTGCCGACCAGGTCTAGTCCACGTCCTTTATCATTGCCATTGGTTATTTATTTTTCAGTTTTTTTTTACTGATAAGTTAAAGAGGTTTTTCCTGACATAAATTAAAGACATTGCCAATTTTTCCACACATTTTCCACGTGACAGGGAAGACCTGACTATAGGTAGTAAGTTGGGGAAGGACTGTTCCATTGCTACATGTAAAACAGAAATATTACTAACTGCCTTCATACAGTATAATATATAATATCTCCTTAACATAGTCCAGATATTCCAAACTTCAAGCAGGTTGTTATCATGGCCACCGTGTGTGATGTATGTGGCGCCAAAGACAATGAGGTGAAGGGAGGCGCTGGGATTGAACCCAAAGGCATTAAAATATCGCTTCATTTGACTGATCCCTCTGACCTGTCCAGGGATCTGTTGAAGGTAGGATTGCTATAATTATATTTTGAGTTCATTGTTTGCTTGGTGATTTTAAGTTTCATGTCAATTCACCGTATAGATCTTAAAGAAAAAAGTATTATTACTGATGCATCTCTGAAGTAGTAGATCTTCAGAGATGCATCAGTAATAATAGTGATTTTAAGTTCAGTGCTTAGGGTGTTGTAATTTGACATATTATTCTTCTGTTATGTGATTGATTTGGTTTTGTTTTCTGATTTTACTGAAATCACCAAGATGAGTGTCTGAAGGACTTTGTATCCTAGTGTAAACCCAGTATGCATATGTCCATTAAACTGACCAAATGACTCATGTAGTGGGGTGTTAATTTGGGAAGTGACCAGATTTTTCTCCCCGTTTCAGTCTGACACATGTGGACTTGAGATTCCTGAGCTAGAACTCACATTGGAGCATGGCACTTTGGGAGGAAAGTTCACCACTGTAGAGGGTATCCTCACTGATATCAAGGGGCAGGTAAATGTGTTTCAGTATTTCTGTATGTTTTTATGTGTGCTTTTGAGTGTGTGTGTGTGTGTGTGTGTGAGAGAGAGAGAGAGAGAGAGAGAGAGAGAGAGAAACTGTTACCAAATTAAAGAGATGGCATACATGTAAACAAAATGTAATATGTTGGGCAGCATACTTAATCTGTCAAATTGCAATGTATGCCATTTCACTTGTCAAGGTAAAAGGTTAAAGTTATAACAGAAATTGAAAAAGAAGAACAAGCTAAACTCTGGGTTGATCCCTTTTTTCCAGTTGTTGGTTTAGGGGAAACTACTGTATTTTATAAACTATAAGTTAGTGCTAGCTTGTGCTGCCTAAGTTATATTTTGATATTTGCATCAGCTATTATATGCCAGTATTGAAAAGTGTGCATAGCTTGTTTTAAATATTTTATATTTACTAAGGTGATCCCTTTAATTGCCTAATCCAGCTGGTGGTACCTACCCAGGAGGCAGTATTACCTCTTATATTCTAGTCTGAATTGTTTCTGTAGATACTCTTTACGAGGAATATGCAGTTTTTCATTCATTCAAATTACTTTCATACAAACCTGTATTAAATGAATGAAAAGACAAAACACTTAATTTAAAATTGGATATAACCTTTTCAGCTAGGAGAAGAAAATCCCTTTATATCAGGAGATAGTTCACAGTCTGACACTAGGAACAAGGTGCAGGAATTTTGTGCCAGGTTGGAAGAGGTAAGTTCTTGAAAGTATAAAAATCAACCACAGCACAAAGCAAGACTGAAGAGTGTCTGCCATACTGCTCCAAAATTTTCTCTAAATAAGATATAGCTTGAATAGTAGGTTGTCCAGTCTGTGCCTTAGACTATTTAGTCCATTGGTCACTGGGACAAGTGGTCCAAAAACCACTTTTTTGAAGTCTGTAGATGATAAAAAAATGACTTGAAATGCCTACTAGTCTGATTAGCCTTGTCTCTGTTTAGAATCTAGTATTACTTAGTCTCTAAATGTCAAACCCAATAGTCAGTCATATGGCCGCATGTTTAAAGCTAATAATAGGGATGCACTCTGCAGCAAATGGGACTTATTTTTGTACATTGTAGATCATAAGTGGCAAGAGGCTAGATGTGCACATTATTTTGGATGACCCTGCTGGTAATAGTTACATTCAGGTAAGTTAATAATTCTTCCACTGGGTTCATGCTGGAGAAATTCATCACGTTTGTGCTTTTGATTTTTGCCAATTCTGAAAAAAGTTCAGAGGCAAAAAATCACCAGTAATTAATTTATGAAAGGACTTAAATCAAAAATTAGCATGATGGCAAAGACCCAGTATTTAATAATCCAGCTGGGAACAATTAATATGATAGTCTATGGAATATGTTCCAGACCAAAGAGAGTGAACCCTTGATAATATTATGTTGCTTCTATTGAGTTGTAATGATGTTTTGTTTTTATCTTGAGCTTGTTGGATTAATTTTGTGGTTAAAGAAGTTTCACTTCATTCATTCAAAAAAGTAACTGTAGATACATTGTCAGAACTGTCTTTCTGATTCACTCTGTCATCATTTTTATATCATAAATGAAACAAAATGAACATAAATAATTTTTTATCAATAAACAAATTAACTTATTATTATTATTATTATTATTATTTTGGGGGGGGGGGCGGTGCGAGAGGGAGTCCCATCTTGGTGAATTCGTTATGATATTGAATTACGTATAAATTCTGAAGATGTGATGCTGCCTTTTGATGCCCTCTTTGGTTTATTTCTTCACAGAATGTGTATGCTCCAGAGCCAGACCCAGAGATGACAGTGGAACACTATGACAGGAATTACGATCAGAATGAAATCTTAGGACTGAACGATATGCAAACTGAAAACTATGAATCCTGACATGCGACGTAAGACGGAAGGACTGAGCTTGGTGTTTGATTTATGCCAAAATGGCCGTTTTATTAATTGTCAGGATGAAAATATTTTCTATGACAGTCGCCAGAAATTCAAAGCAAACATTGTAATATTTTGAGCAAGGGAGAAGTGTATCTGTGATTATACCAAACGTAAAATAAATAGTATCATATATTGAAGAAGATTGTTTTTGGTTTATATCATTGATAAACTGCTGTATTCGAAAAAAATTAATTCTCTGCAAGTTATTCGCTATATGAACGTTGATGCCTTGACCCGTTTCCCAAAATGAGTTAAAGACCGAAATATTTAGTTCACTCTCAACTAGCTTGAATCAACAGTAGACAAATGAAATGACATATTAGTTTGTTTTTGTAAAAAGAAAAATGGCTAATAGTAAAGGGCAGCATTTTTTTCATGTTATCTTAAAATTGATCGAAGCTATGGTCTTCAAAGTTTTCACTTTGGTCGTTTTACTACGCAAATTGTATGAACGCACTCTACCAAATGTGCGAGTCAACAGTGTTCTAATGGAGTCCTTACATCACTTAAACCAAACCGGTTGAGTAAAAATGTCTTATATATGTTGTCAATAATACCCAGTATGTGGTAAATTGGTAGAGGCACAAATCGAAGAACGAATTAAAAACGAAAAGTATTCAGCCACGAAAAGTTTAGCACGTATAAGTCTTACAATCTACATGAAGCCAGACAAAATGATGGCATCAATGGTGTGGAAAAAATTCATGCTGGACATTAGTGCAAATGTGTGCACAGCTAGTGCTAAACCAGAAAAAAATATCTGTGAATAACTAGAGAAAAAATTAGCATTTACCCTGGAAGGGAGTTGCTAGCAGGCGTGATTTATTTATTTTAATTACTGAAGTACTTGAATGTGGCATCCCAGGGTTGTTATTTATGGAAAAAAATAGTAGTCGAGTTCAAAACTGAGTACTAAAATGAAACATTTTTCCTGCATTGTGCAATAACCCATGGTGTTTGGGAACTGGCACACTGTACCTCTGTCAATGAGATATCCAATTTAGGATTTTGGAGAGAGAATGAAAGTGTTCATTTCTGAAGGCGATTTGGAATAACACTGCACATTAGCGCACAGGAGTACTTTCTTCCGCTGAAGCGGTAGTGGTTTCTACGGCAGAACCGGCAGTGGTTTCTATGGCTGGACCGGCAGTGGTTTCTACAGCTGAAGCAGCAGTGGTTTCTACGGCTGAAACAGCAGTGGTTTCTACGGCAGAACCGGCAGTGGTTTCTACGGCAGGACCGGAAGTGGTTTCTACGGCTGAAGCGACAGTGGTTTCTACGGCTGAAGCAGTAGTAGTTTCTACGGCAG
>NW_019775997.1:14031-29885 GCF_001039355.2 Lingula anatina | reverse complement strand
CAGAACCGGCAGTGGTTTCTACGGCTGAAACAGCAGTGGTTTCTACGACAGAACCGGTGGTGGTTTCTACGGCTGAAGCAGTAGTAGTTTCTACGGCTGAATCGGCAGTAGTTTTGACTGCTGAAGCGGCGGTGGTTTCAGCGGCTGAACCGGCAGTAGTTTCTACCGCTGGAGCGGCAGTAGTTTCGGCGTCTGAACCGGCAGTAGTTTCTTCTGCTATAGCGGCCGTAGTTTCGGCAGCTGAACCGGCAGTGGTTTCCACGGCTGAAGCGACAGTAGTTTCTGCGGCTGAAGCGGTCGTAGTTTCGGCAGCTGAACCGGCAGTGGTTTCTACAGCAGAAGCGGCCGTAGTTTCTGCCGCTTTAGCGGCAGTTGTTTCGACAGCTACACCATCAGTACCAGTTTGTCTTACATCAGTTAAACGGGATCTGCGCAAATCTGAATGAGAATGATATATTTCAGATATGCAGTACATTATGCTCTGATTTAAAAGCAGAGCGTGCGTGCATTACCATGATTTCAAAGCTTGGAAACACTGCCATTACAAACATGCAGGTTTCAGTAGCATTAGTAGGTTGTACTGGAAACGTGGAGGTGTGCCGATATTGAAGGTAGGTTTCCAGTAAACTCTTACATCCAAACTGAGATAAAGATAATACATGTATCAACATTAGGAAGGACCAGATTAGCTACTCTAGATCTGTAATGACATTTACTTTGACAGACCATATCATAAGCCGTAGAACGGGGTTTTTTATGAGTACTAATTCACGAATTAAATCATATTTATATGGATACTCACGAAGTGGGATCGAAGCTGCGTCACATGACAGGACAGCAATAGCAGCTATGAGACAAATATTTGCCAGGGCAATCATCGTCGACTTCTTCTGCAGGCGAGAGAGGGAAACATATAAGCTATAAATTAATCTTACAGCCAAAAGAAATCAATTGCATTGATTTCAGATTTTCGTAATAATCCCTCAAATAAGTATAATAAGGATAATTGGCAATATAAATGGATTTGAAGTTTTCCAGACAGCTTTCGAATTCGATTGCCCCTTTGCAAAAGGTTTTGTATCCTTTAATTTTTTAACTGTTATTAAAATCTACCTACATTTGATCCATTCTCAAGTACACAGATACACTTAAATTTGTTTCTACTGTTTCAAAAAATAATAACTTTTAGAGGAAATTATTTGCAATTTTAGAAAAAATATTGCCTCTAAAAATCATTTTTTTAGATAAATTAATTATTTTATCTTGATATCATTTGCGCTAGAAAGCACACCATCAAATTCCTTTGCAAGAAAGGTGTTCCGCACGTTGTATACAACGGGACAGTACATACAGTGTGTTTTTTAGTAAGATTGTTGAGCCTTTAACATCACTGTGAAGATTAATCATCCAATCTTATTTCACAGAAATTAAGGTCCTTATTATATTTATTCTGTTTAGTCTACATGTATCTGGCAACATGGCTCCTCCCTCTCGGGCACTTCTGCAAACCGTGTAGCTTGAGCAATTACAATTTGAACTTATATATTTCACTGTGTGTGTGTTCTGCTGGCTATACATACAGAAATAATAAAATTCCACAACTACTTCTAATTAAGTCATAGATTTAATTATCTTCTTTCCCCTCAGAAAAAATAGCCTATCCGCCACAGGCCCTTTTAGACCAAGACATTACGCTTGTTCACACACATTTCTAAATATTAACTACATGATTATTGTTAGGGATTTGTAAGTTGAAGAAAATGCCCTTTATCAGTTTAGACCAACCAAAAGTCTGTCAGTCTATTCTGTCTCCATAGCCCTCTCTTACCTTGAATACGTTGCACGTCAATAAAGGGACAATGTGCCCGAAAATTATACGTAAATGTAGCTGTCACAGAAAAGTCCTTTCTCTTCTCTCGTCAAACGACTGACATAAATGATCTCTTTTCTACAAAATGATAGACAGAAAATATGTGATATATCTATATTTTTGATGAACATCTTCTTGTCATTGAATATTTATGTTAATTAATATTGTAATGACCCTGTTATGTAACTTTTTCGGCCAAATGTTTTATGTACAGTATAGTATTAGGCGGCCTTTTCGTCGTGACCGATAGAAATATTAAAAGAGAGGCAATTAGTCACACCAACATATTATTTTGCGTCAGACACATTGTAAACTGCATACATATTTGATACGTTGTTATGGAATATAGAGGCACCAGTATCGGGTAATTTTACAATATTGTCCAGAAATGGCGGCATAGAGATACTAAAAGTGACGTAATGCTCGTTTTAAGTCACAGTTACTGCTGTAAACAAAGATGTCAGGAATCGAGAAAAAGTAGAAGGATGAAAGGATTCAAGTTTCGATAAATCTGGACAATGTACAGTTTAAGTCCCATGAGATACGGTTCATTTTAAACGGCACATATTTGTTTTCAAATGCAGATGTTTTTATCACTGATTAATGGCACAGTTTAATAATGAAAGAAAAAAAAACCAAGACTTGAATCTTGAAAGTTTTTGCCCATGGGTCTTTCTTTCCTATTTAAGTTACAAACCAGTAAGGGCTAATTTTTTCAAATAATTGTGATTTGTCTATCAAATCTATCCTGCTTTTGAATAAATTCTTCTAACATACAGAAGCACATGGAAAGGAAATGATAGTGGAGAATAATAGAGATGAATGTTACTTAACTTCAAATTAAGCATCATGGGAATCATCCGAGATAGTTCAAAGTCTCGTGGTATTTGGTCAGAAATGGGATCAGAAATGGCAAACTACAGTAGAGAGTGGGGCTATTTCTATTGTCGTTTTCTTAAAAGCTCTGACAAATTACATACATGTATCCCAGTCTATTGCACAACAGGTAGGAATACACCATATTTTGGATGTCACTTCTGTATTGCATCCTTAGATCACATTCCCAAAAGATAGAATCGCGTGTTCGGAAATGGAACAGCCATGTTCAGTGTACGCCAACACTTTGCTTAAAATATTTTTAATTCACAAATATACGCCACTTGATTGAAGATTCCAATAATATGATTAATATTTGCTTTCTGACGAAATATATGGTAAATAACTTCTTTTCCCCCTCTGCATCTTCGTTCGTGGAAATACCGTCGTTCACAAATGCATGGATTTTATTAAGTATTTCCAGTGATTCAAGTGAATACTAGTTTTAGTGCCCGCCGACAGATGGAGCAACATTTTAGGTCACGTGTAGCTCTATATGTAGGTGTCTTTGATCAACCGCCTACGGAATTTCCTAAACATATTTGCTCTTTCGCCCGGGTTAAATGTTCGAATTGATCAATACTCCGATTAAATAAAAGCGTTCATTAATCTATATTCGTCACATTGCGTTAGATGCTTGTAATACATTTAAACCATTTGCATATATACGTTAACTTTACCCAGTCATTTGACTCAATGTCACGTCCGATTATTGTGATTCATTTTGCACCCGTCATATTGCATGTTTTTTCTTATATTGATTAAGCCCCCTTTACACTGAACGGCGTCCTTTCTGCGTCCAGCAGTACGGCCCCATTTGAGAGTTTAAAAAATTATAATACTTTACGGCCGACAACTGACCGATCATTGAGCATTCATTTTGATACAAAATCGATGCTTTTGCCTCCTTATGCGATGCCAAATTTCATGGTCGCAGAAAGGACGCCGTCCAGTGTAAAGGGGGTATTAATGATTTAAAATTCAAAAAAAAAAAAAAAAAGAAAAGAAAAGAAACGATCTGCTTTGATTGAGGGTTGCACCCCCTGTCCGTATACATATAAGATAAAAATCTGTATTGTTCCTGTAAAGATAACACGGTTTTAAAAAGTTAGCTGCAGTTTATCAAACAACTCGCACAGTCATATATTTATTCTGAAAAAAAGACAAATATTTGATAATGATCGAAATACAGTTAAGTGAGTCGCCTTCAGCAAGGGATCTAAGTGGTCATTTTGGTTTCAAGATTTTTGTAAATATTTAATAATGAAATGACCACTATTTGAAATACATCCAGTTTCATTAATTTGTATTTGCTTTGAAATAAAGATAACCATTTGAAATGAAGTGATCGTAATGAGAGCCGCTGTCAGTAAAGTGCATCGCGCGCATGTTTTCACCACGCTGATGTCGCCCGGAGCACAGTCGCTGAGATTAAAGCATGCCGTGATTGAATCTTTGGGCAGAAAGTAGCCATCGTCTGCGTGCTTAACACCGCAATTCCCTGAATTAATCTCCGACACCGNAAAAGGAAAAGAAAAGAAACGATCTGCTTTGATTGAGGGTTGCACCCCCTGTCCGTATACATATAAGATAAAAATCTGTATTGTTCCTGTAAAGATAACACGGTTTTAAAAAGTTAGCTGCAGTTTATCAAACAACTCGCACAGTCATATATTTATTCTGAAAAAAAGACAAATATTTGATAATGATCGAAATACAGTTAAGTGAGTCGCCTTCAGCAAGGGATCTAAGTGGTCATTTTGGTTTCAAGATTTTTGTAAATATTTAATAATGAAATGACCACTATTTGAAATACATCCAGTTTCATTAATTTGTATTTGCTTTGAAATAAAGATAACCATTTGAAATGAAGTGATCGTAATGAGAGCCGCTGTCAGTAAAGTGCATCGCGCGCATGTTTTCACCACGCTGATGTCGCCCGGAGCACAGTCGCTGAGATTAAAGCATGCCGTGATTGAATCTTTGGGCAGAAAGTAGCCATCGTCTGCGTGCTTAACACCGCAATTCCCTGAATTAATCTCCGACACCGTTCCTGTCTTTAATGAGAATTACACCGGCGGCCTTAGAGGCAGTGGATTTAGTATTTTCAGTTCAATAATGACAATTACCTGGTTGCAGAGATGGGAGATTATTGTGTGTTTTTTCATCGGAATTGTGTTTATTCAAGGAGCAGCAAACCAAGCGACGGACGTAACGTTTTCCGGTAACGTTTATTTTAATTAATTTTTCATTATAAAAATTATGTAAGCTCTGTGAGAACTTTAAAATAGAGACTTAATATGGTTGAGGGTGAGGGGAGGGGATTCATTTTGATATGCTAATGCTCTACGGGAGATTTTAACCTCTATTTTAACCTTTATTCGGTCTTTTCGTTCCAAACGACAAATTATGGTCTTATGTATCTGTCACCTCCAGCCTTTTGCTTTAAATTCAAGACGCGCAAAACATATCTTAAAATTAATTTAAAGTCGGCTTAACGTGTAAATAGGGTTATTTTCAAAAGGGTTGTATACTATTTATTAGACAGATGATTCTTACGCTATCGTTAATACCTACACTTCTATAGCACATCCTTTTTAAAAACATCCTAAAAAAACATGTTTTTGATGGGATATTCATGAGCCTGCTTCATGTCATGCGTATCCAACACGGTATTTTAATATTATATGATTTATTATTATATATAATATAATATATAAGTTATTAAAATAATACATCACGCACAACGCACAACAGTTATATAACAAAATATTCAACAATTTTTCAATGATACCTTTGTAATGAGTACATGTTATATTTCTCCCGCCCTTACAATAGCCCAGATGTATTCAACTTACATTTAGATGTTAATTGTTGGTAAAATTAAGTAGGGCAAGTACAAGTTAAAGTATAAAAAATATTGAGCTTTGGAGCATTGTTACCCAGCGAAACGAGAAAGCGGTAATACTCAAAGTAATAAAGACATCCACTCCCGTTGTTAAAAGGAGTGTGATGCAGTTTAGCCATCGATTAATAGCACAGTAGGCCTATATACATGTAGACATCGACATATCCAAAGCGACACCATACTTATGGAGATAAAATACAACCAGAGGCATATTCTTTTATCCGAAAAAGGAACGCGTACCCAAATTTACTGTGATAAAAATACAAGGTTTTAAATATATTACCGACATCGATATCGGCACCACAACCTGGGTCTAGTAGGACGTCTTTGACCAAACTTGATCGTCTCCATGACAACGGGGGAATATGACGTATTTTCTATCGAATTTAATCCTGAAGCCAAGCTTAATTTAAATTAAATAAACTTACCTTTTAAATTATTTCATAACGTGTCGAAATTTTACGGGTTATTGTTATATATAAGCGGAGGGTTCAGTTCAAATTTTAATTTAAAAATGCTCATAGATTTGGTCTTTCAAATCAGATAATAATTATAATAATAATAATTTATTTTAGGGGGCATACCATAATAATCTCAATGCTTCTAACAAAGGGAGTTAGAATATTCTAATTGCTTATCAAAAGCCTCAAAAGTGGTGAATATAAATATTATAAGGTTCACTCATAAATTATGACAAACCGAGAAAAAATTAATCTGTTTGCAATTGTATGTATCTTAGTCATCCAGTCATGCATCACATAAAGCAGTTTTTTTTATATACTGGACGTATAATATTAATTTCAGGTCACGATGTTGCCTTTCTCTCTCAGAGACTTCAGTAGGTCTACTGAAAATACAGGTGAACTCTTCTCAGTCTTGTTGCGTAATTTGTATTTTCACTAGGCCGGTTAAGCATCCGAGAGGCAGACGCAACGTCGTCAACTAGACTGAAATTGGAAATCCAGTATTACTTTTTAACTTGTACATAATTCACATGTCACGTGCAAACCATGCTGACTTATTAACCGTGATATCGAAGTGGATTTAATGTGTATAAGAACATAAAAGGTGAAATTAATCAAGAAAAATGTACATTCAGGTAGTAATAGCCGTAAATGAAAGCCTCGTTGACTGGCAATTAGAACAGCAAGCGATGAGAAAATCCCTACAGGGATATCCTTGCCTTAACAGTTGGCGTTGAAATCAGACACCCTCTTAATGGTAAAACTAAATGCATGTATATTTGTATAAAGCAGAGCGCTTAACTACTCGACATTCCTTTCTGCAATAAATCCGTATTATTTACTGTGGTTTAAAACATTGTGTGCAATGGTCTTTCTGTGTAGGTCTGGCGATAGTCGGTAGAATTATGTCACATTGGTCACGTTCACATCAGGACTTGCACTCTGACACAGGACGCTTTTTGTTTGAGGAAATTGAGGATTTATTTCGAGGGTTACCAAAGGTCCGTTCTTCACAGGCGACCAAACAGTGAAACACGTTCATAACGATGTAGACGAAGGTTCCCGGTAAAAACTAAATTGATAATGCACAATTAAACTGGCTGACAGCGAGAATGTATTAATGGTTTCTTCCTATTTGGAATTATTTTTTATACTATCTCGTTTACTTTGATTCGATGGGCAACTTCTGCTTGCTCAGTAGAATGCTAAGGTAGTGTCTTAGGCTTAGCTTTATGACGGAAAAAGTTATGCTTCAGTTTATTTATTTTATTTTATTTTATTTTTTTATTATATATATATATATATATATATATATATATATATATTTTTTTTTTTTTTTTTGTAGAAAGAACATTAGCCGGTTAAATCTCAGTCGTCTAAAAATTAGCCCCAAAACTGACAACAGAATTTGAAGGTAGATTGCTTCTTCCTCTCATGTATCTGCCACTTCCAGCCTTTGAGTTAAATCTCAGTTTTCTTGACACAATGCGCATGTCCAAATTTGCTTGGTAGCCTCTCCGCCCACACCTCACCAAGTCTCCAACACTGGAGGTGGATTCTGGCGTTTTCACTTTTTGGTTTACGAACTTGTTCTCCTAAGGCGAATTGATTATTATTTGCAATTTTCCAAGAATTCTAATCTTGGATGAATACTCAACGTTTTTGATATTGTCATTTCACTGTATACGCATCAACACTATCGATTGTAGCTACGATGATAGGAATTAAGTGTGTCTCAGCAAACATTGTCGCAGGGGAACAGGGGGATTAAATTGTAGACTTGATTGATTACATCAGTGTTAATATTTGGTCATCGCACTGGTCTGGTAATGTATTGACTTTCTACTTGATTCCTACCCTGTGTGTTACTGTTACACATTCTAGCACCAAGGTGATGTATTTATGGCAGTATGACCACATTGAAATCAATGGGGATGGTAGTTACCACGAGAAAAAATGATTAACTCTCATATCTACTTGTAAAAGGTGATCTAAATCGAATTGGATGCGTCCGTACTATACCATGGAAATGCTTGCATGTTTTGACTAAAACAGAATAAATATGTAAGACTATAGATGCATTTCAATCTTACTTATTTATTTCTTAGATACAAAAGCTATACGGTTATTTAAATGGCAAATCTTCAGTTTTGATTCAAACGTAACGCCAAAAATACCTACTCCAGGACCCAGCAAAGAGTATAAAAGCCAGCCCAAGGCAAATTTGAATATGATGTTTGACAACGCATAACTTTTATATTACAAACCCTTACCCGGTCCTCCAAACCTCCCTGAAGTTTTGTGTTATAGACAATGCTAAGAATTCGTCAAACAATAGTAGACAATTATATTATATTTCGAAATATCGAACGGCTGTATGATATAAAAAAGGCAGATTCTTTATTAGACTCTTGAAAGAACAAATGATCGGCGCACTTGCAATATCAGTTATTGTGTTTACATTTATATCCGATCTGTAAAAGTGAAAGCTTATTTTAGAAGACATCGATAGCTAGGTTATATCTGAACACCTTCTCTTGCACATCACTTGGAGACAAAGCGTCTTTGCTTTCGTGAGTAAACTCAATCGGGGCTCACTCGGAAATGATCTCACGTCTGTTGTAGTGTAGTTAAGCGATGCGGTCAATACACACCACCAGAAGTTGGCACCTGGAGTGGGCTTTAAGGAGTGTCAATGGGCGCGTGCTTGAATTTCGGCTATCCCCACACTCCAGGGGTGACAGGTATACGGAGATTACACGTAATAGTATAGGATCTGTACACAATAACCGCCGCACCATGCATAAAATGCACTTACTTTAAACAAGAAAAACTTCAGTGAGATTTGTTTAATAAAAAATTTTAAGATGTACAGGTGTTTGCCCTTCATAACAATGAATAAATTTAGGTGCTCTATATTTTAAATGTTAGAAACGCCAATTATGTTGAATTGGAAATTTAAACCGAGCACAAGTATGAACTCTTGTCCGTTTTGCAAGCTGACTAGCATTTTATAAGCCAATAACACGACTTAAAGCGATTTTATGATTCTTTTAAGCTTCTTATCTTCTTTATGATACACCCAGCCGCAGTTCCCCTAGTTATAGTTGCCATTGTGCCAAGTTTTTAAAAAATTATTATTCAGTTTATCTATTCCACTCTAAAATACTCTTCAATTATCACAAAGTCATACTACATTGTAGGGGAAATGAAACTGAAATTCTTTTCATAATTGTTGTGGCGTGAAGTGAGTACATGAAACCGCTCCGGCAGCCCCCGTAATGTAAAAATATATCCAGAACTTGAAGCAGAAAGGGAGTCTGAGTTAAAATCTCAAAAGAAAATAGTGTCCAAGCACTAAAAGACAGTTAAACCACATGATATCGAATTCATTGTATTTCATTGCACCGGCCCATTTAATATTAGTGCATTTTACAATAAATAAATAAATAAATAAATAAATAAATAAATAAATAAATAAATAAATAAATAATAACATACAAAATATCATTATTATATAATGCTGAACATTAACGTTGACAGTAGCTCGTTGATAAGATACAAATCTGAGATTATAACTTATTTTCTAATACAGATCAGGGTACAGGGGAATCAACGATGATCACCCTGCCAGGTTTTGTAGACGATACCAGTGGCACCAATATGGCACCTACATCAGCGGCCGGGGATTCAGTGACAGCACTTCACTCGTCTTTTACTACCACGGCACCGGGCTGGGCTGACAGCACGGTCTCTGAACCAGACACAGTATCTGTGATAAACTCTTGGACTTCTACTTTAGACTACTCCTCAACTGACCCTGTGTCCAACACTGCTCTGGCCACAATGTTTCCTGAAAGTAGACCTCAATTCGATTCATTAACTGAAATATCAACAGCAGGGGACATGTATTTCGAAACGAATTTAGAAGCAACGGTTACTAAAAACACATATTTTTATGCGTCGACTAAAGAGGAAACGATTGTGGAGACATTGATAAGAAAAACGGATGAAGGTGCAATATTCACAACAACAGTAGCAACAGCTGATGTTGTAACAACGACAATGCCGACACCAACGAAAGTAACTGATGAGGTCACAACGATCACGCCTACAACAACACTAGCAACAACTGATGAAGTCACAATGACCATACCTACAACAACACTAGCAACAACTGATGATGTAACAATGACCATGCCTACAACAACACTAGCAACAACTGATGATGTAACAGTGACCATGCCTACAACAACACTAGCAACAACTGATGAAGTCACAACGATCACGCCTACAACGCCAATAGCAACGGCTGATGTTGAAACAACGATCATGCCTACAATAACATTAGCAACAACTGATGTTGAAACAACGACCATGCCTACAACAACAATAGCAACAACTGATGATGTAACAACGATCATGCCTATAACAACAGTAACAACAACTGATGATGTAACAACGATCATGCCTATAACAACAGTAGCAACAGCTGATGTAACATTTGAGGCAAAAACAACATCTTCTGTGACACTAGATGCAGAAGCGATATCGTCGTCTATGACAACCAATGCAGAACCAACGACTTCACCTTTAGTTACAACAAATACAGAAACCACCTTTTTAATGACAACTGACACAGAAATAACTACGACTACTGTGACGACAAACCTNGATGCAACAATAACAACTTCCGCTGTAACGACCGATGCAGTAACCACATCGTCTATGTCAACAACTGATGCAGGAACTTCAACGTCTGTTTTATCGTCTAACACAGAAATAACTGTAACAACTGTTCCAGAAACAACTATGTCTGCTTCAACAACTAATGCAGAAACTTTACCGTCTGATTTAACATCTGTTTCTGAAATATCTGTGACAACTGATGCAGCAACAACAACGGCTACTGTAACGACTGATGCAGCAACTTCAACTTCAACAGTAACAACTGATGCAATATCTACAAAATTTGCTTCAACAACTAATGCAGAGACAACGTCTGTTTTATCAACTAGTGCAGAAACATCTGTGACAACTGAAGCAACAACAACAACGTCTACTATAACGACTGATGCAGGAACTGCAACTTCTATTTTATCAACTAAAGCAGAAACAATTGTGACAACTGATGTAGCAACAATGTCTGCTGTAACGACTGATGCAGTAACTACAACGTCTGCTTCAACAAGGGATGCAGAAACTACAACGTCTGACTTAACATCTGTTGCTCAAAAATCTGTGACAACTGATGCAGCAACAATAATATCTGCTGTAACGACTGATGCAGTAACTACTAAATCTGCTTCAACAACTGATGCAGGGACTACGTCTACAACAGCGTCTACAGTAACGACTGATGCAAAAGCTACAACGTCTGTTTTATCAACTAACGCAGAAACAACTGTGACAACTGGTGCAGAAACAACTACGTCTACTTCAACAAGTGATGTAGAAACAAAAACTTCTGATTTAACATCTGTTGCTGAAACATCTATTACAACTGATGCATCAACAACAGCGTCTACAGTAACGAGTAATGCAGAATCTACAACATCTGCTTCATCAACTAACGCAGAAACAACTGTGACAACTGATGCAGCAACAACGTCCACTGTAACGACTGATGCAGTAACTACAACGCCTGTTTTAACAACTGATGCTGAAACAACTCTAACAACCGAGGCATCAACAGCAATGCCTACAGTAACGACTGATGAAGTAACGACAACCTTAACCTTAACGACTGATGCAGAAAGTACAACATCTGATTTAATAACTGATACTGAAACATCTGTATCAACAGGCACAGTAACAACGCCATCTACTGTAACGACTGCTACAGAAATTACAACGACTCTTTTATCAACTAACGCAAAAACAACTGTGACAACTGATGCAGAAACAACAACGTCTATTGTAACGACTGATGCAGAAACTACAATGTCTGTTTTATCACATGACGCAGAAATTTTTATAACAACTGATGAAGCAACAACAGCGTCTACATTAACGAATGCTGCAGAAACTACAACATCTATTTTAACAACTGATGCTGAAATGACTATGACAACTGATGGAGCAACAACAACGTCCGCTGTAACGACCGATGCAGTTACCTCAACGTCTATGGCAACAACTGATGGAGGAACGTCAAAGTCTGTTTTATCAACTAACGCAGAAAAAACTGTGACAACTAATGCAGCAGCAACGTCAACTGTAAAGTCTGATGCAGTAATTTCGACGTCTGCTTCAACAAATGATGCAGAAACTACAACGTCTGATGTAACATCTGAGGCAGAAATATCTGTGACAACAGAAGCAGCAACAGATTCAACAGTATTGACTGATTCAGTAACTACAAAATCTGCTTCAACAACTGATGCAGAGACTATGTCTACAACAGCGTCTACAGTAACGACTGAATCAGAATCTACAACGTCTGTTTTATCAATTAACGCAGAAACAACTGTGACACCTGGTGCAGAAACAAATACGTCTACTTCAACAAGTGATGTAGAAACAACAACTTTTGATTCAACATCTGTTGCTGAAACATCTATTTCAACTGATGCATCAACAACAGCGTCTACAGTAACGAGTAATGCAGAATCTACAACATCTGCTTCATCAACTAACGCAGAAACAACTGTGACAACTGATGCAGCAACAACGTCCACTGTAACGACTGATGCAGTAACTACAACGCCTGTTTTAACAACTGATGCTGAAACAACTCTGACAACCGGGGCATCAACAGCAATGCCTACAGTAACGACTGATGAAGTTACGACAACCTTAACCTTAACGACTGATGCAGAAAGTACAACATCTGATTTAATAACTGATACTGTAACATCAGTATCAACAGGCACAGTAACAACGCCATCTACTGTAACGACTGCTACAGAAATTACAACGACTCTTTTATCAACTAACTTAGACACAACTGTGACAACTGATACAGAAACAACAACGTCTATTGTAACGACTGATGCAGAAACTACAACGTCTACTTCAACAACTGATGCAGAAACTACAACATCTATTTTATCACATGACGCAGAAATTTTTGTAACAACTGACGAAGCAACAACAGCGTCTACATTAACGAATGTTGCAGAAACTACAACATCTATTTTAACAACTGATGCTGAAACGACTATGACAACTGATGGAGCAACAACAACGTCCGCTGTAACGACCGATGCAGTTACCTCAACGTCTATGTCAACAACTGATGGAGGAACGTCAAAGTCTGTTTTATCAACTAACGCAGAAACAACTGTGACAACTGATGCAGAAAGTACAACATCTGCCTTAATAACTGATGCTGTAACATCTGTATTAACAGGGACAGTAACAACGCCATCTACTGTAACGACTGCTACAGAAATTACAACGACTATTTTATCAACTAATGCAAAAACAACTGTGACAACTGATGCAGCAACAACGTCTACTGTAACGACTAATGCAGTAACTACAACGTTTACTTCAACAACTGATGCAGAAAGTACAACGTCCGTTTTATCACATGACGCAGCAAAAACTGATGCAGCATCAACGGCGTCTACAATAACGAATCCTGCAGACACTTCAACTTCTATATTAACAACTGATGCTAAAATAACTATGACAACTGATGCAGCAACAACAATGTCTACTGTAACGTCCGATGCAGTAACTTCAACATCTACTTCAACAGGTGATGCAAAAACTACAACATCTATTTTAACAACTGATGCTGAAACGACTATGACAACTGATGGAGCAACAACAACGTCCGCTGTAACGACCGATGCAGTTACCTTAACGTCTATGTCAACAACTGATGGAAGAACGTCAAAGTCTGTTTTATCAACTAACGCAGAAACAACGGTGACAACTGATGCAGAAAGTCCAACATCTGACTTAATATCTGATGCTGTAACATCTGTATCAGAAACAACTACGTCTACTTCAACAAATGATCCAGAAACTATAACATCCATTTCAACATCTGATGCTGAAACAACTGTAAAAACCGAGGCATCAACAGCTGCGTCTACAGTAACGACTGATGCAGAAACTACAACGTCTACTTCAACAACTGATGCAGAAACTACAAAGTCTGTTTTATCACATGACGCAGAAATTTTTATAACAACTGATGAAGCAACAACTGCGTCTACATTAACGAATGCTGCAGAAACTACAACATCTATTTTAACAACCGATGCTGAAACAACTATGACAACTGATAGAGCAACAACAACGTCCGCTGTAACGACCGATGCAGTTACCTCAACGTCTATGTCAATAACTGATGGAGGAACGTCAAAGTCTGTTTTATCAACAAACGCAGAAACAACTGTGACAATTAATGCAGCTGCAAAGTCTACTGAAACGTCTGATGCAGTAACTTCAACGTCTGCTTCAGCAAATGATGCAGAAACTACAACGTCCGATGTAACATCTGAGGCAGAAATATCTGTGACAACAGAAGCAACAACAGCAGAGTCAACAGTATCGACTGATTCAGTAACTACAAAATCTGCTTCAACAACTGATGCAGAGACTATGTCTACAACAGCGTCTACAGTTACGACTGATGCAGTAACTACAACGTCTACTTCAACAACTGATGCAGTAACAACAACGTCTACTGTAACGTCTGATGCAGTAACTACAACCTCT
Organism: Lingula anatina; assembly: GCF_001039355.2. The sequence goes on along the minus strand of NW_019775997.1, from coordinate 15,088 downwards.
ACTTCAACAACTGATGCAGTAACTACAACGTCCGTTTTATCACATGACGCAGAAAGTTTTGTAACAACTGATGAAGCAGCAACGGCGTCTACATTTACGAATGCTGCAGAAACTACAACATCTATTTTAACAACTGATACTGAAACAACTGTGACAACTGATGCAGCAACAACACTGTCTGCTGTAACGACCGCTACAGTAATCACAACGTCTTTGTCAACAACTGATGCAGAAACTACAACGTCCGCTGTAACGACCGATGCAGTAACCACAACGTCTATGTCAACAACTGATCCAGAAACTACAACATCCATTTCAACAACTGATGCTGAAACAACTGTAAAAACCGAAGCATCAACACTCGCGTCTACAGTAACGACTGATGCAGAAACTACAACGTCTACTTCAACAACTAATGCAGAAACTACAACGTCTGTTTTATCACATGACGCAGAAATTTTTATAACAACTGATGAAGCAACAACTGCGTCTACATTAACGAATGCTGCAGAAACTACAACATCTACTTTAACAACTGATGCTGAAACGACTATGACAACTGATGGAGCAACAACAACGTCCGCTGTAACGACCGATGCAGTTACCTCAACGTCTATGTCAATAACTGATGGAGGAACGTCAAAGTCTGTTTTATCAACTAACGCAGAAAAAACTGTGACAACTAATGCAGCTGCAAAGTCTACTGAAACGTCTAATGTAGTAACTTCAACGTCTGCTTCAACAAATGATGCAGAAACTACAACGTCCGATGTAACATCTGAGGCAGAAATATCTGTGACAACAGAAGCAGCAACAGCAGAGTCAACAGTATCGACTGATTCAGTAACTACAAAATCTGCTTCAACAACTGATGCAGAGACTATGTCTACAACAGCGTCTACAGTAACGACTGATGCAGTAACTACAACCTCTACTTCAACAACTGATGCAGTAACAACAACGTCTACTGTAACGTCTGATGCAGTAACTACAACCTCTACTTCAACAACTGATGCAGTAACTACAACGTCCGTTTTATCACATGACGCAGAAAGTT
>NW_019775996.1:78035-128480 GCF_001039355.2 Lingula anatina | reverse complement strand
TTTTTTTTTTTTTTTTTTTTGGAGAACGGACGAAAATCGGTGCGCGCGCAGGATGTCATCCATAAAAATAAAAAAGTGTGGCCTAAAGGCGAACAAAATGGGGACTGTTGCTAGTTGTCAGGTAATATTATTGACATAAATACAGCTGCGGTGCTGCGTCATAAAATGTTTCTTATTCTTCAGTTGATCAATACATGTATGATCCTCCACTGCCGCAGCCTTACGCTTTTACGCCGTTCATATTCACCTACATACTTCCGTCACTACAGTGTAAGCATTGTTCAGTAACCTAGCTTGGGTACCTTTTTATCAGAGCTGCTGATGGAATTACACAGATGTATTGACATTACCCTCTGTAAAAGAAAATATTTGTGCTATTGCTTGCTAGCTAAAGAAGTGTGCACGGTTTTCAGGACACGGGGGAAGGGGGGGGGCAGGTGTAGGTTGATACAAAAGCACTGAGTGAGCGAAAAAGCGTATATCAGTGCGGCTGGAAGTCGCTTTACGTAATGTAAGCACTTTTTAGGCTAAAGATTATATATTTACAATACGAGTGTGTTCTATTAGGGACACGATCGAAACTGTGGAAATGTTATCCCATTAAATGATTTCTTGTGTGTATGTGTGTGTGTGTGGTGGCAGTAGTGGTTGGGGGGGGGGGGTCGGTATAAATGTATTATATGCGCCTGAAAAGTGACACTTTTAAACTAGAAAAGCACTCTGAGAGCGCAGACCTCCGCCAAGGCAGCAATATTTTTTATTATTGATTATTAATTGATCATTGATCTGGATCACCACCAAAAACTAATCACCTGTTCCATGGCCCTTTTCTGACAGTTCCTGAAAATTTCATCGACTGTTTGAGTTATGTTGATGACATACAGACAAGCAAACAGCTTGGCCCACTTCTGACAGTTCCTGAAATTTTCTTCAAAATCGGTCCATAACTTTTTGAGTTATGTTGATGACAGACAGACAGACAAGCAAACAGGGGTGAAACCATAACCTCCTTGTCGGAAGTAAAAAGTCCAAAATAATCACTGAATGTAGAATGTAGAATTTCCACCACAACAATGTGAAACTGTTGAAAAACCCGTCAATTTGTATCACATTAGACTTAAATTAAAAGAAGATAATTATATGAAAGAAAATAATAAGGGCGCGTAAAAATGTTTCAAAACTCGTTATAGATCTTTTCGCTATTTTTACCTCAGTTCAATTAACGAAGGTATTCCTTCAAAAGTAAATGCATAAAACGCAGCAGATTGATGCAGTTATCCCAACTGGGGAATTCAGGACCAAGGTATTTCACTTTCCTTCTACTTATCACAATCATTATCACGTGCATGTGTTGACGTCATAGGGTGTATTTCCAGAGATTTAGATCGATCGAGGGATTAAAAGTTAGATCGACCTAACTCCCTGGGGGTTCACGCTAAATTGCAGTCAGCCGAGCGCGCACCATAGTTAATTATACCCCTTTACAGCTTTTAGTAGGCGGGACAGACGCTTAAGCTGGCTAAGCTGACAGTAATCTAGTGAGACTCCCCACAGGGATAGACCGATCTAAAATCTATGGAAATGGGGTCATATATTCATTGAATAGGTGCCCACATCTTTTAATTGAAGTTTTAATTGACGTTCCCAGATTTCAGTACACAATTTCGCAGTACCCAGGGATAGCAATGTTTTCCGCATTTCGTTCAATTAAACAAGGTTCGTACACATACATGCCATTATAAAAATCAACATCATTTTGCTTTCCCTCGCTACAACCATAAGTGGTGTGCTTTGGAGACTAAAAGTGAACACCCCCTCCCCAAATACATATTTATTTATTGCTTTATTTAATCACTTGTGCACTTGATTATTTATGACAAAAGATAAGTTATGTAAATGAGACTGATTAAATCTTGCCATAAGCTATAATGATTTTTTACTCCATCAATATACACCCTTGGTAATCCAAATATTTATATAGTACTTAACATTGGAAATCCATCGATATCTCCATGTCTCAGGACAAATCGATGGTCACGTGTATTATTTTGTCTACTGTGACCGATTTTTAACTTTCTGAACAATTATAACAGACGGTACCGGTAACAACGCTATATTTACGCTATTCACTATCGAGTGGGATATCCATCACTTTTACGATGCCCTTTTTTCTCTTCAATATATAAATGGTTACAAAAACGATATGCGTCGGACTATTTATCGTATCGATTCCCACACTTTTTAATTGGTGTACCAAGTTTTCAGTAAGTAATTTTGCTGTACCCCGGGAGAAGGAGTTTTTCCATACTTTGGTCTGTTGCTAATATCTCGTGCACTAGCTTACATGAGCTATTTTAAAAACAGTATTTATCTTGCTTCGCTGGGCATTAAGCAAACAGCGTGGGTAATAACTAAGGATATAATTGATCCTTTCGTACACACCTATCACACATGTACATACAACATTGCCCCACCCCATTTATACGTACTTATATTTTTAAATGATCACCTTGCAAGTGTATATTGTCATAAACGGTGCTTTTTATTCCAGATACCCTATCTAACATGATTAATGGTATAGAAAATACAAAATAGTGGCAAAAATATGCACATTTTATACCATTTAATAAAATTTATAACAGGTACCCCCTCAAATCCAATGTTTCACTGTGATTTCCATAGATGTGTTGCAGAGACACAGGGCTCTGAGGATGGAACCACCTTCTTTGAGCCCTGATATTAATCCTACTGAGCACCGGATGCATTAATTGGAATGTGCATTGCAGAGGCGAACCAATCCCCAAATAATCTGGACCAATTCAACACATCCTAATGCTTATTGTGTGTAAATTTGGTGACATTTGATGGCGTCTTTTCAATTTAATAGTCTTTTCTTTACATCTGTAGAAATCACAGTGAAACATTGGGTTTGAGGGGGTGCCCGTTATAATTTTTACTAAATGATATAAAATGTTTATATTTTACCACTATTTTGTATTTCTTTTAACCATTAGTCATGTTAGGCATGGCATCTGGAATAAAAGACGTTTTTTTTTAACAATTTACAACTGCCAGGTGATCATTTGTAAATAAAGGTAAATGGAAATGGGTGTGGGACAACCTTTTTGACCAATGTTGTACATGTACATCGTACACGCTGCAGTATAGATTTCCGCATCAATGAATTGACAAAATACACCTGGCATTATTGATTTTTCAAACCAAGTCTTGCTTAATCTGTAAATAACTTTTTATCAACTTTTATGTCCCCTGCTAGTTGTGGTGGTACAACGTTTGTCCACTTACAGTGGTTTTATGTTTGCTTATCCCCAAAAATAATTACCATTTGTAATCTTAATATATTAGTGATAACAAAGGTAATCATAAACCCTTGGTAATCCAAATACTGCGGTGGTTAACATTAAAAATCGATCGATTTCTCCATTTCTCTCAGGATTTATCGATGGTCATGTGTATTATTTTGTCAACGTTTGCTTTTTTCAACGTCCTGAACACTTTAAACCACTTCATGTCCGTTACTAATGAAGGGACAAGTCTTGTCCGCTATTGGGCGGATATTGATTATGCGTTCTATGAAATACTAGGTTCTAACCAACTAAAGCAATATATAAATGCAAATCATTTTAACATCATAACACAGGAGCGTTTGGCTTATATAAAGTAGTATAGTAGCAATGGCTTGAAAGAGCTCTGCGATGTCTTCAGTGAGAACATTTTAACGTGTCTCTTTATCTTATTTCTCTCGATCAAAAAAAAAAAAAAAACAATTCCACCTACCCGCGAATTACCAACAGGCGGTAAGTAAACACACACACATTTCTAGAACAGACTATTCTCAGAAAAATATTCTGGAACAAAAGAGAGGTCAAAGGGGTCGTTGGTACGAACTTTACTAATATGAATTACCAGAGGCACATCCCTTTTTTAGTTTTTACCACAAATAAATTTATTTAAAAAACTTTAATCGAACGCCATGGGGCTTCCAATGGCTTCGGACCTCCTGATAACTGAGAACATTTAAACCGCCTGATATGCGTTCCTCTGACAAGATTTCCAGGAAAATGGTCTTCAGGCGTCAAAGTTGCTTAGAATATCCTCTCTTTTGGATAAGGCGAGATATAACATTTCTACGAAGCTAATAACTAACAACTTAGGAAGATCTCGCAGAGTGATAATGATTGATGATTATTATTAGAATTTCAATCAGTGCTACAAATGAGATAATTTCATTCACACTCTACCTGTGCTTTCAATGTCAGCCGCATAGTGGGAAAGGTTGCAAAGAAAGTTCAGATTTCTTAAATGGAGTCGATATATATATCGATGTTAGCTCTCTTTCTCCCTCTCTTTCTCCAATAAAAACAAATTCTGATAAAATACATCTTTTGAAAATGACTTTCTAAGGAATTTGAAAAAAAAAATGTAATTCAGAATCAATGCAACAGCATTTATCATTATATAACTAAATTTCGTAAACTATTTCCTACATTCTCTTTAACATTTTCGATATTGTATAAATCTTTATTAACGTGTATTGATACTCCAACAGGGACTATTCAATAATGTGGACTATTCTTTTTTCTATTCCTCATTCACTTTAGGGCTTCCCATGGGTTCCCAGTTTTTATATATATCCGAAGCAAGTACGAGGCTCTAAAGAGTTCCTGTAAAGTCCCATAAAGTCTAATAGAACGCCCTATGAACTTTTCGTAAGGGGAGGCAGCACACTACATCTATATCATTACTTGTGGAAAGTATGCCGTACTACATTGAAAGCTGGTGACTACGGAATATTGTTTAATAAGTAAAATGTTACCACTATAGTGTGCTAATAAAGAATGGGGGCTAGACACACACAAACTCACACAAAGGCACGGGTACAGAGAGAGAGAGAGAGAGAGAGAGAGAGAGAGAGAGAGAGAGAGACGGGAGGAGGCATACACCAAACAAAATGCTCTGAACAGCATAGCTTAACCATAAACTTACATCGTCCTCGCCTTCAAGAAAAAGTGGCATTATTTTTATTGTTACACGTCTTTGATCGTTTCTTTACCAGGTACCTGTACAATAGCTGGTTCACTTTGTTTTAAAGTCGAGCACTACATAAAAGAGCAATGTTACAACCCACTTTGAAAAAAATACGCAATTTGAAAAAAAATTCAAATCGCGTAATTTTATCAAAGTGCGTTGTAACAGAGCATGTTACGAGTACATATATGTCCTACGACATGTATACGTAAAGGCACATGTTTTACTTGGTTTGATTTTTGGTTCGTGGAATAGAAGAAAACTCGTTTAATAACTCCTGAGTTACTATTAGAGTGACCCTGAATGGAGCTTGTAATTATAATATTATTTCAACATCGTGTTCTAGTCTTATCCCATATGCAAGTTTTCGCAATGCCTGTCGTACAATGATATTCTTTTCTAGACAGAACAAGTATAAGACCCTGCATATTTCATATTTAAGACTCTGAGCAAATATAACACACCTCTCCTACTGTTAAGTCTGTTATGACGCACTGCACTTAGCGACAGCTCTCCAAAAGCTTTGTTACGAGTACCTTCCTGAATATATATTACACTCTCCGTTCTGTAGTTCACTTATCATTTAAATATCTCCGTCAATATTACATTAACATACTAAATGTGAAATCAATGCAAGGTAGCTTTAAAATCAATAACACGAGACGGTCTGCGTCTACAAAGCTCTTTGCCAAGCCTGGGAGGTAAAGTCACACGATGGCCGAAAAAGAATTCTACAACGTCTTCAGTGATAACTTTTTAACGCGTCATTTAAATATCGTTGTGCTTTTCAATTTCTTTTAATTTCTTACGGAGATTTTAACAGTTAGATGATGTCGAATGTAAAAAAGACAATAAACAACCTGATGTTTAATAGCTTAAATCAAACGAATGGCGTCCATTGCTTTTTATGTACAGATGCAGTCTGTACATATAGCTGTCACCTTCGTCTGTCGTCCCCGTCGCCGTGCACTCAGCGATTACACGATAAGTGGAATACCGTTTTACTTTTTGTATTAAAACTTACAGAAATGATGAATATTCATAAAACGCAGGTTTTTTTTTTCACTTTTTCAGCATTTTTGCAACACCTATAACACGATAAGTGAAAAACCGCTTTACTTTTTGGCTTGAAACTTACAGAACTAATGGATATTCATAATACGCAGGTCAAGTTTGAAAATCAGCATGATCGGGCCACTTTTGTGAAAGTTATGCTGTTTTTTTCACTTTTTTCAGCATATATGAAACCCTGATAACACGATAAGTGAAAAACCGCTTTACTTTTTGGCTTGAAACTTACAGAACTAATGAATATTCATAATACGCAGGTCAAGGTTGAAAATCAGCATGATCGGGCCACTTTTGTGGAAGTTATGCTGTTTTTTTTTTTCACTTTTTTTCAGCATATATGCAACACTGATAACACAATATAAGAAAAAGAGATAAGCCAATTGCCCTTATACTCACAGGAGTGGTCAGTCTTACTAAAACGCAGGTTGAGTTCGAAGTCAGCATAATCGGGCCATTATTGTAGAAGTTATGCTGTTTTTTTCACTTTTCCTCAGATTCAATTCTTAGGCATGTTAACAGTCTCATTATTGAACTAATAAGATACGTAAAAGTGTTTGATTGACATTTCCTGCATCTTTACAAAATTGTTAGTTGATTATGTAAAAATGATGGTAAACTTGTTATCGTGTATTGTAAAATAAAGTGTCAAAAATGGAAATAAACTCATATCACTGCAGTTTGTCAGATTCTATCATCCACTATGTTCAGAATCTCAGAATGGAGGAAATTGTACATTTAACACTGCTCTATTGATATTTTTCCCATCTCATCAATTTTCTTAGTTGATCATATAAAAATGGCAGTAAACTGTTAATTTTGTTTTATGTTAAAAAGTGTTAAAAATGGAAATAAACCCATTTCAGAACAGTGCCATCTTGTTTACATTTTGGGATTTTCAAGGTGTGACTTTGAAGTTCCATGGGCCTGAAGACCTTTGCTAGTAACATTTTCTGAATGTCCATGATACTAATATTTTATTATTAAAAATTGATGGTCATTATGCTGTTAAACATTATGTAATATTAGTAGTAGGAGAAGAGTTCCACAAGCCGCAAAACCAAGAGGCGCCATATACTTTTAATGCAGTTTTTTTTAGAGGGTAAATGAGGCGCTGCAAGCGAATTTTAATGACGTATGCACTAGATGCCCTTAGATACCTATGAGGTGACAAGCAGAGGGAGGGGGTCTTATTTGTTATGCGGATTTGTCAACAAACTAACACCTGAAGAACGTGCAGGCGGATTTGCAAATATTGCTTTGTAAGCGAATGTCAATAACGAGTGCATTTAGATACCTACGAGGTAATATCTCAAGTAGAGAGAGGGGGCTCTTGTGTGTTACGCGGATTTGTCAACAATCTACCCGACAGAGTCGACAAGGCATGTTCAGTGTCTTCAGTGTCTCTTTATAACGAACTCTTATTTCTCTCCAGCAAAATAATTTAATAATAATAAAACAATACCACCTATCCACTAGTAACCAGCAGGCTATAAGTAAACACACACACACACACTCGCGGCCCCTTTCTATTGCCAGGTCGTGGCCACTTACTCTACTTTTTACCAGTGTTTTGATATCTAAGGAGGACACACTCATTTTATGTAATTTTAATAATGATATTTTAATTGTTTTGTATGTCCTTAATTTGTTTGAGGTCTAGCTATTTAATACCTGCTAAAAGAATTTTTCAATTTTTATGTTCAATTTTTCTACTAGGTTTTCTATTTGAAGTATTTTCTTTGGTGGATTGCTATCTTCGGAGAAACACAAATAATAATGAAAAGATTGGATGGATTCTGTCCATGTGTTCCCTTTGTATCGTGCTCAAGATTATACACATACCTTAAAATTCTATTATCTGGCAGTTGTTCCAGTTTAAAACAACATCTTTGGACACGTTTGGCTATAATTGAAAAAATAGGATACCTGCGAAGCTCGACTCTAGACATGGTATTGCTAGCCTGCTCTCTTAGACGCAGAATCCATTTGCAAAACTTTAAGTGTACCAGTTCTTTCAGAAGATTGTGCAGTCCGTCCTTTGTTCTTGACAGTAGGACAATATCATTAGCATAAAGTATGTAGTTGATACCATCTACCTTGTCTGTGGTTTTGCATGTGTGAAAGGATTCTTTTATGTCGTCTATAATTATATTAAAGAGTGTTGGGCTTAGATTACTGCTTTAGTGGATTCCAATTTTAGCAAAAAAAAAAAAAAAAAAAAAAAAAAGGGTTTGGTATAACTGTTGCCTGTATAGATTCCTAATTTAATATCTTTGTTCAAATGTTTAATCAGATTGTAAAATTTTCCTCATATTCCAAGTTTTTGCCACACCAAATCAAATGCCATTTTAAAATCGATAAAACATGCTTAGACCTTCTTATTTTGATTTGTGTATCTGTTAATAATTGATTTAAGTGTGAAACTGTGGTCAGTTGTTCTGTAACATGGCCAGAACCCACCCTTTTCTTCGCTGAGTTTGCCTTTTTTGTCATGATGGTGCTGATACTAATTTCATTTGTCAAAATGGTGTGAAAAAGCTAAATGCTAAAAATGGGCAAAGTTTCCATTCAAATGAGTACATTGGATTCGACAGACACAATTTCTTTTTATCTGTATGAAGTCAATCCCATTACCGCCAGTGGTAGAAAAGTGAAAGTTGAAGTTCTTTGTTTGCCTAAATTTTGGAGAATAGTTTTACATTCTATTTGCTATTTTCAATACTGTGCAAATCTTTATTAACATTCAAGTGACCGTGAGGGGTCATCTACGACCCCAGGCATATGATTTCATATGTCATCTCTTTATTTTTTATCAGAATTTTCTTTCCTGGTATGAGTTTGTCAGTCTACTAATCCTACACACTTCTACAGTATTTTGCTGGGATCAACCAATTAGTGTGGCGTTACAAACTCTTGTGGGGTCATTTATGACCCCAAAGAAAGCGTTGGTTTTAAAACATTGATTTTTAAATTTTATTCAAAGGCTCCACTTCTTATAACTACTTAATACTGTATTGTAGTGAACCATGTGCTTCATGCAACCGGCCAGTTTGCCCAAAACATAGCCACAAACAAGTGGTTTGGGAAGATTGTGCTTGAAATGTTACTAATAGGGCATCGCTGAATCTAATTCCAGTAGCTTTGTTGGAACTTATTTTCATAACTGGGTCTCTCATTTTGACTGTTACAATTTTCAGGTATTTCAGTAATCTAAAGAAATTTTGTCTTTATTATATAACACATACACAAACAAGATGTTTGCATGTTTTTTGTTTTATACACAGGTGTGGTAGTAACATAGGTTGATTGAATGTGTTCTGAGTAGGATGATTTCCCTACCAGTATTAGCGTATTCACTAGTCAGCAAGTAAGATAATTATTTTTATTGATGTAAGAAGGATGCTAGCTTAACATAAGTCAATTTGTTTTACTCATATTTATTTTCTATGATGTACATTTTCATTTAGTGTGACAAAAAAGAAATATTTTTGCAAGTAGGAACTGACAATTAAGGACTGTCTAAATAATGTTGTAATGTTGTTCTTAAAATCTGTTCAGTTATTTCTTGCAATAAAAGTATTATTACCAAATACTTATTACATTAGACCATTATAAAATGCCTGTCTTAAGTGCTGGGAGTAGTATAGGTGTGATAACCCCCCAACCAGCCTTTTATAATAAGGATCCCTGTGCTCCTTACGAGACCGATTGCACAGGCCAGTTTATTACTTTTTTCACAACTTTGGAGTCTGCTGCTGAATCTTACCTCCAGATTATACATCAGTAGATATATAGTAGTATTTAAGTATAGTATGATTAGATAAAAAATAATAACTAATGCTTTATATGGATGTGAAATGAAAATTGAACATTTTTTAAAAATATATATAAGTAATTTTAATTAGGTTTAATTACGTACATTAGGTACTATTATGCCCTGACACTTGCCAAATTAAAACTTGAATTACACCATTTGACATTGCATACGGTTGCATCTAAATTAGCAAAATAATAATAATAATAAAAAAAAAATAATAATAATAATAATAATAATAATAATAATAAAATAAATGACAGTGATTTTCAAAGGGTCTTAAGCCTAGTTTACACTTTCTACATGCCCACTGCATCAGTGCAGGGCAGGATTAATATTTGACTGAATTATACTTCTGAGCTGTGTGCATTTTTACAAAGAAATATATCCGTCAGTTTTGGTATTTATGTTTGTCCCTGTGACAGCCTTGCTGCCATGTTTTAAATATTAGATCAGTTTCAATTATTTTGTTACAAGTATAAATGTGAACAATATTGTGACATATTTTCAACAGTGTTCAATGTAATCAATAGTTACTTTGAGAACTGGACTGTCTTAACTATGCCATTTGTTTCCGCCACCACCAGTTGACCAGCATGGTTCATGGCTTATGCTACGGGATACTCCAATCCATCAATCCCAGTGGCAATGTATCTGATAAACTGTCCCTGTGGACTCAGTGCCACTAACCTGTGGTTATAATAGTCAGCAATGAAGATGTGACCAAAACTGTCTGTGCACAATCCACGTGGCCCATACAGCTGACCATCACCACTGCCTTGTGTGCCATACTGGTACAGCTGATCACCAGTAGGTGACAGCACATGTACACAGTGTCTAGACCAGTCTGATATCACGATGTTATCATTCACACTGTTCACTGCAATGTTTATTGGGCCTGTACACATACTCAGTGGAATAGTGTTCATGAACTGTCCGCTGTCTGCATGGAATATGAAGATGGATCTTTTTCGACTGTCACAAACCATCACCTGACCTTGTTTGTTCAGTGTAATACCCCGTGGATCCTCCAGCAGACCCTGACCCATGGTTGTCACCTGTAGACCTGTGGTAGTGTGCACTTCGACACATTTGTCACCCCGTGATGTTATGTACAAGTGACCAGTCTGTGACACAGCCACATCAAATGGACTGCTTACCTTAATGTAATACTTGAAATCCCCAGTATGTGTGAACATTTTGGTTCTGTCATGTCCATAATCCACGACAAACACGTGTTCCTCATCTATGGCCAACCCAGTTATGTACATTGCACTGTCATCTTTCAGCGTAGAACTAAAAGAATGTTCACACTTTACCTTCTCTAAAGAAAACAGGAGGATATCGTGCTGATCTCGGATATGTTCCCTGTCCAGCTAATGGAGGTTGTGTCTGTACCTGTCCTAACATGGCTTCCAGTCCGTCAGTAGATATCTTACCAGGTTTGTATGATATCTGTGCTGGTGTGTCTAGAGTTGGGACAGGTGTTTTCTCCATCAATGCCAGTCTCTCTGTCAGAGATTTTGCGTGAACCATGATATCAGAGTCAGTGCCATTAGCGATAAGTCCATGGGCAAAGTCACAGGCACTTTGCAGTGATGTATGGTGGAATTCTAGTATGTTCTTGTTTGCCTCCTTCTGCTTCTTTCTGATATCGTAAGCAGAATTCACTTCTGATATCAGTGTCTCTTCCCTTTGATCAATAAATTTGCGCAAACTTTCAGCTTGTTCTTTAACTTCTTTGATTGTGGCTATCCTGATATGAGAGTCCTCGGTTTCATTGGCAGTTTCCATGACAAGTGCCTCTTTAAACCTGTTCATTGTTTTCATGGTTTTTACTAGGGCTACTGTAATTTTATCTCTCTTACTTTTTGCAACTTTACCAACTGGTACAATACCATGTCTGTAATGATATGTTGATGCACAGTCACCACATACAACAGTATTGTCATCTTCACAGTAATATTTTAATTCACTGTTAGGATGTTTCTCACAACTGATGGTCATCTGTGCAATGGCCTGTGTCACTGTTGCTGCATTGGACTGTTTTTCTTCTAATGTCTGTCTCTCTTGTTGTTTGGTTATGATGTCCTTGGCCTTGCTGAAGACAAAATTCTTCTTCAGTTGATTAAGTCCACCAGCTGGAAACTGGACCTCTACTCTACAAATGGGACACAGAAATGTCTTATTTGGAGTCAGTGTGCGCGAAGCATGATCACATATACAACCATAGCAAAATGTATGGTAGCAAGGGAGCACACGGGGGTCCTCATACTCTCCCAGACAGATGCTACAACTCAAGAGGTTATCTGTGAAAGCTGCTGCTAGTGCTTCTGCCATGTCTGTCTGTCTCTTTGCTAGTTTACAAAGGATGATTGAGCTAGTTTTGTTGCTCTTAGAGTTGAATCACTCGGTCAAAAATTGTCAAAAATGCTCAATTTTCTCTCAAGTTCACAATGCTGCGACTTTGATCACAGAGATCACACTTAAATGTTACCACTTACTAGTACTATAGTCAGCCTTTAACTGTCTCACTGTCATATTTATCACAGTTTTAATAAAGATGATAACTGAAATATGCGCCCTGTTTCTTCCTTTCCTTTTTAGACCTGCTCAAAAGTGGAGAGGAATACGGCGTCTGTTTATTACCTGACGCTGACCTCAACATAATGTATTTGAGGACAAAAGGAGCTCGCATTGTGTGTTGACTGGTGACACAGTTGTATTGTGTTAACTCTTAAGCTCACGCTGTTAAAAAGAGCTATGTATGCAGGCATTACTGTCTCGTTTTGTGTGAAAGAAACCTCTCAGGTTTCAATGTTGCTGTTGCATTTATTATACAGGGATATACTGGAGAGAGAGAGAGAGAGAGAGAGAGAGAAAGGGTTTGCATTGCCGTTATTAGCTGCATACTTGTAATAGGGCATACTTGCAATATGCAGTGTAATTCTTTCTCTTCTTTATTGAATAGGTATAAAAAATATTGATAACTTATTATTTCTTGCACACACAGAATATTGCGTCTGGTGACACGGTTATACTATTTTTACCCTGTGCTCAGGTTACACATATAAAGCCATGTCTGCTGGTATTTCTATTTTGCTGTGTGGCAAAGTACGTAAGAGAAAACACCCAAAGTGGCTCACCTGTACCGTTAAGCCCAGCGCACACAGAACGATTTTTCGTCGGCCGACACACTTACGACAAAATATCGGCCTGTCTGCGCTGCTCCACGACAACTTTTCAACTAGTCGGGAGAGAATCAAACATGTTTGATTTTTAAACGTCGTACCGTAGTGTGTGCGCTTTCCTACGACAATTTGTCGCGCTGATCATTATCGTTAGTCAATGGTTGCGCCATCTGATATCACGTGCCCACGTCAGAATTCAGTATGATGGAAGGCCCTATAATTTTCTATTAGTATTAGTTTTTTTTTTTTTTTTTTTTTTTTAATTTTCAGCGTCATAAACCATATAACGACGTAACGCTGCATCGAGGCGACTAAATCTGTCTAAACTGACAAACTGTTGCCATCCTATAGGCTGTATTTTTATGGTCTATGAGTATTGCGTTGGTTTAGAAAATTTGGGCATTTCAATTTGCTCATTTTTCAATTAAATTAATTAAATTAATCTTTTTATACTCTTACATTTAATTTTAACTCTTATCATTACAATATCAGATATAAAATATAAATAGGCCTACAGAAACTTTTCCTGATTAAATTAAACAACGCCCCACCTCGCGGACGAGATGATAACTACGTCACTTTCACCACACCAGTCGGCGCTTTGTTGCGACAGCTTGTCGTGTGTGTGCGCTGATCTCATCCAGAACGACCGATCGGCCGACTTTTGTCGGCCGGCGAAAAATTCTGTGTGCGGCGGGCTTAACGGCACGACGAGAGCTAAAGCGGTTCACGCTTTGGCGGTTTTACTTTGAGTAGTCTTTACCATTTCTAATGTCCACTGTGGAGTTGCCCGGGTTCTGTATGACCACATGAACAGTCTTGATAAAAAAGGCAAGAGGGGTGGGGAGGGTATTAAACACACACACGCACAATGCATGATTGCAATAGCGGCGATATGACTTTAAAATAAAAAAGAATACTGTATATCTTGCTGATAATCCCACCAAGAAGAGAGTACTCTCAGAAGAAATGGCAGTATGACATACATGGCACCATGGCGGGTTAGCTATACTATACAGTTTGGACGCTCATGTATGGATTCACAATCAATACCCCTTGAGCCGTACATATGTATTTTTTCACGCACAACGCCAGTCCCCGAAAATGTCTTATCATTGAACGCGTACGTTGAAGTTTATGTAAGATGTACAGAAGGACTTGTTTGAGAAGCCAACATGGAACATTCCTAGATTCCCTTTTTACTAACTTTGTTTTGAGCGGAGATTTGGTTTGGTATCATCATGGAAACACAGTGGGATGATTTCAGCTTTAGCAATACCCACCAGAAGAGGGAATAGTTCAAACTTTCAAATGTGTTAAAGCTGGAGCGCTTTCCATTCAAGCAGTTGCAACGATGTGAAATTAAAGAAAAAATATATATTTGGTAGTTTCTTTTTTTCAGAAATTGAAGGGGGGGGGGGGGGGGTAGAACCCCCTCCCCTAAATCCGCCACTGTTTACCGTGCCACTTTACCGGGTTCTTACAGGTAATTAGTTGAGGGGAGGTGTGGGGGGGGGGGGGGTTACTGCTTTCACTGGCCCCAAGGCACCTAAAATGACAGGTCTCGGATAAGAAGCCGACCCTCGGCCCCATTGGAGTGTTTTAGACGGCAAATGGCGCCATTTGGTACGGTTTAGAAATATGAAACAGCGAATCAAAATGATTATTTCAAGGGCAGAAAATTAGTGTGATCTTTTCTATAGAACCCCCTAAATCCGCCACTGTATTAGTGTGATTTTTTCAGAAACGGAAGGTGGGGTCCGGACCCTCTTGACCCCCTCTTAATCCATCACTGCTGATAATCCCACCAAGAAGACAGCACTCTCAGATGAAAGGGAAATATGACATGCATGGATCCATGCCTGTTAACCATTGACTCAATTCAAGTTTGATCCGTTGCGTAAGAGTTCAGGTACCGTCTCTGCCTAAGCATCACTTTAGGTACCTGAAATGGTGCACGAGTACCCCTGATTTTAGTGTGCATTCCATCTTTATAAGCAAAACAAGTGCCTTTGAAACTTTATTAGTTGTCTCTTTATATCACCAAGCATACCGTGTCAATCGTTCCAGCCTTTGGTAAAATGAGTATATGTGAAGCTGATTTCAAGATCTTAAATTCTACTACATGCCGTCGCCAGTGAAATTCACCAGTCTCCATCCTCATGACCAGAGTGACTTTAAAACTAGAACATTTGAATGAGATTTATTGATCGTAATTATGTGCAGGGTACTAAATTAATAAGGTGTACCTTGCAAATTAGAAGAAAAGTAATGAAACTTCATGTAACAAAGTTCTTTAGCAAAGGTCTTATGCGCAGTGAACGTCTTGAGAAATAAATATGTTGATATCCAACTGTTGCCTCTCCCATATACATGAACCTGATATTCGAGTCATCTCTTTACAACACTTCAAAAGAGAGCTTAATACATGTTTATCTTCCATGCTCTCTTCTTTCTGTTTTCTGTGTCTCTCTGATGACGTCAGCGAGCTTTTGAAATGCAAAATCTATCGTGTCTGGTGCCACGTAGGAAAATGAGACCCGCACAAACGGCGAGAGGTCGCTTGGATTGGTAGAAAATGCAAACCCGGGTGACACACCAATCTGATAGTGCTTGCGAATTTCTTCAACGATCTTTCTGGAGTCTTGTACGTCCTTTATCCTGAATAAAAAATACAAATTTCTAAAACAGAGAAAAAATAACAACAACAGCCTGCGAAAGAAATATACATATGTCATTGAAAACAAAATAAAAATAGAGAAGAGGGTATAATTTAGTGTTTAAAAATAATAATGATAAACTTTATTCAAAGAGTGTAAAGCATGTTAAGTGTACACACTTTTCTTACACATGGCCCTCTGAAAAGACTTAGCTCTTGTTTTTTTTTTATTTGAACGAAAGTGTCAGTGAAAGTACGAAAAATAAAAACTCGTACCGACCTGATCCAAAAATAAATTCCGGCTTCCGGTAGCTCCCACTCAGCTAGACCACTCAGCCATTTCTCTGCCGACAACTGCATGGCGTCCCTCTGTTCTTTATAAACGCTTTGAATCTTTTTAACATGTTCCTGGAACCCGTCCTGTCCCCACGCCTTCAAGGCCATCAGCAGCGCCACCTGCGACAAATTACTAGAATGTTCCTGCGTGGATCCAATGTGCGCTACGATTTTGTCCACCAGGGGCGCTGGACCACTGAGGATGCCAAGACGCAACCCCGGAGACACGGTTTTCGAGAACGAGTCTGCTCTCATTACTCTCCCATCTGTATCAATGGAGAGAAAACTCGGCACACGAGAGTCTGTATACTGTACAAAGTAGTAGGGGTCGTCCTCTAGAATGAGCAAATCTAACTCCTTGGCTATGGCGTATATTTCCTGCTTACGCTCTAATGTCATATTCTCCCCTGTCGGGTTACCCCCCGTGGGTACCAGATACATCAATTTGGGGAAATCAGAATTTGGATCCTTTACTTCATCGGGAGTCCATTTGGATAAGGTTTCTCTCAAGTGCAAGGGTGATATTCCACGTCCGTCTCCCGGTACGCCGACAGGTTTGGCGCCAAGAGCTTGCACTAGGTCGATGGCGGAGGCGTAGGTGGGATTCTGGACTATGATGGTGTCGTCTGTCTCCAGGCACATTTCCAGCACCTTAAAGGCAGCCTCCGCAGCGCCGTTGGTTACGATCACGTCGGTGGCATTTTCACCTGAGGAAAGAGACAGTTTAAAAATGGCGCATTACTTTTTTTTCTAATATTGTAAAAAATATTTCGGCGCTTCAATTGTTATATTAGTTTTTTTTTTAAATTCCAATATAGAAACTGTCTAGACTGAATAACAATGACCTATATATAAACAAAAAAGTAACCAACAAGGCTCCAACAGAAAAAAAGTATATATATATATTATATGAATTACCATAAATCTCTAAAACGTTGTGTTGTTTGCTTGAAAATGAAATACAGAAATAAAATTCGAAGTTGCAAGGATATCTAGGGTTAATAATACAAAAATAGGCAATGAAGAGCGTTTGCATACCAATTTTCGATGAAGTAAAGCAGCGGTTTCTGGCCCTTACCTTACCTCATTACTATTATCACTATTGATTTGCCAACTTTTCCTAGAAGTAAGTTACTCTAGATCTGTGTGCTCCAGTTCAATTGAACTTGTACTCGCTATGTTCCAGGCTCTTACCTCGTCCCCAGCATGGGGGGTTGTGATGTTCCAAAATGAAGTTCTTACACCAGTCCCTGAACGGAGGGTAACCGGTAGTATTGCTATACTGCTGCACTTCCTTACTCATGAAAATAATAAAAATAATGATATATAAAAATAAATGAATAAATAAAACTGATGGTATTAAACGTGAAATAAAAAGTATCAATATGTATCTCACATTCTCAACATTCAGAGATCACAGTTGACCCAGATTTTATTTTATTTTAATTAATTAATTAATTTATTTATTATTATTATTATTATGATTATTATTATTATTTATTTTTTTTTTTTTTTGGGGGGGGGGTGTTACGACTGAGGCATTGGAGGGATAAATTATTCACTCCGGATGAATGCTATGTTTACATGATTTTGCGCATGGTAAGTGGATTTATTTTACCTACGTCTCGTCACGTGCTGCTTACAATAACAGAAAGTAGTCAGCAATATGAAACACGATTTCAGTGGCCATCATTCACTGGGCAGCCCTTTACCTTTCACAAGATAGTCATATATGTAGCAAGTGCATACTCCCAAAGGCCCCATATACAGTCAAATGCGTACATGAATGTACTTAAATGCAAAAGATCTCGACATTTGTCTTTATAAAGACTCCCGCCCTTCTGTATAGTGGGTATTTATAACAAACATGCCAATGTATATAGCTATACTTGATAACGTGGGGAATGTCTTCACTCTTTACAGGACGATAGTGATATGCCGCAATATAGGAGGGTCCAACCCAACTTAATCATAAACACGGCTTTCATGCAAATGCACACACACATACACACAGCCACAAATAAATACGCGCACGCACGCCAGAACACACACAAATACACACACACACACACACATACTTGTCTATGGGTCACACACGAGGACATCAGCNAAGACATTCTTTAACCCTGGACATCTGTTATTACCTTGTCTTGGTCAACTACTTAAGGTCAAAATGTGCAGACACAAGACCCAAACAAAACGTTGATGTATTACCAAAAAGTTAATAGCACCACTAAAACAAACCATTTGCTACATAAATACAATTAATTCTCTTAATTGTAGTTTTTCTCCGCCGGTTGAACATAAACAAAGAGTGCTATTCACTGGGGAACCGAAAGATCAAAATAAATCAATGGTTGACATTCCAATGACTCAACGCTCTTTTGTAAAAAGAGATGGGTTTCGATTTGCTTCGATCGTAATAACAAAAGCACCGCAGTAGCAAAGTGCGTTCTTCTTGGAAAAGCAGCTCCACGAAAGTAATGAGGTACTTTCAACGGAGAGTTTGTCGAATGTACTTGTTGCGTCTAACTCTTCACCTATATGTTTTAAAAAAAAAAAAAAAAAAAAAAAAAAAAAAAAAAAAAAAAAAAAAACAAGTACCTGCACGAAAACGCAGTAGATACTCCAGCGCAGTAGATACTCCAATCATACTGCAAACATGCCTCAAATCTGCTTCGACGTGGGAGCTAATTAGCATATTTGAACATTAATGCTCCTCTCTGTACAAACCTATGTACTTTTTGGAGTAGAATTGCAGTAGGCTATATTGCATTTCTACTGCAAATATGCTCCACACCACTACTGCGTTAATGCTTCTTTGCTACTTCGATACTACTGCATTTTCGTGCGGGTAGCAAAAGGCATTCAGTTCGGAAAAAAGTTGCTCTAAAAGTATTAAGTTACTTTCTACGAATGTCCAATAGAATGGACTTGATGCGTCTGCAAACTTTGAACATATGAAATAATCAGTATATTGTCAAGACGGGGTATATTCACCTGTTGCACCACTGCACTGTAAAAACAGTGTTTAGCATTTAAATACATACAACACACGTAAGGCACCTATACGCATTTAGAAATATGTGTAAAAGCTAAGCACGTATAGCATTTCAGGCGTTTCACAGACGAAAAAGCTAGACACGTATACGATCCCATAACAAGTTTATTACAAGACTCAACAATTTGGGTTAGCACTTCCCCTTGTAAACGTATGGAGCTGTTGGAGGCGTGGAAGACCAATTTTCCGGTTTTGTCGGCACAGCGAACCCTCGGCACAGCGAACCCTCGGCACAGCGCGCTGACCCCGGAACAGCCTGCTCGACCGCGTTGTGTCCTTAGTTGTAACGTGTGATTATTTAAAATAGGCCTATTTAAAAGTAATAATCCAAATAAAATCACGACGTTATCAGCTGGTTACATGATGGTGATGGTATAGAATACAGTTATTTTAATGTTATGGCTGTTTTTAACTCCTTGGAAAACGATGCCCCTGCAGTTTTATTAGCGTTTTAAAACATTCTGGAAAAACATTATTTGATGTTTGGAAAAACTTTTTTATAAATAAGCAAAACGGTCTTATGCTGTATAAACTACAGTTAGCGGTTAATTCCAAATTGGGCTTGGGTCTAGTAGGCGACTAGAGCGGTGCGATTTGTTAAATATTCGGACTATCGTTACCAAAATAACCAGCATGCAATGAAAGCTTAAATAAACCATTATAATGAATACCCCACCATCATCCTGATGTTCTATTGTTCATAACTTCCAGAAAAAATAAATAGACATCAATACCGTAACGCGTTTTATCAAAATATGAAAAAAGTTTTAAAGTAAAAGTGATAGTTGTTTCGTGTCTTTAGGAAACTAGTGAATTTTCCTAACTTGATATTAAGAAATATATTCCAATATAACCTCCCTTGCAAGGTCAGCTAACACAAGAATGAATAAGTCCCACTGTAAATGTGATGTGATGTTAAGTCAACGATGTTGACAATTCACAGTACCCTGTTATAGATAGAGATAGCTATAGCAGTTAATTAAAGGTGACCGTGACTTCGTGTGTGTGTGTGTGTGTGTGTGTGTGTGTGTGTGTGAAACCCTTACCACCTGAAAGTTAAGCAAATACACCCTAATTTATTAGGCGTCAAAGGATTGCCCTATCTATATTATAAAATGAGTTGTTGACGAAAGCCCCATTGACAAGCACAAATTTCATAATGATTACGATAACTGTCGTTTTGGTGGTGAAATGCAATTTATAATATTTTCATGCGTTGTTTACAATGTATTTCTTGTGGAATATTGCATCTCAAACGAACATTTTTTGTGCCTTTAATATACCGTAACCTGCGCTTATACAAACAAAATACCATTTTCTCCGCCGGTTGAACATAAATAAAGAGTGCTATTCACTGGGGAACCGAAAGATCAAAATAAATCAATGGTTGACATTCCAATGACTCAACGCTCTTTTGTAAAAAGAAATGGGTTTCGATTTGCTTCGATCGTAATAACAAAAGCACCGCAGTAGCAAAGTGCGTTCTTCTTGGAAAAGCAGCTCCACGAAAGTAATGAGGTACTTTCGACGGAGGTTCAGTCAAACGTACTTGTTGCGTCCAACTTTACACCTATATGTTAACAAAACCAGTAATAGTCAACTTTTTATATTGGCATTGAAAGGGCAACTCGTGGCACGTTTGACAGGTGCATGTTGGGTACTGTGATCATTCCCAATCGAAATGGCGGCTCCACAGGAAAGTGATGTTGAAATAGAACCGCTTCCACTGCTGACCATTTTAGAAGACTATGGCCAACGTCAAGAGATCAAGAAGAGGTCTGCTTCTCTTGGCTATGGAGTGGCCAAGGTGGTGGTATCGATTATTGTCTGCCTCGGGTTACTTTTTTGCCTGGTCGCCAGCAAAATTTCCGTGATTGTAATTTCACAAGATTTGACCGAAGTCAACGGCACAGAAAGGCAATTTCAGACCCACCTTGATGCGGACGGACGTCTCTCTATGTTGATGCTTTTGCTGATATTTTTAGTTCCTTATGTTGTGACATTTTTACGGTGTCTTTGGTCGTCTGGGGTGCTGTTCACAATGGCGGGCTGGCTGTGTTGTCGCTGTTTAGGACCTCATTTTGAAGGGAAAAGTACAGTTGTTGGCCTTAAACCATGGCCTAATGGATGTTCCATCTTCGTGGTAAGTTAACAATGCATAAACCTACCGTGAGATCGGTTTCTGAAGTCAAATTTAGCTCAGATTTGGTCTCAACTTTTGGATCAACATTCCATTCTGCTTGATTTCAAGACAAATGTAAATTCAATTTGAACAACGCAGTGGATTGCCCATACTCGGATATCCCACATGCTCCCTGGTCTGAAATACAATCATATCTTTCAAGTTATGTAAAACAGGTATAAAGTTCCATACGATTTAGCTTGGGCTAAAGCAGATCGTTTTAGTAACTATATAGTTCAGGGGAATTTAAGAGACAAAAAAACGTATTAAACAGTCCCGATATAGCGAATTTATCTGAGGGCTTAACGCGGCACAATAGAAGTTCAATTCTCAGATTCCACGTACATGTTTAGTCCAATTAACGGACAACTTAAGTTAAAGAAAAATATGAACACATATCTCTCAGCTGAATACGGTCCAGTTATGGACCAACATAACCCAAATAAATTCCCATCGGAATCCGCCTTTGGTAAAGTTGAAAGGTCCAAAATGGCCGCCAATGCCCTGGGGAGGGTGTTTAAGTGGGCATATCATGTAAAACATGGTGACTGAGAAACTTGTGAGATGTGTTATTTCTTATGTTCAAAGACATGGCCATTCATTTGAAAAAAGTTTGGAAGCTATCAGAGATCAAGGTCATGCTTAAATGTCAAGTTCTATCTCGAAAAAAGGAACAAAACAGCTTTAAAACGACATCAACTTTCTTCATTTTTTTCAAAAATGAATTTTTATAGTTTTCGCTTATATCGAGAACTGCATACAAGCGACTACCTTTGTGAATGTGGTACTCAACCGACCAAGGGTAAAATAATGCATGTAAAATAATTACTGTTGTTGTCTAAGATGTACAAGTAGTTGTAGTGGTATACTGGTAATGGTAGTGGTAGTGGTGAAACCAAACAAACAGAATAAAAATAAATAAATACATTACAATAATGAAACAACGAATCTCAAAAACTGAAATACAATTAATGTACATACAAAATGAAAATAAAAGAATGGAGAGAGAGAGAGAGCAACACGTTCACGCAAATAGCAAAAATGTAAATAAAACTATAAAACTTAAATATCATATAGCTATAATAGCTTATACTCACAAAACATTCGGCAACCTTAAAGCAAACATGTACAGCAACATGAAGGCCAGAAAAACGGAATCTCCTAAAATAATAATGTACATGTCAACTAAACATTGATATATAAAAGATGACTTTAATACAAATACCACCTGACTTAATTAACTACAAATAGGTGATGACGGTTTACCAAAATTTTCATTATGAAATAAACCAAGAACTAAATGTGCATAGCCAAAGCGTTCTAGATAGCTTACCTATTACATTCTGATAAGAACAACCTGACCGCACCCAGAACCGATATAAGCCCGCTTTTATAGCGAACGTTGACAAAAAATACTCAAATATTCATTTTTTAAACATCTTTATTCTCTTGAAAGTTAAATATTGTTGAAGCATAATTAAAGGTGGAAATTCGCCAAGACATTACATGCTCACCTTTAAAATAATAATAATAATAATAATATTCAGGGAAAAGACAGTGACGAGGACATGAGTGACATTTGAGGGGAGTGAGGGACAGGGCATGGGGGAAAGGTATTCGGGGGGGGGCATCAGGAGAGAGTGGTAGGCGCCAGAACAGATATGGAAGAAGATCCAGACATTTTTGATTAAGAAATTCGACACTATTTCAAAAAAATTATCATTTTGTCCAGATGCTAATGTTTTATGGTCATGTAGGAACAGGGATATCTTATCTAGTTGGGCTCTGAAATATGCATAATTTACACCAAGCATAACTTCAACAGATTCGTAGAGATCACAATATTTCCTCTGTTTCAGTGGGCACTGAAAGAAAAAAATGTCGGATGGTTTCGGATTCCCCACATAAACAGTTGGGAGAAGCCATAGCCGTCCAGTTGTGGCCATATAGTTGGGCTCTAAATAGCAAATCGACCCGTGCCTTGTTTATGATTTTTTCATTTTGTCTCGGAAGCTTCAGATGTGTGGTGGATATTATTGCTGGGAAGGTCTCATTTCTAAGGTTATATTTGAAACAGGATGCAGAAGGAAGATTTTTTTGGGGTGGTGTTTAGTTCATTCCAGCTTGTCGTCAAAAAGTGTTCAGGACCTTTGTATGTGAATTTAGAGGGAATTATGTAGTCTCTTTTAGATGTTGTCCGTAGAGGAAGCATGGATTTATTTCTAAACGGGATGAAATAGGTAGAGACAAAGGAAGGTGCTAGTTGATTGTGGATATTGAACATGATTTTTTTTCTCGTGATTTCTTTGACGTTCCTCTAGTGAAATCCAGTTCAGCTGTTTCAGTACTTTACAGCGATTTGAGCCAGGAAGGGCCCCCAGTATATTAAGACCAGCTTGATACTGGAGGGAGGATAGCTTTGATAGGTTATGTAGAGACGCAGCGCTATAGAGAACATCGCAATAATTAAGCAAAGGAGAAATGTACGCATTGTAAAGAATATTAAGATGCTTACATCGTAGAGTTTTAGAGAACGATTTTAAAGGATTTAGTGCTTTTTGGGCCTTGCTTAAAGTATATGTAATATGCTCGGAACAGTCAAGTTGATGATCAAGAATAAACCCAAGGTGTTTTTGGTATTTTTTTCTGTGTTATAGCCGTGTTGCAATGAATAAGTGGACTGTAATTTTCTACATTTTCTTTTTCGTAGTAAAAATATCTTCATTGCACTTTTTTGGTTTAGAAAATTTCCACTTCACTGACCATGCTTCAAGGTATGAAATATCAGAATGGAGAATGTCATGTGCTTTCCTCTTGTCCGGGGTAGACGGGAGAAAAATCGATGTATCATCAGCATATATGAAGCAGTGCAAGATAAGACCGTCAGGTAGGCCGTTTATACACAGAAGAAATAGGGGTGGACCGAGTATACTATACTTCCTTGCGGAACACTGGTAATGATGAAGTTTGTCTCAGAGACCTTTGAAAGGGTACCATTTATGCACACTCTGATTTTCTTATTGTTCAGATAAGAGGCCAAGAGAGAGTGCAGTTTACCTCTAAAAACATAGAATATAAGTTTGAGAAGTAAAATACTGTGAGGTACGCTGTCAAATGCAGCAGCAAAATCGATGAAAATACCTTTAATATCAAGACCATTTCTGAAATTGTCCCTTATCAGATTATCAATTGATAGCAATTGATATTCAGTGCTGTGTCCACTCAGGAAACCCGATTGTCTGTCAAAGAGAAGTTTATTGTCCATAACATGACTAATCATTCTCATTCTCTCTCCGCTCAAGGACCTTAGATATCACGCTTAAGCCTCGGTCACAACCGGCCGTACGGGCTCTTACGGGCTGTTTGCGTCCAAATTTTGCGCAGAATCTCACGTCCCACGCAAGTCCTTCTTGCGAAATTTGGAGTTCGCAGACAGCCCGCAAGCACGTACGGAGGATGTTGATCATGTCCAAAAGATTCTACGAATAGCCTGCGAAGTTAGCACGGAGTTAGCAAGAGAGACGCGCGTTGTGCAAGACGCACGTCGCAAGCAATGAAGGAATAAGTGCCCTTTGCGTGTTGAGTAAGGCGCACGCCCTCACAATAACGAACAAAGTCGAGAGCACACCGGGAATGCGTCGCACGTGCGTCACCCCCACGCCTAGTGTATAAAAGGAGAGCTCACGACGCACGCTCGTGTCTTTACAATGAACGTCAACTGTGTAACGTGTACAGCAATTTTCAATTTTTTTCTCAATTCAGTTTCTAATATGCCTCCAAAAGGCATGAGAAAGAAGCTTACATAGGAAAAAAAAAGGAGGAGGAAGAAGAAAAAAGAGGAGAACAGGAAGCAACACCAACGCACGCCGTCAGTACGTTACCACAAACGTGTGAGGAAAGTGTAAAGCAAAACTGACGCAAAAAGGTTACTTTCGCCGTGCGTTGCATTCCCTTCGTAAGTGGTGAATACAATTTCCACGGCCATTGCTCCTTGCAATTAGCGTCCCTGCTTAAAAGGACATCTCATGTGGCCCTTGTGACTCGTAAGGCAGACTTTCCTCTACCTCTACGACCTCCACGGCCTCCGCAACACCCAAAAATCGCAGAGGACGTACGATCCTGAAATTCGTGCGTCCGGTTGTGACCGAGGCTTTAACAATGAAATAGGTCTATAGTTCCCTATGTCAGTTTTGCTGCCTTTCTTGTGTAGGGCGACAATTTGTGCCGTCACAGTACATGCTGTTTATTATGCGGCTTATTTCTTCGGGTTTTGTGTAGAGATCGGTCGGTTAAAATAACATCTGTTCTTTGTGGGAAAGTGATATTTGTATCACAGGTTAAATTATCAGAATGGTAGCTTTTGCCAAAGTAATTTAGGAAAACCTCAACTTTTTCTTTGTCAGAATTAACAGTATTTACATTTCCAATCACCGGTATTGACCGATTGAATTTATTACCCAGAAGTTTTTTCATTGTTGGCCCATAATGTTTCTTACTATCTGTTTTTACTTCAAGTGATTCGATTAGACTTTTATAGTAAGAGTCTTTAGTTTCAGATATTAACTGCTTCACCAGGTTACTTTGGGCAACATAGCTTGCGATGTTTACTTGCGACGGGTTGCGCCTGAAAGACAAGAAATAAAACAAAATAAGTCACAGTTACGTGTGAGATAATACACTGTCACCCTAGCGATATATGCCATAACATCTCGAGCGTCAGTGCATCGTACAAAAGTATATAGTACACCGTACAATGCGCATAACGTGTGCACGTGCATTGTACGCACCGTGGCCACCCAAGCGCAGTTGGAAAGAAAATTCCTCATTTGTCCCGTAAGACAGGCGCACGACAGCACGTGGTACTTTTTCCATTTTTTTTCAAATTTTTTTTTTTTTTTTTTTTGAGAATTCTTAGACCGCACGCAGCGGCTGTTGAAAATGTTCTACGTGCTGTCTGCGACCTCCAAAAAGTTGAACGATGGACGTGCTCCTCACGCACGAAATCCCACGTTTCCCCCTATTTTTGACCGCAGTCCAGACGTAGAAGCCCGTACGTCGGGTTGGGACCCAGGCCTAACAGGGGCTTAAATGGTAAGGGAGTGCAACGTACGCAGGTAGCAAGACAGGCTAAAGGAAAGAGTACAATTTCCACGGCAATCGCACCTTTTCGTTAGCGCCCCTGCTTGGAATGACATATCTCACGTGGCTCCTGCAACTTGCAAGGTAGCCTTTCGCCTTTTCTACGCCTTTCTGACTGAGCCTTTGCAAATATTCCCCCACAGCTTCTATTGCATTACTAATGTGTTTAAATAACTAAAACAAAAACTCTATCAATGCATTCTCAATTGTGCTATTTCTCATTTCAGGGGTTAGTGTCAAGTGTTTTAGAAGTTGGTGGACTTTGGCTTCTTGTCACCGCTGTGTATACTCACGCGCCAGGCATTACAAGCGTGGCAGTTGGAACGTTCGCTTACACAGTATACAGCACCTGGAACATATACGAGGCAAAAAAGAATTGCTGTGGCTGTAATGGCGAGAAGTTGATCGCCATTTTAGTCTTCTTATTTAACTTCGCTGGACTTGCAGCAGTAACCATTTATTTATTTAGGATGTTTGGAATACTCGGATATCTACCATGGACAATTTTGCTGTCTGTTGCATGTTTTTCTTTTGCCTGGTGGCCTGAAATTTTGAAACGTCAATTAAAGCATAGAGCATCAGGCGAGGCGACATATAACAGCGTGGCCAATCCTACACGGTGGAAGTCAGGACTCTTAACAAGCATGGAAAAGATAGTGTTGACGCCGCTGACTTTGTATTTGTTCGGATTATTTTTCTCCCATGATGATGCTTTCATAAGAGCTGTCTACGAAAATCAGGGTTGGGCTTGGGTCACTGGGCTAAAAGAACACCCTTTATTTGGATATTTCATCCTGAATATTGTGACCAGTTTCAGCGCGCATGTTTTAATATGGGTAGCAACAACCCTTGGTATTTACTTTAACGTATGTAAGGTGTACATTTCGATGGCGTCTGTTCCCATGGTGTTAGCGACCCCAGTGTCGGCATTTGTCATTGCTGTTCACCCAGTATGCAACGCCTTACTACCTGATTACCAATGTGATAATCTTGGGACTGAATCTTCGGCAGTGAATGCGATTGTCTTAGTCTGTCTTTTCGTTGCGAACTTTATCTCAGTCATAGTGTGGCTGGCAATGAACGAGGCGCCCAAAATATCAAAGGAATCTCGGGTATGCAAAATCTCTGACTGAAATATGTCAACAACCTTTTTTTATACGCACTTGGTGTGACAGTAACCAAGCGTTATGGCTATAAGAGTATTGTAAGGTTCCCCAACTTATTTTTCAAATTCCCGATTTACAATTCACTTATGCATTGATGGTAATTTTTTTTTTCTTTTTCTTTGTTATAATTATTTTTGCTGTCGTTATTTGGCAGTTGTTCTGGCTTCCTACCTACAATGGGATTCTTATCGAGCAATGGTTATGGCTGAACAGAAGAAAGGAAAAAAATGACCCAAACCACGGAAGTGCTTTCCTACAGAGAAAGGAATGTCGGGTCTATATTTGTACTACAATGTTTAATGAGGTAAGACTGCATTGCATACATTTGCATACATGCATATCGAAACAAAACAAGGCAGATTTTTGCTCGTATAGGTAGGAGAATGCATTTGCCTGGTAATTTGAACTCTTTCCTCTCACTTACCAGGGTATACCATATCCTAAACCGGTAACCAAATATATTTTAAAGATTGTGTTTCTGCATGTTGTTCGTGTCACTGTCGTTATGGGTTTAGAAACAGACAGGCAAATGTCTTCTGCGGTAAAATTAGGAATTTGAACTTGAAAGCGGGTATATAAATCAACGGTCTTTGTTAGTTATGAAATCATACATGTAAGTATTATTTTATTATTGCTACCGTATGTGAAGGTCAATTAACGTGCACACTATGCCTTAAAGGGTTGCATTTTCTCGTCTTAAATAGCAAAAAGCAGTGTTCTGGTGCGGCCTAAGGAAACCAAACATGTTTATTTGTAAACTTCTTAAAGCTAGCTTAATAGCCAAAAGATACTAGTTACCAGTACCTCTATGTATGTAATGTTTTACGTGTTAGCTATAGTTTCTTACTGTTCGCATATTTATATGTAGTCCGAAGAGGAGATGCGACAGCTACTAACGTCCATCAAGAATGTGGTAGACCATAGAGATGAGAACTCTCCAAGTTACCAATCACACATATGGCTGGACGGGGCGTTCGATACCAAGAGAAAGAAACCCAATAACCTGAATGCTAATGCCCAGCGTCTTTTGGCATTGATGAAAAACGTTTTTGGTAAGCGTTTCAGTAGCTTTTTCTAGCTCTGACATAGGAATCTACGGTTTTGTATTTTATTCCAATTTAAAAAAAGCTACTTAACATTCAAAAGGTTGCGCAAGTTGTTAAAGTGTCAGTTTGTAAGTCCAGTGGAAACTATTCTTTATGATCATAGCATCTAGTGTTTTAGAATTGTACTTTTTAGCTGTCAATAAATACTACTATCATTTTTGCATTCAGCACAGAGTTTCCGCGAACTAACTGATCACCCGACTAGATATGGCCAACTTAACTTTAAAGCAGCGTCGCCTAATCCCTTGATGGTCTCCTCACCCCCACGCCATTAAACAGATTATACCTCGGCTCCGATATTTCTTCTCAAGGCCCCGCAGCGACAATGCGTGTGGAGGCGGGGAGGCCATAAGGGAATTATTTAAGTGAGTCCGCCGTATTTAGCCCGCGGGTTAGCTTGTCCTGAATGCGCCAATTACCATATACACAATGTGCGCTGACAGCTTTGAGCAAAGGCAGGTTAATAATAATTTTGATTGAAGCCTAACTCCTGACACAACCCATCGTGATCATCACCATGACCGCTTAATTTTATCCAGAAATGCTTCAGGATATTTCATAGCACAATGCCACAACTTGGCACGAACTACCTCACGCCGGGATAACCTCTAAGAAATAGGTTTGAAATAAATCCCTTATTTTATATATACGTATACTTTTTTAAAATGTTACATTATTAAAATAACACTATTAAGTTTGTCTAAGGAGACAAGGGTTTGAATTTTTTTCCAGGAGTTGAATTCAAAAGTAATCGTGCAAAGGCAATTCACTTCAAGAGGTATGACACTCCCTATGGACTTCAACTTGCGTGGAGATTTTCTGGCACCGAACCTGATCAACATTCAGCGAAGCTTGTGTTACACTTGAAGGACAATCAGAAGGTGAAGCCTCCTTTTCTTGAGATTAAGCATTGTGTTATATAATATACTTAACGATCGTTTTATCTTAACATTACTGCATGAGTAACTCAACTGTCCTTGGTACAAGGATATCTAATTGATTCTGTCGTTAAACCGTCCTTCATATTTGCAAATTACTAGTACTATCAATCTGCGCTAAAAGAAACCCAAATGGTTGTTGTTGCAGGTGAAAAACAAGAAACGTTGGAGTCAGATTATGTACCTGTCGTATATAGTTGATTTTTTAAGTAAAAAGCCACACGAAGAAAGTGACGAGATTGAAAAACGGAGACATGAATGGAAAGAGCGTAAGTCTGCTAGCCCTCTGCTAATATAAATATCAAATGTTTTACAAACCAACTTCATTATGCGGACGGGCATAACAGAACCTTTATCTTATAATTTTTCTACAGGCACATACAGTATAATTTGTTTTGCAAATAGGCCTACTGTTTAAGAGTATCAATTGAACAGAAGGGTGACAGAAGTATTGCACGATTTTGCTTGAAGGTGAACAGCTGTTTGTTAGATTTTTCCAGTTATAAATTTATCGAAAAATGGCAATGTCAAGTTAATGTCTTTAAAACAGGTTTAAAGTCCAATGCTTTGCCCTTACACCTGCTTTTTTGTCAGCATTTATCTTCTGTAGGATAGGCATGTGATCTCAGTATGGCCATCAGCCATCTGGATATAGACAGCTAAAGGTACAGCTATCTTCTGGGGGATGTGTTGGGCCAGGCTCTAAAGATACTTCAGATAAGAGCATTTCTGTTCAAGGGATGTTTTTTTACCATTTGATTTCCAATCTTATTCCACAGATTTTCTTGGGAATTGCATCTGGTGATCGGACTGGCCAGTCCACCCTATTGATATCATGCCGGTTGAGCCACGCTCTTACAACCTTGGTCCTGTGGGGTGTAGGATTACAATTTTGATAAATAGATGAGTGATTTCTGTCCCCAGTGAAGTTTTATATCGATGGTCCAGAATAATAATGTAACGTGCATGGTTTAGGGTTCAATTTATCAACACCAGTCCACTAATCCCGTAGAAAACAAAGCACCCCCAAACCATCATTGAAATAGACTGTCTAGTGAGGAAATGCAAACTCTGGCATACGCGTAGTAGATGATGCTCCAAATTAGATCTAGAAAGCTTTCGCACCTGCACGTTTAGGCGATCGACTACATTTAGATATCCGTAACCGTAAAATGACCAACGTTTATTTTTTCGTGATTTCGCAGAAAGACCCGGTTAGCCTTAACGGATAGTCGAATTGTACAGTAGGCTGATAAATGTTTCACATGCTGTAAAGCCTCGGTCACAACCGGACGCACGAATTTCAGGATCGTACGTCCCCTGCGACTTTTGGGTGTTGCGGAGGCCGTGGAGGTGGTAGAGGTAGCGGGAAGTCTCCCTTGCGAGTCGCAAGGGCCACATGAGATGCCCTTTCAGGCAGGGACGCTAATTGCAAGGAGCGATGGTCGTGGAAATTATACTCATTTTTTGAGTTTGTCTTGCTTCCTGTGTACGTGGCACACACTCACAACTTACGAAGGGATGGAACGTGCGGCGAAAGTAGTGCCCTTTTGCGTCAGTTTTGCTTCACACTTGCCTCACACGTTTGTGGTGACGTACTGACGGCGTACGTCAGTTTTGCTTCCTGTTCTCCTCTTTTTATCTTCCTCCTCCTTTTTTCTACTATGTAAGCTTCTTTCTCTTGCCTTTTGGAGGCATATTAGAAACTAAATTGAGCAAAAATTTGAAAATTTTGAAAATTGCTGTACACGTTACATAGACGATGTTCATTGTAAATACACAAGTGTTCGTCGTGAGCACGCCTTTTATACACCAGGTGTGGGGGTAACGCACGTGCGACGCATTCCCGGTGTGCTCTCGACTTTG
Organism: Lingula anatina; assembly: GCF_001039355.2. The sequence continues at coordinate 96,902 of NW_019775996.1, read as the reverse complement.
TTCGCTAGTTGTGAGGGCGTGCGCCTTACTCAACATGCAAAGGGCACCTGCTCCTTCATTGCTTGCGACGTGCGTCTTGCACAACGCGCGTCTCTCCTGCTAACTCCGTGCGAGGGAGCAAGTTACGCTTGCGGCCTCGCTGTTCGCAGGCTATTCGTAGAAACTTTTGGACATGATCAACATCCTCCGTACGTGCTTACGGGCTGTCTGCGAACTCGAAATTGCGTAAGAAGGACTTGCGTGGGACGTGAGATTCTGCACGAAATTTGGATGCAAACAGCCCGTAAGAGCCCGTACGGCCGGTTGTGACCGAGGCTTATGCAGAGACATTAAATTAGGTCATACGCCATTGGACAGGTTAGATTATTTTGGAATGGTCTTCCATACGCAATTTATGGAGATCTGCTTACCCCGTTAAAAGGTATCTGTGAGTCCCTTCAGAGGAGCAAATTTGAGTACTGAAGAAGAATTCAACAGGAGAATGTCCCCTGTGCGGGAATGCGTCGAGTGGGAGTTCGGAAACTTATTGTGAAACTTTGCCTTCCTGGACTTTCGAAAGAATTAAAAAGTTACGTTGCCTCCTGTAGCCAAGCAGTACTTAGTAGGTGGTCTTCTGGTCAACTGCCATGCCTGTGTGTATGGCAATCAGATGAGTCGGCACTTTTAACTAGATCCTCCCACCTTGGAGGACTATTTAGCATGTGTACATTGTGTACACTGTACACGTGTACATTGTGCGTATGGAAATTTAAAGAGTAAAATGTTAATTCATACCGCAAGCAAACATTTATTCAAATGAAATCTTGAATAAAAAACTAATGTTTTAACAAAGATTCAGCCCATGTGTATCTTGTAGGCAGCAAGAGCCTAGTATGTCAATTCAGTTTTTCTTCTTAACCAAAGACGTAACCATCTCCATGATATGTTTGTCTTTCTCAATTTGAGCTTCTCGCTCTTTCTTTTCTGATTCAAAGCGTTCTTTCTCGAAGGCTAACTTGTCTTTCAGGTAACTGACGTAATCTGCTGGTGAATCAGTACGGCGCTTCTTAGTTGGCTGCATGTTGTCGCAATTTTCAGCTGAAAAAATTAGCGGATCACCAATTAATGCAGCGTCAGTTTTTGTTACTGATATAATAAATATGAATCAATATTTGCTATTAGAGACAATTTCATGTAAAGAAAGATATACTGTCCTTACTTTTATTTATAATTCATTTATTCAAATACACAAAACAGGACGCCATGTGACTTTCGAAACAAGGCTACATAAAATTTGCATTAAAAGTCAAGGAGACGCCCTGTCAACTAAAGGAGAAAATCGAGCTACTAGTAGTATCTTAGGCCCCTATTTCACACAGACCACGAATCCCACGAATCGCCTGGAATTGACAAATTTCAGGATTCGTGAGGATTCGTGGGATTTTGCCAATTTTCTGGTCTAATTCGACACGCTCACGATTCAGTTACGATACAGGTACGATAGTGTTACGAATATCCGTGGGATTCGGCTGGAATCGTGAGATTTTGCCAATTTTCTGGTCTAATTCGACACGCTCTACGATTCAGTTACGATACAGGTGCGATAGTTTTACGAATATTCGTGGGATTCGGTTGGAATCGCACGAATATTGTCCAGAAATTCACTACGATTTTTTGGAATCGGGAGTCCGTGGCCAAAACTTTGAACAGCTCAAAATTTTTGCCACGAATTCCCCATTGAACAAGAATTGCAAGAACTGACTACGATTATATACGAATCTGTTAAGAGCTTCACGAACTGATTACGATTCAACCACGAATCCTGAAATTTTTAATTCCTGGCGATTCGTGGGATTCGTGGTCTGTGTGAAATAGGGGCATCAAAGTTTTTGCCACCAATTCTTGTTGGTCAAGAAGTGCAAGAACTGGCTACGAATGTATTCGAATCAGTTAAGAACTTCACGAACTGATTACGATTCAACCACGAATCGTGAAATTTGTCAATTCAAGGCCATTCGTGAGATTCGTGGTCTGTGTGAAATAGGGGCATAAGGCCGGCCATTGAATAGTCAATGTTTGCAAAGACATCGACCCTTGCACTATGCCACAAANTTTTTGCCACGAATTCCCGATTGATCAAGAATTGCAAGAACTGACTACGATTATATACGAATCTGTTAAGAACTTCACGAACTGATTACGATTCAAGTACGAATCCTGAAATTTTCAATTCTTGGCGATTCGTGGGATTCGTGGTCTGTGTGAAATAGGGGCATCAAAGTTTTTGCCACCCATTCCTGTTGGTGAAGAAGTGCAAGAACTGACTACGAATATATACGAATCTGTTAAGAACTTCACGAACTGATTACGATTCAACCGCGAATCGTGAAATTTGTCAATTCATGGCCATTCGTGCGATTCGTGGTCTGTGTGAAATAGGGGCATTACTAAACGGCACTTACCATACGGATATCCTGCTTGTTATGCGTCAAGTGCAGACGGCTAGTCTACAGACCACTTATAAAGACATGTGTACTCGTAACAACTGCTCACAAAATGATGACCTAACAGTCTTATAATACAATCAGTCACGCGTGCGGAAGGCCAGCTCTGACTGCCTCGTGGTCAGTGGAACATGCCTTTTTTACGGGTATACCCTATATTTCAATAGTACCAAAAACATAGACACAAATAAAAGAGACAACATGTTTCACATATATTGCAAAAATAATATGTCCAATATGATTTTAGCAGAGAAACGATCAATTTTGAAAGGCTTGATTTCATAAAATTATGCTGATTTGTCAAACCGTTTTTCATTGACGGGCAGCAATCTAGCTGCGGATAATGTTCTCTCTAACCGTATGTGTACACGTCACTAGACAGCAAAATATGATGACCTAAACGTAGTCGTTCGCCTAAACGTACCGGTGCGAAAGCTCTCTATTAGAGAGCTTTCGCAACTGCACGTTTAGGCGACCGACTACATTTAGCTATCCGTAACCGTAAAGTGACCAACGTTTATTTTTTCGTGATTTCGCAGAAAGACCCGGTTAGCCTTTACGGATAGTCGAATTGTATAGTAGGCTGATACATGTTTCCCGTGCTGTAAGCAGAGACGTTAAATGAGGTCATACGCCATTGGACAGGTTAGGTAATTTTTTGCTGCACGCGGGTGATGAACGAATAGGCATGATAAACATTACAGGGGTAAACACACTTTAGACCACGGTGTAAGTGAAGAACAAAAGACTCGGACGTGGTGTAACTCGCATAACCGCACGTCTCGCATGAATGCGTTATAACCCGTTCATGGACCGTGGTCTAAATAAGATAGACCCCTCGTCAGCGGGGGTTATGTGACATCCACTCGTGACATGCACTCGTGTATGCCACATAACCCTCGCTGACTCGGGGTCTATCTATTACTAAAACTACACACACCTCAGCATGGACCTCCTGCAAACGGCAGTTCAAGGCGATGATGAGGAGTTGATATACGCTCTCCTTCGCGATAGACCTCAGAAAAGGCTGATAACCTATGACCCTGAATGGCCAAGTTTTAATTTGGGTACCCTTACTACTATCAGTGTTTGAACGACTTTCGCTTTGAAAAGGAAGATGTGTATCGCTTGGTAACGTTATTACGACTTCCTGACATGATAACTGTAAGTAACAGATGCAGGTGCAGCGGACTTGATGCCTTATGTATGGTTTTAAGGAGATTTTCATACCCAAATCGACTGAGTGATTTGGAAAGATTTTTNGTTATTAGGACTTCCTGACATGATAACTGTAAGTAACAGATGCAGGTGCAGCGGACTTGATGCCTTATGTATGGTTTTAAGGAGATTTTCATACCCAAATCGACTGAGTGATTTGGAAAGATTTTTTGGTCGACCTGCATCGACCTTATCCGTGATCATCAATCACACTGTTGGTCTACTCTATGACAGTCATCATCATCGTTTGGATACACTGGATAATCCGTGGTTGGGTCCTGCACAACTTCAAATTTATGCTGATAAAATACATGAGAAGGGTGCGCCGCTGCAGAACTGCATAGGTTTTGTGGATGGCACGGTTCGTCCTATAAGCAGGCCAACACGCCATCAACGTGTATGTTACAATGGACACAAGCGCATCCACGCATTGAAATTTCAATCAGTAGTGATACCTAGCGGGTTGATTACGCATCTTTATGGTCCTCTAGAAGGGCGAAGACATGACTGTGCACTGCTTCGTTCGAGTGGATTGATGGAACAGATGGAAGCTAGAGAGCTTACTGATAGGAATGGTCTTCCATACGCAATTTATGGAGATCCGGCTTACCCCATTAGAAGGTATCTGTTGAGTCCCTTCAGAGGAGCAAATTTGAGTGCCGAAGAAGAAGAATTCAATAGGAGAATGTCATCTGTCCGGGAATGCGTCGAGTGGGAGTTCGGAAACTTATTGCGAAACTTTGCCTTCCTGGACTTTCGAAAGAATTTAAAAGTTCTGTTGTCTCCTGTAGCTAAGTACTACTTGGTAGGTGGTCTTCTGGTCAACTGCCATACCTGTGTGTATGGCAATCAGACCAGTCGGTACTTTCAACTAGATCCTCCCACCTTGGAGAACTATTTAGCATGAACTGTACACGTGTAAATTGTGCGTATGAAAAATTAAAGAGTAAAATCTAAAATTCATACAGCAAGCAAACTTTATTTAAATGAAATCTTGAAGAAAAAACTACTGTTTTAACAAAGATTCATTCCATGTGTATGTTGTAGGCAGCAAGAGCCTAGTATGTCAATTCAGTTTTTCTTTTTAACCAAAAACATATATATAACCATCTCCATCATGTGTTTGTCTTTTTCAATTTTATTTTCTCGCTCTTTGTTTTCTAATTCAAAGCGTTCATTCTCGAAGGCCAACTTGTCTTTCAGGTAACTGACGTAATCTGCTGATGAATCAGTTCGGCGCTTCTTAGTTGGCGGCATGTTGTCGCAATTTTAAGCTAAAAAACAGTGTCACCAATTAATGTAGCGTCAGTTTTGTTACTAATATAATTAATATTAATCAATATTTCTCATCCCAAAATTTCAGAGTACAGATTCATTCAAATACACACACGCCGTGTGACTTTCGAAACAAGGCTTCATAAAATTTGCATTAAAAGTCTAGGAGATATGTCTCCTGTCATCTATGGAGAAAATCGAGCTACTAGTAGTGTCTTACTAAACGTCACTTACCTGACGGATAAAATTGCTTGTTACGCGTCAAGTGCAGACGGCTAGTCTATAGACCACTTATAATGGCATGTGTACTCGTAAAAACTGCTCACAAGATGATGACCTAACAGTCTTATAATACAATCCGTCACGCGTGCGGAAGGCCAGTTCTGACTACCTTGTGGTCAGTGGAAAATGCCTTTTTTACGGGTATAACCTATATTTCAATAGTAACAAAAACATAGAAACAAATAACAGAGACAAAATGTTTCACATATATTGCAAAAATAAAATGTCCAATACGATTTTAGTAGAGAAACGGTCAACTTTGAAAGGCTTGATTTCATGAAATTATGCTGATTTATCAAACCGTTTTTCATTGACGGGTAGCAATCTAGCTGCGGATAATGTTCTCTCAAACCGTATGTGTACACGTCACTAGACAGCAAATTATGATGACCTAAACGTAGTCGTTCGCCTAAACGTGCTGGTGCGAAAGCTCTCTATTGCCCTTTTTGTTACGTAGGCTAGTAAAAATATCCATAGCTAGAGACTCTCATAAGCCCTATCTCCATAGAAGGCAGTATGGGATAAATGACACACGTTGTTACACGCAGAATGGAATGTCATGACCAGTCACATGCAATGTTTCATGAAAAACTTAATATTTTTTGTTATGCAGTTATACACTTACTTGGGGAAACGTAATGGTACGATCCCCAAGATAGAATTCTCTCCTGGGATTTGGCTGTAATGACACATTTATCGCGTAATTTTAAGCTAAGGTATTAAATACGCCTTATAAACGCCCTGTGAGTTTTGTTTCAATAACACAGACAGTAAGGCATAACGTAACCATGCAAGGTGACGTAAGTACGTCACTATATAGGCGTAACAAAACTCACGATATTCACTCCTTCTCGACCAATCAACTCGGCGGAATTTTAAAGGAAACATATTATTGTGCAGGGAGGCACTATTTTATGCACAAATTGTACCAGAATGGCTATTATACACTTATTACATAAAATACAAACTAATACTCAGTGATACGATAAAACTGCATATTTGCCACACCGACGTCATCAAAAAGCATAAAACCTTTCTCTGACGCCCCTAACCCATTGTTACGTAATGATGTAACCAGCAATACATGAGGCTCTGCCTCGGTCATTATCACTTTTTGGAGGTCAAGAAAGCAACATATGGACTTCGGCCACAGTCAATAATAAGACATAATATGTGTTAACGTACCCCAGCAGGGCGGATCATGGTAGGATTTAATGAAACGTTCACACCATTGACGGAATGGAGGGTAGCCTTGAGAGCTGCTGTATTGCTGGACTTCCTGTAATGAAATACAGTATATGTTAAATGTGCCCCCCCCCCCCTCTCTCTCTCTCTCTCTCTCTCTCTCTCTCTCTCTCACACACACACACACACACACACACACACACACTTTCACTCTCTTATCTCCCAACTCTCTCTCTCTCTCTCTCTCTCTCTCTCTCTCTCTCAACCTGCAGTCGTACTTCCATACTGCTGAACACGGTTAGTTATTGGTACTGTAAGGCACTGGGAAGATTTAAGTGTTTGCAAATACTGATACTATTTACACAAAGTAACTGGATTGGAGAATGAGACAGAGAGGGAGAGAGAGAGCAACCTACCGTCATTATATTTTCGTCCAAGTAAACCTCCTCTCCATCTTTCAGTTTAAAAGTTCCAGACAGGATGGGAAACAAGGAGGGGTTGGGCAGGCCTCCAGCTAGCGATATCATATCAGGAATATCTTGAACTTTCTCTACAAGACCCCTCAAATAGGGTCCTTTCTGTCGGCGCACTCCAATGCCGTTAAGAAACCTTCTGTAGTCCATGTTTGTTCTTCTTCAAGTCAGCCGTTCTATAACTGTAGACTTATAGCAAGTCACGAGATACGGGTAATAATGTTATGTACGTCTGTGTTGAACATTTAAATATTCATTTGCACTAAAAACACAGCTTTCTAGACCTTTTAAGCAATAACAAAGACAATGTGCACATGTTTTAACTACAAATACAGCATACCTCATTCGCCAGCACGTTGCTGAATACAACTGCGTTCTACCACAGCGGGTTGCGCAATCAGGTGGCCTTTATATATAACTTGGGTGACCTTATAAGAAATTCACAATTATTTTATTCACATTGATAAATCTAAGCTTTAAGTCGCCCCTTTCATGATGTGGTCATGGCCCAGGAGCGATGTGCATTGCATTTCAGTCTGTTAGTGAAGCACTCTAACATAACGACATTCGCAGCAAGGACTGACCCACTAACTAACAAATGAATGGTGGTAGAAGTGTTTGTAGTTGTACCCGGTATAGTACTGTGCCAGTAAAATCGACGAAGAGTTCGGGTTTATTCCAGAAACATTAATAATTAATTTACGGCGTAAGTCAAATCGCTCCGTATATACCATCATAATGATTTGTTGCACGAGAAATTTACGTTTTAAACGTTCATTCTCCTTAACTTAACAGTGTGCACGAAATGTTTCTTTTTTTTTTTTTTACAACATTCGCGCAATGCCTGTCACGTTTACTTTGTCAATTTAATGTGATGGGTCACGCGTGGTGACTTAGACAAGCGTGATTCAAAATTTTGCAACAATGAAGAGTCATCATAGACCTGCGTATGGATCATGTATATTTGAATTAAATAAGTAAGATTTAAAGAATAACAACTTGTGCATATTCCCGAGAAGAGAAAGAGTTATGTCCTCTCAAAGGGAATACAAACCGAGGAAAAGTGCCAACATAGTTGTTGAGATGATGAAGACAAGGACCAGGAATATAGAACATGTAGCTACAGCGAGTACAAGTTCACTTAATGGCACACAGCATGGGTTTAAAAATCCCACAAAAACATAATTTTGCAATCCACATATAACCTTAAGTATTTTGGAGCGTAACTTATGTCGATATTTCATCGGAGTTAAGGAAGATGTCCGCTGGTTATAATGACCGACCAGTCCTAAATCAACCTTTATACGTTCAATTAAATGTCGAATCCAAGTGAAGACAGGTTTTTTTAAAATGCTAACCACATTCTGGGATCATTTTATTTACATGAATGCGGATTGATATGTTGAAGCGGAAGCTTAAGTCTTTCTTCATGTAGACAGACATCCCCTATACCCGGTTCCTCATGACATGCTAAAAGTCTACAGTCAGACTGTCTGACTTGTAAAACAAACATGGACTACAGAAGATTTCTGAACGACATTGGGATGCGGAGACAATCTGGATCTTATTTGACGGGTCTTCTGGAAAGCGTTCAAGATATCCCTGATATGATATCACTAGCTGGAGGCCTGCCCAACCCTTCCTTGTTTCCCATCCTGTCTGGAACTTTTAAACTGAAAGATGGCGAGGAGGTTTACTTGGACGAATCTACAATGGCGGTAGGTCTCTCTCTCTCTCTCTCTCAGTTACTATTTTTACATCTTTCTCATAGTGTCATTATCTGCAAACAGGTAAACTTAACAAACACGACCTTGGCATTTTTTCAATAACTTGCAATCCTACACCATACATGTACATCTGTATGCAAATAAGACTGAATGCTGAGAAAGAGACCGAGAGAGAGAGAGAGAGAGAGAGAGGGGAGGAGCCACATTTATCATATACTGTATTTCATTATAGGAGGTCCAGCAATACAGCAGCTCTCAAGGCTACCCTCCATTCCGTCAATGGTGTGAACGTTTTATCAAATCCTACCATGATCCACCCTGCTGGGGTATGTTAGTTTAACACACACTATGTTCTATTATTGACTGTGGTAAGATATGTTTTTCCAATTATTGAGTATATGGCTGACGTCAATATATATATATATATATATTTTTTTTTTTTTTTGCTGACCTCAATAATAACCTAGTGTGCAGCTGGTTGCGACATTACGCAACAATGCGTTAGAGGTTAATATTACGTAGCTTTATAACGCAAATTGTAGGAAATAAGATTGTATTTTATGGCGGTTATATAGCAGCTGCATAATATCATACTGGTACCACATGTGTATACAGCTGTGAAAAGTCTTCAGGTTTATGAAAAATAAATAAATAAATAAATAAATAAATAAATCCGCTCGGTTTCAACACAGTTAAACGTTTCCGAGAAAATTTCTTCCGATCTGACTGTACGAGAGGTGAAGTATACAGAACAACATCCTACCCTCGTGAGCGTTGTTTTTGCACTGCTTGAGAGACGTGCGGTAGAGAATTCGTTTATTGGCTTCATGCCATACTGTTCACCCAGTAGATATATAACTGCATGACGATAAATATAAAGTGATTCCTGTAATTATCAATAGGAAGAGTCGTGATATTTCACTCTGCTTGTAACAACGTGTGTCATATATGCCATGCTCTTATCTTAACCTATATCTCTCTGGACATACTATACTGCTCATGCCAGTCTTTAGCTATGGATGGTTTTATTAGCCTACGCAACCAAAAGGGCAACAATTCCAAATGCATAATACGCCATATATACTGGGTATATATAGACACAATGAAGTACATATTATATAAAAAAAGGATATGTGTGTAAGTACAAGTACTTTTCTCAGTGTTATCTTTAGAGAAAATGCAGATGAATCCAAAACTAAAATAATGGTGACAAGCGGTGCCGCACAGGCGTATACTAAAGTCCTTGAAATGTGCGTCAAAGAGGGCGACAAGGTCCTGGTAGAAATTCCGACGTTCTCCAGCGCCATAGATAATCTCCTCACGCTCGGTGCTGAACCGCTAGGGGTTCAAGGAGACGCCCAGGGCATGATTCCCGGCGAGCTGCGAAGTGTCATGTCAAAATGGAGACCCCAGGACGCAGACGATCCTCATTCTGACGTCCCTAAACTGATGTACGTCATTCCTTCCAGCAATACCCCTTCTGGCGCCACATTGCCCCTCGAGAGAAAACGAGAAATCTACGAGATTGCTCGAGAGTACAACCTTCTCATTATTGAAGATGATCCGTACTATTTTCTTCAGTTTGGAGGCCGTCTGGAGCCAAGTTTTCTTTCCATCGATACAGATGGTAGGGTGCTGAGGGCCGATTCCTTTTCAACATGTATGACGCCCGGATTACGTCTCGGCATCCTAAGCGGCCCCGCTCTACTGGTTTCAAAGGTTCAATCCCACGTGAGTTTCTCGCAGGAACACAGCAACAACCTCGCTCAGGCGGTGCTTCACAAAATCTTTGAGGCTTGGGGAGAGCAGGGGACGAAGAAGCGATGGCGGGAGATCTCCGCATTCTACGAACGCCAGAAAAACGCCATGATGTCGTCTGCAAAGAGGTGGTTGACTGGTTTGGCGGAGTTCGTGGAGCCTCAAGGAGGAATGTTCTTATGGATAAGGTGATACACGTGTATGGTTATAGATCTTACCCTGTACAATTAACTTCTATCAAATTAGCCTTTTTTTCAACATTTAAAATGAAAAGTATGCAGTCTTATCTATCTTTTCTTTAAGTGCAGTTTTTCCATGCACTATAGTTCACATCCCCTTTTACAATTAATTCATACGATGTGTTTCCAGCACGATTACTATAGGGAACATCTTATATGTCCAACAAAATCTAAAATAACGGCCTCTCGTAATCACTGCGCACCACTGATTTTATTTCTGAAACGTTTGTTTTCTTGCTTAAATGCATTTTATTTTTGCAAAAGGCTGACGACAATCCCTGACAGCAGAAAGCTGATAGAAGAGAAATCACTGTCTCACAAGATTGCTATGGCTCCTGGATGCATATTTACACCCAATCGTGACGATCCGAGTCCTTATCTGCGGGCTAACTATTCGACCATTCCTATTGGTCAGATTGATGTTGCCATGCAACGGTTGGCGGAAATGATCAAAGAAAAAATGGCTAGTAACCCTGAGGCCTTCAGAGTTTCTAAGTTTTAATTTTGTTCCTGGTATCAAAACCTTGTTTGGTGCTAAAGAAGCTGACTGTAACTGATAGACCCACAGCGTTGCATTTCATACTCAGCTAATGTGTGATTGACATATACATCATATACCCCCACCTTTAATAAATACATCTTTCTTTTCAGTTAATTTTCATTGTGTTATTATAATATATTAGCCTTATCCATGACAAATATCCCGGTGACTCTCTTTGCCACAAACAGTTTTCATGTAATTATTAAACAGAGCAAAAAATGTCTCTATTTCTGTAGAATTATAAATGTACAGGTTTGGTCGTTTCTCTCCAGTCTGTGGAGTTTTAGAGTCAGAAGATACATGTATAACACGGTTGACCCACGGTGACAGTTTGTCATTGTATTATAATGTTACAGCAGCCAGTCTTTAAATGCTATCTTTCCTATACGGCCGTTAAACTGTGCCCCTGCATGGCAAAGCAATATTCGTAATAAGTGAATAAAAAGCAAAAACGTGACACAAAAAAGAAGACACTTTTCGCTGAAACGATGCCAATTTTTATGTGAGTGACAATGCATTTCTTACACGAATCAATTGAGAAAAATACAAACGTCAATTTATTGTCTAGATCACTTTGTAAAAAAATATTACAAAATTAATAATTACACCCTTAATGGTTGCTAAATGTTGTTTATACATGTAATTAAAGTAAGTTCAAATGAGTAAAATTTTCATAATAGTCAAACGTTTTGAAAAATTGTTATCGCATTTGGCAAGTACAAGTATGCCAAATAAGTAACATTTGACAAGTGGAAAGCACGAATAGAATGTCCATTTTAATACAATTAAAAAATAACTTTTTTTATATTTATAACCAACAATACCATTGGTCAACAGAAACTAAGTCAATGTACTTTATTGTCAAACATAATAGTGATTAACAGTCCATTTTTATATCGCCTGCAGGTTTTCAATTCAGCACCGAAAACCGGCACGACTATAAATTTACCAAGCGTTCTTTTTGTACCACTTTGCGAGTTGCAGCAACTGATTGCCGACCATATAGCAACCAGAGATAGTGACAAGCTGCTTTTTTTTTCAGTGTGACCGACACCAGCACAGGCCTTGCGATTCCCAAAGAGATCAAGTGTTTATGCGAAATACCAATATGGGATGTATGAAGCTTCATTAACAAGAATTAAAATATATTTAAATTTATTATTATATTTTTTTTTACCATTATTACAATGCTTGTTACAAAAAGTTGTTATGTAGCTATATAGTAAGGGTTGTTTGCTTACAATTGTAAATTGATCAAAAGGTGTAATAACACTAACCCAAATCCCAGGTTTCACTGGAAATCGTGAAGGTGCCATTTATCTAGAACGATTTTCTCTTTGTCTTCTGAGAGGGGAATTGATGTAAAAGCTACCACCGTCAAAATTTGGAAACATACCAGTACATAGTATGTTGAGGTTACCAGTCTGCAATCAATGGCTTCAGTCCTGAAACCGGTCTTCAATCATCAACTGGCCGCTGAAAGGTTGTATATCGATCGACACACAGTGTGCGACTGGTAACCTATACGTTGAATGAGGTCTTGGATTCTCCAACATATTGCAACTAGTTTGCGACTATTTGCCGCTCAAAATATACCAACGCTTGTCATTTAGCTCACAAAACGATCGCAGGCAACCGCCAGATTTTTTGGTTGCTAAAAAGTTGTCAAAAGGTTGCCAGCGCAGTGTGACCCAAGCTTTATTTGTATTTATATTTTTGTCAATTTATAATTGGGAAAAACAAACAAGACGTTCATTCTTAATTGTCACTTTTTCTCTCTCATCTCCTGCTGCCATTTTCATCAACTCCACAGTCAGCTCAGCGTATTTGTGGGCGTTCGTATCACTCACCCTGTTGGTGCAGTAGTCGAGATTGTAGCAGAATCGACCTCGGAATTTGTGCAGAAAGTGCACAAAAGGTGCAGGATACCTACGTGTTGCCGAGGACGTGACAATTCTTGTAGCGTGGACCTCGTCGTCTTCTTCACCAGGAGGACATAACTTGTCACAATCACCGATATTGGACGTCATGAATTCCAATGAACAATCCGGATTGGCTAGCATGCGCCTCACGATGTCGTCACCCATGTATTTCGCTATTTTATAGGACTGTGTGACGTCACCATTTCTAAGTGCGGAGTGAACAACTTGGGTTGCATTCTTTACAAATTTCCAGAAGGCGGAATACGTGACAGCTGTTGGAGTTATTAATGTGAGAGCAGGTATCCACATCAAAACGCCAAAAGCAGCGTTTAATTCGGGTGGAAGAAAACGCCTCATATTAACGGAATGGACAGAACCTATATTTAAATAGCTGGGTGGTTTACCATCGTTAATAAGACTAGCAATAGCCATGGATGCAGCGGCAAAGAAGACGCCATGTACAGTTGTCCCATGATCTTTACATTTTGCTAGAATTCTCTCAGTTTCTGAAATTGAAAATTCAACTGCCACTGTTTTTGTGTACGTATGACCTATTACAGTCGGTGGCGGGAATCGCTTCATATAAAGACTCTTGCTTGGAAACCACTCCATAAACTTTAAAATTGCTACTCCGAGGTAATCTCGCCAATTAAATGCCATTTCATGTTGTGGCAAGAGATCTTCCAATGCTGGCTGAAGCATCACGCCTTCGCCATTCTCACAGGGAACACCCGACGTGGCGGCGTTTAGGATATTAATCAGCCTTCGTAACATAATCAGATTTGAGGTTCCATCCATGATAGAGTGATGGATCCCAAACACTACTACGCTTGTGAACAGGCCGTTTTCATTTACGACGCATCCCTCCATTGTTGCGTCAGTATTTTGTTTGGGCATGCGCACTACTCTCACCATCCAAAGCTGACCATTGGCTGTGTCAAACAACACGCGCATCATATCTTCGTGGACCCTTTCCCAGTCATCTTCTGTCGTCGCTTCAACAGCCTCAAAGTCTACACGAGGGATGTCCATATACTTGAAGTGTCTCTTCCCTTCTTGCCAAACTATGACCAGTTGAAGATGCGGAATGTCTCTTTGCAGTTGGCCGAGACATTGTTCCCAAACGTCATCTGTTATCACCCTTTTCGAGGTGATCCACGTGGTAAAAGCAACTGTATTGACGTTTGCTTCATGCAACAAAGCGCAGTTGGTTTCCACACGTCCTAATGGGCGGAAAATGTTATTTGCCATTGTCGACGTGGTTTCTAGAACTGTTATCTCAAAGCAACGAACCGGTGATTGAATACATATGTCGGCAGGCGTCGCTTTCTGTAGATTTAGAAGAAAATTTTGTCTAAATCGGTCAGTAGTACACAGAGAGGTACAGGTATCATGCAAAATGACTTGAAATAACCGTTCAATTCATTGAGGTACTGGGTAGATCGAGTGATTCAATGCTTTCCTGACTGACTAACCGACCTTTCAATTCTCACTCTGATGAATTTAAACAGTTAAATAACATTGTTAAAAAGGAAAAAAAATGTTGATCAGCACTCTCATGTGATGTACCAGTAAGTAATCTACTGAAATGAGGGGAAACCACTCCCATTAGGAACACCTACCTGTACAGCGCTTTGGAAGATTCCACGAAGTGCGACGTTTTCACTGTGACAATAAGTCAACTTGCGTCTCTGTCGTAAACGATCAACTCACCTAGATATTCACATGACGTGATATCATATAACGGCACATATAATATACCTGTATGATTTCCTGACTTAGGCTCAAAAACAGATAAAAGGACAACAAGGTGCACAGCACAGTCTCATTCAACAGTCAACGATGTAAAGTGTGGTATGCTCTATTTACTGTGACCCTATCATACGTTAACCTGTAGGTACCTGTATATCAGCGTTATAAAAATGTCCCAAAATCTGCACAACCTGCTATCTACTACTATTTCCCACTTCATACATAAAAAAGGCATTATATTCAAGTCCCTTGTGTCAAAAGACATGGTGGGTTAAATTATTTGGCGGTGAGAAAAAAAAATCAAAAATTGTATAAAACACATATTCCAATTGCAGGGATGGAACTAAGGCTATAGAACAATGATTGAGGAATGTGGTGATAATAGCTTGTCTCTGACGAAAATTGATCTTGTGGAAAAATGCCAGAAACGATACGTTAAATACTTGCCCTCTATCCCTATCAAGCAGTGAAACAAATACAACCATAGACAGAGCCCTTATGTACATCTGTTATCGTTATTTTGAAAAGATCAGTTCGTGTCACATTTAATTTTCTTTCTTCCAGTGCATTTGCCTCCATTTTTGTCACTTTATGTTTATCATTCCTATCGTCTCGTATAACCATGGCATGTTAATTTATGATGTAGACTGAATGCCACAATACCTGCCCTATTTTGTATGCTTTTCAGCAATATCGAATGTATTTCAAATCAGAAATGTTGTACATTTGTGCCAAGTTGAAAAAAAATAAAACCTGAAAGGACACGTGATAAGTATACACCAGCCAAGTGCTCAGTTTCATCTCCAGGCTGACAGTGGGTGTGGACCACTCTTATAACAATTTACTACCCGTTATACATGGTAGGATATAGCCATGTACTTCCAACCTGAAGGCCAGTTTGGTAATGCTTTTTCCACGAGTGGATGCATGTCATTAAAAAGAAAAAAAAAAAGTCCCTTTCGAAATATTTCAGCAAACAAATAAAGACTTCATGTACGTTTTAAAACGATTCTAAGTAAACTCATGATACGCAGATTTACAGCTTTGCAATCTATTTGATGATAAAATTAGTAAAGTGTTCGGAATATATGTTTATATTTTATAAATATTTCACAATTTTTGAAGTGTTTACTATGATGTCAATAATTTCATAAACTACTCGTCCTCCGTTTCGACTCCTGACTCTGTCTGAAATTGACTATTTTTCATAATTTTCATCTTAATTTGCAAAACAATGAATAGAGTCCAGTGTGCAAACAGATGATAATATAGTGTGCATCTTACCATGTGGCCATTAAACATATATTGAACAACGCATATTGCATGGATAATACATGGAATCATCATACCAAAATTCTAGATTACATGAGGTTAGTTATACAGATAAACTCATTTATGCATTACACACCTTCACCTCAATATATATAATGCGATGCAGAACGCAATTGGATATGCTTAATTAGTATAAAGTATCAATGACCAATGTTCCATGACTATTGGGCAATATTGGTAGGCCTACTAGTCATATATCAAAAGAGGTTTTCTTATTCAAAATATTCATCTTCCCGGCAATAACATTACCATAACGTTTATAATTATGTAAGCGTCATGGTACTCCTACATAAGTAATCTATATTTTCTAACCCCACATTAAATAAAAAAGTGTAACATATCATGGATGCTCATAGTTGGTTATAGATTATCTTACATGACATAATATTTGCACGTTCTTAAATGTCCTCTCTCTAATCAGCCTCTTGACATGGCCGTCTGAAAAACATGCCCCATCTGTCCAAAGAGATGAGCGTGTGAAAACACCATGATGATTTGGGAATTGTTTATTATTATTACTATTATTGTCTTCTTTGATTTGCACTCCACTTTGATATTTTGTGCCAGAAGCCCAACTTATATACCAATACACCTCCTACGCTGCATTTTAGTCCTTCTCTGCCCCAAGCTGTCGCAGCATCTCACAGTAAGCGTGGAAGGCCTTTACTTACTCAGTTGCTTAAATGTTTTTTTCCCCTCAAATTCAAATAGGGCAAAACAGACAACCTTTTTAATTCAAACCATCTCTATGTCTGTTCATCTCCTGCTTCCATCTTCATCAACTCCACGGTCTGCTCAGCGTATTTGTGGGCGTTCGTATCACTCACCCTGTTGGTGCAGTAGTCTAGGTTGTAGCAAAACCGACCTCGGAATTTGTGCAGATAGTGCACAAAAGGCGCAGGATACCTACGTAATGCGGTGGACGTGACGATTCTTGTAGCGTGGACCTCATCGTCGTGTCTACCAGGAGGACATAACTTGTCACAGTCTCCGATATTGGACATAAAAAATTCCATTGTACAATCCGGATAGGCTAGCATGCGCTTCACGCTGTCGTCACCCATGTATTTCTCTATTTTATAAGACTGCGTGACGTCTCCATTTCTAAGTGCGGAGTGAACAATTTGGGTTGCATTCTTTGCAAGTCTCCATAAGGCAGAATACGCCACAGTGGTTGGAGTTATTAATGTGACAGCAGGTGTCCAAACCAAAAGGCCAAAAGCAGCGTTAAATTCGGGTGGAAGAAAACGCCGCATGTTAACAGCGTGGGTAGAATCTATGTTCAAAACGCTGGGTGGTTTTCCATCATTTACCAGACTGGCTATGGCCATGGATGCAGCGGCAAAGAAGACGCCATGAACAGTTGTCCCATGATCCTTACATTTTGCTAGAATTCTCTCCGTTTCTGGAATTGAAAATTCAACCGCCACTGTTTTTGTATACGTATCACCTACTGCAGTCGGCGGCAGGAATCGTTTCATATAAAGGCTCTTGCTTGGAAACCACTCCATAAACTTTGCTTTTGCTATTTGAAGATAATCTCGCCAACTAAATGCCATTTCATCTTTTGGCAAGAGATCTTCCAAAGCTGGATGAAGCATCATGGTATCGCCATCTTCACATTTCACACCCAACACGGCTGCGTTTAGGATATTAATTAGCCTGTGTAGCATAAATAGATTCGAGATTCCATCCATGATAGAGTGATGAATTCCAAACACTACCACGCTGTTAAACAGGTCGTTTTCATTTACGTTCCCCTTCATTGTTGAGTCAGCATTTCGTTGTGGCATGCTCACTATTCTCACCCTCCAAAGTGGGCCATTTGCTGTGTCAAACAACATTCGCATCATATCCTCGTGGACCTTTTCCCAGTCATCTTCTGTCCTCCCTTCAATCAGCTTGAAGTCTACACGAGGGGTGTCCATATACTTGAAGTGCATTTTCCCTTCGTGCCAAACTAAAGACAGGCGAAGAGGCGGAATGGCTGCTTGCAGTTGGCCGAGACACTGTGTCCATACGTCATCTGTTATAAACCTTTTGGAGGTGATCCACGTGGTAAAAGCAACTGTATTGACGTTTTCCTCATGCATCAAAGCGCAGTCGGTTTCCACACGTCCAAGTGGGCGGATAATGTTATTTGCCATTATGGACGTGGTTTCTTGAACTGCTATGTCAGAGCCACGTTACTGAATAAATAAGTCGGCAGGTTCTCTTACCATAGATCTAGAAAAATGCATTGTTGAAATTGGTCAGCAGTGCAACAGGGAGGTACAGGGAACATGCAAAATGCCTTGAAATAAACGTTCAATTCATTGAGGTACTGGCAAGATCGAGTGACTCAGTGCTTTTCTAACTAATCGACCTTTCAATTCTCACACTGATGAATTCATTCAATTAAAAAAGCATAAACAAAATGTTCATTAGCTTGGTAGTTGTATCATACAAGAAAATTATCGAACACAAGCCTAAATATTTCCGTCTCATTAGCTTACGGCCAAAGGCCTTCTACCGGGTTGGCCGTATGCTAACGGTATGGAAATATTTAGGCTTGTGTTTGATAATTTTTATGTAAATTATAATAATATATTTGTCAGCACTGTTATGTGATATGATATACTAATAAGTAATCTACTTGAATGAGGTGGAAACCTTCCTATTAGGGGTACCTACCCTTATA
>NW_019775996.1:0-77207 GCF_001039355.2 Lingula anatina | reverse complement strand
TAGACTATTTTGCGGCCATTAAAACCCAAATTAACCTAAACCACATTTGCTAGATAGCATATATATTACCCTAGCAACAAGTGTTGAAATTTGCATTGAAAATGATCTGCTTAGTTCAAATAACGTTTGTGCCAAGTTAAAAAAAAATAAAACCTGAAAGGACACGTAATGTATATATCAGCCAAATGTTCAGCGTCATCTCCAGGCTGACAGTGGGTGTGGACCTCTCATATCACAATTTACTACCCGTTATACATGGTAGGGTGTGGCCACGTACTTCCAAACTGAAGTCCACTTTAGTAATGCTTTTGCACGAGTGGATGAATGGTATTAAAAGGTTTGTTATTAAGAAGACAAAAAAAGTCCCTTTTGAAATATTTCAGCAAATAAATAAAGACTTCATGTACGTTTTAAAACGATCTCAAGTAAACTAAGGATACGCAGATATTCAGCTTCGTAAACTATTTGATGATGAGATAAGTAAAGTTGTAAGAATATATGATTATTTTCTGTAAATATTTCACAATTTTCTAAGGGTTTACTTTGATGTTACTGTCAATATTTTAATAAACTACTCGTCCTCCGTTTTGCCTCTTGACTCTGTCTGAAATTGACTATTTTTCATTATTTTCATCTCTATTTGCAAAACAATGAATCCAGTGTGCAAACAGATGATAATATCGTGTGCATCTTACCATATGTGGCCATTATATATATATATATATATATATATATATATATATATATATATATATATATATAGGACAACGCTTATTGCATGGATAATACAAGGAATCATCATACCAAAACTCTGGCTTACATGAGGTTAGTTATACAAAATTATAATTAGTTAGTAATAATTTCATTCATGCAGTACACACCATCACCTGTGTGGACGCAATTGAATTTGCTTAATTAGTATAAAGTATCAATGTCCAAAGTTCCATGACTATTGGACACTATTGGTACTAGGCAAATAGCAAAAGAAGCTTTATAATTCAAAATATTCATCTTCAAATATTCATAAACACTGTGATATTTTGTGCCAGATGCCAAACTTATACACCAGTACAACTCCTAAGCTGCATTTTGGTCGTTCTCTGCCCCATACCGTCGCAGCACCTCACACTCAGCTTGAAATGCCTATATTAACTCAGTCACTTATATTAACTTAGTTGTTTTTTTTTTTCTCAAATTCAAATAGGGCAAAACAGAAAAACTTAATTCCAATCATCTCTATGTCTATTCGTCTCCTGCTGCCATCTTCATCAACTCCACGGTCAGCTCAGCGTATTTCTGGGCGTTGGTATCACTCACCCTGTTGGTGCAGTAGTCGAGATTGTAGCAGAATCGACCTCGGAATTTGTGCAGAAAGTGCAGAAAAGGCGCAGGATACCTACGCGATGCGGTGGACGTGACAATTCTTGTAGCGTGGACCTCGTCGTTTTCTTCACCAGGAGGACATAACTTGTCAAAGTCTCCGATATTGGACATTAAAAAGTCCAATGAACAATCCGGGTTGGCTAGCATACGCCTCACGTTGTCGTCACCCATGTATTTCTCTATTTTATAAGACTGCGTGACGTCACCATTTCTTAGTGCGGAGTGAACAACTTGGGTAGCATTCTTTGCAAGTCTCCATAAGACAGAATACGCCACAGTGGTTGGAGTCATTAATGTGACAGCAGGTATCCAAGCCAAAAGGCCAAAAGCAGCGTTTTATTTTGGTGGAAGAAAACGCCGCATGTTAACAGCGCAGGTAGCACCTATGTTCAAAACGCTGGGTGGTTTTCCATCATTTAGCAGACTGGCCATGGCCATGGATGCAGCGGCAAAGAAGGCACCATGGACAGTTGTCCCATTATCCTTACATTTCGCTATAAATCTCTCAGTTTCTGAAATTGAAAATTCAACTGCCACTGTTTTTGTGTACGTATCACCTACTGCAGTCGGTGGCAGGAATCGCTTCATATAAAGACTCTTCCTTGGAAACCACTCCATAAACTTTAAAATTGCTACTTGGATGTAATCTCGCCAATTATATGCCATTTTATCACGTGGCAAGAGATCTTCCAAAGCTGGCTGAAGCATCACGGCATCGCCATCCTCACAGGACACACCCAACATGGCGGCGTTCAGGATAACAATTAGCCTGCGTAACATAAATAGATTCGAGATTCCATCCATGATAGAGTGATGAATCCCAAACACGACTACGCTGTTAAAAAGGTCGTTTTCATTTACGGCGTATCCCTCTGTTGTCGAGTCACCATTTCGTTTGGGCATGCGCACTACTTTCACCCTCCAAAGCGGACCATTGGCTGTGTCAAAGCTCACGCGCATCATATCCTCGTGGACCCTTTCCCAGTCATCTTCTGCCGTCCCTTTAACAAACTCGATGTTTACACGAGGGATGTCCATATACTTGAAGTGCCTCTTCCCTTCGTGCCAAACTATGACCAATCGAAGATGCGGAATGTCTCCTTGCAGTTGCCTGAGACACTGTTTCCAGACACCATCTGTTATCAACCTTTTTGAGGTGATCCACGTGGTAAAAGCAACTGTATTGACGTTTTCCTCATGCATCAAAGCGCAGTCGGTTTCCACACGTCCAAGTGGGCGAATAATGTTATTTGCCATTATGGACGTGGTCTCTTGAACTGTTATGACGGGTAAATGGGTAGGTAAGTCGATACGCGTCACTTTCTGTAGATTTCAAAGAAAACATTTTTAAGATTGGCAAGCAGTGAAACGGGGCGGTGCAGGGATCATGCACAAAAACATACTCAGCCACTGACTAGACTGAATAACTGCTTGACTAACTGATCAACCGACCAACTTCCTCTCAAATTGATGGATTTAACCATTTCTTCTAAAAAAAAAGGTGTTTTAAAATCTGAAATCAATTTAGTTTTAAGCAGACACTCGTATGTGATATAAACTGTCCTACTGTTAGTACTTACCGGTGAAGTGCTCTCTAAGATTGTACTGTGAGACGCTTGCACTGTGAAATTAAGCCACACTGCGTCTCTGTCGTTAGCGATCAACTCGCCTGCATTTACGTCACCAGGATTCAAATGAAGGCAAGCGTGATATATCTGCATTCTTTGCCGACCTTGATACGTTACAATAAAGAATAAACAGGATCAGCGCACGCCGTTTTGTTAACAAACAATACTCCATACCTTTAGTCACCGTGTCATAGTCATACACTTAAAGGTACCAGCGGCTGTACGAAATATCTTTTGAGAAAAAGTCTTATTCTCTTTGTTCACACATTCTGCAACTTGTATTAAAGTGCCTTGTCTCGTAAGGCAAAATGACTTGCCGTAATTTAAAACGAAATACTTAAATTAGACACGAAACAAAATTTAGAATCCATGTGCAGGGTTGGGTAGGAATGATTCGATTTGGAAATATGAAAAAGTTAGTTGCATTTTTTTTCAATGTTAACAGACATGTATGCCTGTTTTTTTTTTTTTTTTTTTTTTTTTTTTTTTTTTGTTTTGTTTTTGTTTTTTCTCAATATATCAGTTCGTGTCATTACTGAATGTGTCTTTGCTACTCATTTTTCCACCATTTCTTTTCTATGTCGCTTTATGTGTATCTACAAGTTTACAGCCCCGGATGACCCTGATATGTTTACTTCTCTTCTGATGTAAACTCAGTGACGCAATTCCCAGACCTGTTTTGTATCGAAACAATGATGTAATACAATATAATCCCACACACTTCACATCAAACGCTTTGTGCATAAGTTGGTTGTAAAGGATGAACTGACTAGTTAACCAACTTAAAAACCACACTGGGGATGTAGTAAAGACGAAAGCAGTATCTCGCTGACTTCTGTTTATTTCAAACAGGAACAAACATGAAAATCATGTCTAATGTATTGGTGTCAAACTGACAACATTCAGTGGTCATTAAGCCATATTAATGCTTCTACAGAGCGAACTCAGTGGAAAGAAAAATTGCCTTGATTGACAGTATTAATAATAATAATAATAATAATAATAATAATAATAAATAAATAAATAAATAAATAATAAAAAAGGAGATGACACAAGACAAGCTCAGGATATTTACGTAGACACTTACAAATGGTGTCGATGTTGCCTGGACGTCATGACAGTCTAAATGCTTTGGGTGTCACGTTGAACATTTTGACTGGATAAAATGATTTCACTGAATGAGTAACTGACTTGGGTGTCCCAGCAACAAAAAGTGCTTGATACTGGTTAGGTACATCATTGCAGTAGTTGTGCTGCTTGCACGGCTGTCACAGTCTCATGTCAAATGAACCTACATTCCTTCTTATTTTAAACAAAGTGCAAATTCTGTATCTTGTGTGTGATTTCTAATTTTTGCACTAATACAGGGATGTGGCCACTCAGTAATTTTCTGAGTGCATTAGCATTCTATCAATGCACCAGGTCCCCGTTTCACAAAGAGTCTTAAATCCGTAGTCGACTAGCTCGAGCTGGGTGGCCTAGCTAGGTCGACTTAGCTGCAGTCGACTAGGAGTGTTTCACAAAGAATCTAACGCCTTAGCTTAGCGTGCTTACCGTAGTCGACGCGCACGAGAAACTCTTCAAGAAAAGGAGGTGTAAAATATCAAAAGTTTCACAAGACATGACGTTTCATGGCCTCTTTCGGCCGAGAACGAACGTTTATCAACAATAAAAATCAGCCAAAACAGAAACAAAATTTGTTTTTTAACTTTACTGATTAGTTTAACTTCGATACAACTTCAAAGTAACAGTTAAACATTAGCTTGTCGTGGAACACTACTGAGGGACGTCTAGCGGTCAAAAACATAAACAAACACGCGATCGGCTGGGTAAAGTGGAATTTTATTTTTTATTTTAATATTCCATAAATGTCAGTGCTATTCAAGGATGTTATAACACAATATCTTGAAGGAGGTATGTTCTTTCCAAATTTTTGTTGTTTATGCTCTCATTTACCGAGTTTTAGTTGAGCTTGCCGACTTAAGTCTCCTCCCGAGGAGGCTTGACATCGTCGACTTACAGCTAAGAAAAAAAACGACGTAAGCGACCTTTTAGATTCTTTATGAAACGGGACTTAGTGACGTAACGACTTAATTACGTTGGTAACCAAGCCCTAAGTCAGGGAAACCGACTTAAGTTTTTTTGTGAAACGGGGGCCTGGGGATGGCTCTTTCGACATACAGCCGTGTAACTCGTTTGACGTTTTGAATTAGTCCGCATTTGATAAATTCAAGCGAATAAAAATAAGCGTTAAATTAACTTGATCATGAAGGTAACTGTTCCACTTCCCATGAAAGGAGTAACCCAGAAAGACCATGCAGGTACTTGTACATGTAAATACAAATGCATTCCATCAGATGTGCAAGCTGCTGACATAATCATACCGCAATGTCATGCTTAATCGACCGCATATTCTTTCTTATTTTTTCCAACTGTCCCTACTGTGTCTTTTAACCTCTGTGATTCCTAATTGATATTTCTGTTTTAATACATTGATGCAGGAACACATAGCCAATCTACAGGTTTTTATCCCCCTTGTTCAAAATACGGTACACGTTTATTACAACACCATAAATACTACATAGTACTGAGTATATAAGACTTGTACATAAGCCATATAAGACCACTTTTAAATTAAAATACACCAGGGACGCTCTTAAACCTCTTCTAATTCCTAGTAATACACGGAACATCCCCTGACAGTAACAACCAATGTCAACAATTCCTCGTCATTTAAATCTAATTTAACCGACAGAGGGCATCTGGGGCAGAGAGATCATTATTTAACCCGAATGGATATCAGTCGTGTCGTTGCTTAATTGATACATTAAAATTTATTTGTTTATTTATGTTCCTGTGAAAAGAAACGATTCAGCGACTTGTTGGTCAAGGTCAAGATCAAGGTCACTAAATATATACGAGTAAATTGTTTTCAATAAGTTCCGTGAGCCCTTGCCTTGGCGGTACACATGTTGTACCCTGCGGGTCTCGTGGAGGTGCCACCCCACAGTGTCCCCGGGGTACATTCCTGCACGTGACTACCCCCTGCATAGTCACACTGGATAAAACAGCGTCTATTAGGGTGTGGGTAAAGACCTGGGTCTCGCAGGTAGCAGGCTCCGGCTGAAATATCAACAGGATATGCACATATGATAGTGTAGAGAAGCACATAAAACGTGCTCAACGTACTACTGGTATTGATAACATGGTTATAAAAACCAATGAGTCATATCATACTTAAGTGAATGAAAACTTATCAAAACTTACATTGTACCGGAATAAGAATCAGTGTTGGATATTTTTAATATATATATATATATATATATATATATATATATATATATATATATATATATATATATATATATATATATATATATTAAGCCCATATATATATATTTTTTTTTTTATAGGTCCATGTGGAACATTTTGAATAGGGTGCATAATTCTGAATGAGTTAGCACCCTGTATCACATTGAAATATGTTGGAGCAAACTTACTAAATAACATTGGGAGAAGTCATCAAAAGACATTGAAATGGTAACATAACCTCTAGCTTTACTATTCAAGCCCAGCATTGGAATTTCGGAAAAAGGAAGGCCACCTTTCTCCCTGGGCTGTGACCTTGTGGTTGATACCAAGAGACTGGGCCTAAACTAAGAGACAGCGTAAGGTCAGGGTAGGGATAGAGGGAGGGGACGTTTAGGCAGCTCACCGAGGTTAATTGGCAATAGTAGAGGCACACATGTGTTAATGAATAATCACTATAACATACCTTTATACCAGGCATACACATGAGTGGAGCATCAATACGAACAGCAAACAACAAAACACTCACCTATATGTCTGCATTTCCCCACGTTGTTCACCACTTCCCACGAGGCATGGTCTGGCCTGTCATGCCCACCTGTATACTGCCTTGGACGCACGTCCTGATATGATCCATACTCCAAGCTGTTACCATGGAAATGATCATACGCATCCGTCATAAGGATCCCTATCATAACAGCGTTTCTGCCTATAGGATTCTGCGCCCTGTACTCAGACACCAGATCCATCCGGGCTTGTCCATAGGGGGCGCCATATGGCGGTGTCCTTGACAACGGAGGAGCTATGGTTGTTGTCATGATGGTGACGGGTTTGGGTCGAGGACGAAGCACAGGAGGTGAATTAAGCAGGCCGGTTCTAGGGTCACGCACAAGGTCCTTTCTGGACTTTGGCCTCTTGGGGTAGTAGACGTANACCGACAGATGGCATCTGGGGCAGAGAGATCATTATTTAACCCGAATGGATATCAGTCGTGTCGTTGCTTAATTGATACATTAAAATTTATTTGTTTATTTATGTTCCTGTGAAAAGAAACGATTCAGCGACTTGTTGGTCAAGGTCAAGATCAAGGTCACTAAATAAATACGAGTAGATTGTTTTCAATAAGCTCCGTGAGCCCTTGCCTTGGCGGTACACATGTTGTACCCTGCGGGTCTCGTGGAGGTGCCACCCCACAGTGTCCCCGGGGGACATTCCTGCACGTGACTACCCCCTGCATAGTCACACTGGATGAAACAGCGTCTATTAGGGTGTGGGTAGAGACCTGGGTCTCGAAGGTAGCAGGCTCCGGCTGAAATATCAACAGGATATGTACACATGATAGTGTAGAGAAGCAAATAAAACGTACTCAACGTACTACTGACATTGATAACATGGCTATAAAAACCAGTGAGTTATAACATACTTAAGGGAATGGAAACGTATTATAACTTGCATTGTACCGGAATAAAGAATCAATTTTGGATATTTTTTAAAATATAAAAATAGTTTTAAAAAATTAGGTCCATGTAGAACATTTTGAATAGGGTGCATAATTCTGAATGAGTTAGCATCCTGTATCACATTGAAATATGTGGGAGCAAATTGACTAAATGACATTGGGAGAAGTCATCAATAGACACTGAAATGGTAACATAACCTCTATAGCTTTAATATTCAAGCCTATTGGAATTTCGGAAAAAGGAAGGCAACATTTCACCCTGGGGCTGTGACCTTGGGCCGGGCTTAAACTAAAAGACAGCGTAGGGTCAGGGTAGGGATAGAGAGAGAGGGGACTTTTAGGCATAATCACTATATACCAGGCATACCTTTATGCCAGGCATACACATGAGTGGCGCAACAATACGAACAGCAAACAACAAAACACTCACCTATATGTCTGCATTTCCCCACGTTGTTCACCACTTCCCACGAGGCATGGTCTGGCCCGTCATGCCCACCTGTATACTGCCTTGGACGCACGTCCTGATATGATCCATACTCCAAGCTGTTACCATGGAAATGCTCATACGCATCCGGCATCAGGATCCCCATCATAGCAGCGTTTCTGCCTATAGGATTCTGCGCCCTGTACTCCGACACCGGATCCATCCGGGCTTGTCCATAGGGGGCGCCATATGGCAGTCTCCTTGACAACGGAGGAGCTATGGTTGTTGTCATGACAATAGGTTTGGGTCGAGGGCGATATTCAGGGGGTGAATTAAGCAGGCCGGTTCTAGGGTCACGCACTAATTCCTTTCTGGACCTTGGCCTCTTAGGGTAATAGACGTAACGTGGCTCGTGGAGCTTCATCGGTGGTTCTGTGGACGGTCTCTGCGCATAAATACCAGAATTTTCATGAACTACTGGAGAAACATATGGCCTGTGTTTTTGACCGTTTGTACTGTACCCGCTGCCTTCTTCGTGTGTTTTTAAGCTTGTCGGTGGATGATTGGGTAAACCGGCAAAATCAGGACCGCTGTTGTCCCAATAACTAGGAGCTGGCGTGGTAGTCATGGTAACGGGAGGAGGCGCAGGACGGGTTGTGGACTCTACAGGCTGAGAGTAGGTGGATGACGGCGTTGACTGGTAATAGGTCGTCCCATATGTCGGCGGAAATGGGGTAGTGGTTGACAGCGTCCAAGGGGAGATCCACTCATAAGGCAAACCCTGGGTAGCTTCTTGTTGTGGGACAGCGTAATTTGGCTCTTGTTCTGCAACACGAGGGTAAAGGTTCACGATAGGCGTCGCTGTTGTCGTTGTGGTGGTCGCTACGGTGCTATATGTTGACACTGAGGGATGCTGGTAGGACATCGATTGAGTATTGTGTTGACTTGTTGCATAGCTTCCCTCCTGTGACTTGTGGGAGGGGGGAATGTATGAATTGTGTGTATCTGCTTCTCCCGCTGACACTTGCTGCTCGTGGTATATAGGATAACTAGGGGTTGTCCCGGAGGTGGGTCGCTGTGCGGTAGTAGTGGGTATTGGAGGTCGGTGCATGTTATTAGGACGGTATCCATGATGCTGGGTTTGGCTTACAGGCGGGTTGACAGGGTTGGCGGCTATGTAGGCCTCCACCGTCTGACTCTCAGAGACCGTACCTGGTTCAGTTCCTCGGTATGTCACTGTGGCAGGAGTGCCTTCATCTGGAGATGCCACAGGCATGCCTGCCGCTGTAAGGGCTGATATGTCTGACTGGAACTTGGTGATAGTGCTGCCCTCTTCTGGAGTCCCTGAATGGAGTATTTGATTATTTGTAACTAGAGCACCTTCATCCGGGGACGCCGGTTCCAAATCTTGGTACAGCTGAGTGGGCTGACTTTCCGCCAGGGTTGCTGGCTCGTTTCCTTGATAACTCACATCAGATGGCGCTGGTGGTTCAACGCCCTGATAACTGTGTTCTGCAGAAGATGCCTGAATTGACCCAGCAGACTGGATTTCATCTGGTGTTCCTGTAAGGGTTCCTTGATACACCGAAGCAGGATCACTTTCAGCCGGTGTTGCTGGTGGCTGTTCTCGGTAAACTATTGAATTGCTTTGGGACGGAGAACCAACTTGGGCTGACCCCTGAACAGCAGCTTTCTTTGATTCCACAGAGCTGGCTGGGACTGGAGTTTGGGAGACATAATCGATGTCCTGATTTTCAGCCGGTGTTGCATCGGTTTGGATCAGGCCGTTCTCAGTGCTCGGCTCTTCCACGCTCCCCGGCTGATATGAATCCGATGTTGTAACAGCTCGAACAGAATTGGTGGCCTGCCATTGGTATATTTCCTTTAGGACTTTCATAAATGATGACCAGTAGTTGTTATATGGGTCATCTGAAGCTTGACCTGCTCCTGCCTGATACGGGTCGTTTACTGATAACTTTACTGTTGTCGGCACGGTGGGAGTTGGTGTCGGTGTTGTTGTTGTAGTGGTCATAACGGTTGTGATGGGCGTGGTCGGTTGGCTGCTGTATTGGTCGGGTGCAAACAACTGCTGAAACATCGTCCAGTAGTCAGAGTATGTGTCGCCCTCTATCGCATGTTCTTCGTCATGCTGCGCCTGCGTAGTGGTTGGAGCAGCACGTGTAGTAGCTGGCGTCGTGGAGTATTGTGCCTCTGCACTATTCTCGTCTGGAGATGCAGCAACATTAAGACTTTGGAAATATTCTGAATACTGGTCCCAAAAGTCTGCATCTGATGACCAAAGGGAGTTAGATTCAGTTGTCGTGGCAACTGTTGCCGTGGTAACAGACTGGCTGCTAGGTGACGTGCTGTAGTATCTTTCATAATTCCAGGGGAGAACCACCTGCACATAAAATAAATAAATAAATAAATAAATAAATATATATAAAGATAAATAAAAAGATAAATAAACTAATTAATAAATAAATAAAGGCCGAGAAACACAAAAATACAGAAGAAAATATTAATGTACAGATATCGCTTTAAAACAGACGCCTTCCATTGCATTTGTATTAAATGTCACGGCAAAGATACATTATGACAATCTTGATATACCCTACATACGCTCTTCCTATGTATGGGATTCCAGTGTTGAAATATGCTTATTTTTCAAATACAACTTATTGCTACTGTAGTTTACTAAAAAATATGAGAGATGACAATCTTATTATCATATGATATATATAAAACAATAAATAACGCACTGGAGTAATACAGGCACAGTACTTATAATAAGGCAAAGGACCATTATCGTTTTAAATGTCATTTTAATAACAATAGCGGGCCCAGGCTATACCCCCTCCCCTCTTTACCGTCAGAGGTATCTCTTTTCCCCAGCCAAGACCCAGTTTATGCACTACAGTACTTAACATATTTAAACAAGATTACACTAGTCTACTAATCTATATTTGCAGAGCAAGGCAAAGCAAACATCTTTGATCCTTGTGCCACCCCCAACCCACCCCCACCCCCACGTGTTACCTCCCTCCTCTTGGGCCACGCCCTCCATTCCCCCACCCCTCATTGTCAAAATCCTGGATCCGATAGTGTTACACCAGTACACTATACTCACCTCTGCTGATGGTTCCTCTACCGTATTCTGTGCCTTAGTGTGTGATATCACAGCACCGAGTAGTACTCCCAATGTCCGGAGAGAGAAAATGACGGTCATTATGACCTCTGGACGCGGGAAATCGGGAGTTCAGATTAGGAAACTTTGTGAAAATTGAACTAAGGACAGAAGCAGTCGAAAGGTGGACTATCTGAACACCTGTTTACTGCGCTCGTGTGTGAATATTTGCGACGTGTTTTCTAATATTTTAATGGCAGTATTTACAGCGGGTCGTGCTGGGTTCTGCTGTTTGAGGTTTAGCTTCAGGCAGGTCGTCATTGACTGCATTCCACGCGGCACCATCCGTTTTACTGCCGTAGTAAGTTTTTGTGGAAGCATTTGATACAGTCTATGATTTGGTCATAATATATCTACCGCTATAGGTTTCTGAATACATTGTGGGTAGTTAGGACGGTTTAATTAGAAGTGACATGGACTTCCTCTTGTTCTAATAGATCTAGTATACATATTCCAATGTGAAGAGTTTCAGATGGATGTATTGCTTTAGGCGGCCCTGTGCACCAAATGTCTCAGTGCTGCAGGCATACCTTTAGGGAACATATGCGACTATATGAAATCTGCCGCCTATATATCTATAAGCTGCAGAATGAATGTGAAAATTGATTTAATGTTATGCATGTAGTAAACTGATGTTTAAAAATTAAAACAGGAGAAAGAAATATAGGCGAGTCTTCAGGAGTAAACTGATACTTTTGGCCCGACAAAATGGATGAGTTACGAGATCGAAATCTGAGAAAATGTTAAAATCTTTACGTCCATTTATAATGAAAGAAATATATTAGACTTTGGTTTAATGAGTGAAAAAATCCCAACTGACCTAAAGTAAACATTATTATTATTATTATTATTATTATTATTATTATTATTATTATTCCCACAAGTTGGATTTAAACACATCCCCAAGACAAACAAGAGTAAAATCTAGCTGTTAGGCCCATTTTACCAGTATATGTTTAAGGGTACACCCCATAGGTTTGAAAATCACCCAAATGCTTATTTTGCCTTCCACGGCGTCTTATAAAACCTTAAACATGCACCATAAATCAATTTAACCCCTTAAATATTTTTCTGGGGCTTATCTATTAATGATACTGATATTGGAGCGTATAGGAAGAGCCTGCTGTTGTACATGTAATTACTGGTCAGTCATCAAAAGATAAAATCAACCTCAAGAAATATTACCACGAATCCAAGTAGAATCCAAGTAAAAAGGGGATAGATGGATGATTCCAGAGTTCAAGAAAATTGCTTATTTTCCGGTGAAAATCCGATTTGGAGGGTAAATTCCATGGAGTGTATTTTTAATGAACATGAATTAAAGTAAAACTTTTCTGTCGGCGGTATTCACGGATATCTAAAGTTGTCGCTCATGAACGCATTTATAAATAGGGATAAAAACTGTTCATTTTAAGCTTGGCAAAAAATGGATTTTCTGGCAAACGCAGGTTCCAGAATAATTGCGATAACTGACGTTTTGGTGGTAAGATAATTACAGTAAGATGATTACAGCGTTTTTGTTGTGTATAATACGAAAAACTGTTATCTCTTTTATATTGTCTTACATAACATGATTTCTTTTGCTTATTGTATTTTCATGACTAACAAAACCTTTTCAATTTAATGTCAAAGAGGGAAAATGAATGCTAAACACGGGAATCGACAGGACGAGAGTAGTCAGTGATTGTAGCAGCATAGTGTTCTTTTGGTAAAAAAATATGAATAGATGTTCAATGTTAAATCATCGCTCATACAAGCAACACCATTAACGTTTACATGTATAAACAGTTAGTTGTCTTATTAGTCCAGGCCCGTCGCCGGGGGTGGTGGTGGGGGGGGGTTCGGGGTGTTCGAAAGAACCGCCCTTTTTGTCAGAAAAAGGTCCATTCTGGGTACAATTTGATCTAGGTACACAAAGGTTTCATTATAAAAGGTCCACTTTTTCAGAAAAAAAAAAAACACCCTTCGACCCAAGTTAAAGGGAATCAAATTTCCAGTCCCTATATTAGATTGTATACGGCAACGTCTATGGAATGCAATATTTATGAAACGAACAGCATTTGCGCCACAATCAAAGTTGAACACCACGTCTTTTTTCCATATGATAACGCGCTCTTCTGCAATTCATCATGAATGTAGTACAGTGTATATAATATGTATACTAAGACACCGTTATTCTTGAATGTAACGTCTTTATTTACAAAAAAAAAAGCGTAACAGCGAACAATAATTCAACATGTGTAAGGACAAAATGTCACCAAAGAAGAAAATTGAGACATATCAGTTCCTTCCTTTTTTGAGACAGAGAAAACGACATTGTGAAGTAATGCAGTGTACAATGTGGACTGGACGTGAATTGTAGCTTATAATGTTCATTTTCAAGAGGCTTTTTTACACAGAAAGTACGTGTCCTGCAACTTACGGCCATATCTTTGTCCTACAGTTGATCGAGTCTTGACTCAATCTGTCAATTTAGACAAATAGGTTCTTTTTACATTAAAACATGTAATGTGACCACAAGTTACAAAACGAAATGAATGAATCTTTAAGAACTTTGCACCTGGTGTCTGATTTAACGCCTTACAAATTTTCGACACACACCTCCACTTGTAAAACAAAAAATCGTCACAATATGAAACGACCTCACCCTCAATCAAACAAAAACATCTGCCACAAGACACGCCCAATCTACAGTCTGTTGCTACTACTACAGTGACATCTGGCGGTCGAGAGTCCTCCTAGAAACTCGGACAGGAGTCGTAGAGGTTGATACACACGAAGTAGGCCTGACACCACTTGGTCGCTGGGGCGCATTTCTGAGCCCTGGGTCGAAAAATCTCGTCACACTGAATAAACATCCCCTGGTCTCCCGGCATGGGCTGGTACTCCCCGGCGTAGTTGCAGTAGGCGCCTGGAACTGAGAAAAGGGAAGCAGATAAGAGACCACGTGGGTGACAACGTCGCGCATGCGCAGTGAGTGACAGCTGAGCAGTACACAAAAGCGATCCCTGAAAGGTGTATTGCGCGCATTTTTTTTTCTTTTTAGGAATTTCGTAAATACAATCTAGGCAGATGATCCTTTCACTGCATTGCACATAATGTTTGGTCACGTTTTCCATAAATACGCCACGCTGTCCTTCATGGTCTCTTGCTGCTGAGTTTTCCCAGTTTCACACAGGTCCCTCCAAAGTATTTTCTCATTGTTAAATTCATTGTTTATTTCCTGTAGGAACGCTTATACGCTTATATTTTGGCGTTAATACAATATAGGTCTGTTCAAGCAGTCTATGTAGCAATATATATGTGTTCATCGCTTGTGCTAGTGCCCAGCATTGCCAGAATGTTGCTTGTTGGGATACGGATACCCGCAGATCCCGTAGTGATCCTGATAGTAACAGAACCCGGCGCCATGCTCATCATTGGTTGTACCCTTTGCGCACGCGCTAAGCCAGCTGATCCCATTGGAACACTTCACGAAGAAGCAGCGTGGATCCGCGCCGTAAAATAGTCCAGTCCAGGACCCTGAGAGTTCGTAGTCGCCGTCGTATTTGCCATAGCAAGGATCTGGCAAAGAAGGGGTGGTTTTCACGCTTTTGATATAAACATCTAAATTTTCATAGAATAACAAGAGCCCCTAGCAATATGCTTATCCACCCCCCCCCCCCAAAAAAAAAAGAAAGAACAGTGAAGACCACGCGCAATTAACACATACATTGTGAAAAGGGGCTACACGTGTTTTGCTACCCATAAATCAAGACGTCATCAGGATTGATCACATGACTGACTAGCATCTCCAAGTGCGCTAGGGACGTCAGGTTGCCATTGCAGATCGGGTGGAGGAGGGGTGGGGGGGGTCAGGGTTTGGCGTGAAAACATACACATGTGGTTTTATGCCACTCTCTTCCACTGATTTCTCTAGATGTTACAAAATTTGAGGAAAGACCTCTGTTAAGTTTGAAATGACCAGACGGGGCGGGTTTCTAGACTTTCCTTTGCATTTCCCAGTGTGGAGCAGCCTAGGTGTCGAGCAGCGCGTTCTTGTCCGTGTAACGTAAGGTAAGACAAATGTTGTGTATTTTAAACCTGGTCTCAGACCTACTCCAGGTAACCGGCTGTGTGATTACACCCAACCCAAAGATTATCTCCTCTGTTGCTGGGCCAGTTTGTTAAAGGGTGTGTATGAGCAGGTAAGGGCGAGGTGGTAACATTAAAGTAGATTACTGGATCAAATCAAATCTCACAGGGGTCTTTCCTCCAACAGCTGGGGAAGGCTGAGAAGACACCGGATGGAAGGTAGTTGTACGTGAATTGCCTGATGCAATCAAGACCCTTTGACCCAAAGGTCGAAACGCCAATCATAATAATTAGAAAAACACGTTTAGTCCCTTGAAAAAGGTTTATGTTTATATCTCATTCCAATTAATTAATATCTTATTCCATTCTAAATCCAATTTCTAAACAAAATTAGACCTTACCAACATATCCAAAGTCGTTGTTGCCATATCCGTCGCCACTGTTGTGTGTGCTGTATCCGGTGTTGTGCCCGCCACCGTATCCGCTGCCGTGACTTCCGCCGTATCCGGTGTTGACACGACCGTATCCGCTGTTACCATGCCCGTATCCGTTGTTGCCATACCCGTATCCGGTGTTGCGATGTCCGTATCCGCTGTTGCTACGGCCGTATCCTGTAGAATGTCCACCGCCGTATCCGGTGTTGTGGCTAGACCCGTATCCGGTGTTGTGGCTAGAGCCGTATCCGGTGTTGTGGCTAGAACCGTATCCGCCCCCGTGTCCGCCGTATGTCTGATAGCTGCCATAGCCGCCCTGGTAAATTATAAAATGAGGCAAAATAATGAAATTTATTTTACAAAAAATATACCAGTCGTTTTAAGACAGTAAGGAGGCGGGAGTTGATCTCTTGGATAAAGGCTTTTTACTTGGATAGTCTTATTCCTTAATGAAATACTAAAGACAGACATTGACGTATCTCAGATAAACAATTTTGATATTAGCTGTTGATTGGAGAAAAATATTACTACTTTATTCGGTTTTCGCTCTTATGTTTTGTATGGGAATCGTGACCGTCTCCGTTTACCCTGACACCAAATATTAAACCTTTTTAAAACACAGGGTGTTTGTTTTATGCCAGGAATCTAGGTTTTAAGTCGACACATGTAATTTAACATTAGATTTAATAGAAAATTATTCATCATTTTCTTGACGTTTGTTAAGACACACAGTGGAGCCAGCTGCAGTGAAATGGCGTGTTTTAATGTTGTATCATTCATTAGTTATCACAACTGCCTTGTCTGAAATACGTTTATTCTTTCAGACGGCATTTACAACATTTTGCTGTAGTTCCATTCCAAGATCATTTGTACACACAACAACAATGGTGTGGCGATCAGCACAACCAGTTTTTACTTTAATGTCTTTTAATTTTCTGGGCGCTCTTCGGGTGTACTTCAATAGCCCAAGTCTTAAAATGATTACAAAGAAAACGGTTCTAGATAAGGTTGTATACTGTCACTACTAAGACAGCATATGTACATGTAAAAAAGTAGGTTGTCATTCAATAATATATGCAGATGATAGCCATTACTTGACCTCGTATGTTAAGGTTCTTTAGGGCAATGTTTACTTTAAGGTGACCAAATCGTTTTTCAAGACATTTATGAACCACAAGGTAATTACAATTCAATTAACTGTAATTAAACACATTAAGTTGCAAATGTAACAGTCCAGTAATTATCATGTTGGTCGTAAAAGTGCGCGTATCTCACACCTCGCATATAATGAGATTTAATTTAAGATGATTTACTTCTATTTACAATTTCCAATATGTTCACTAAAAACTAATGAATGCGTAAGCTAAGGTTGCTCATTTTGGTCCTTAACTCAAAATGTCACTTTTCTTAAAAGAAAAACAACATTTATGTGACCGGCTTTAATTTGCCGCAACTGTGTCTAGGCATTTTGGTGCTTATCTCTACATGAAAGCAGAAGTATAACCACAGTAAGTTCCGAAGATCCTGACTGGGACAAGAGATCTACTAGTAGATGTCGGCAAGTTTGTAAGAAGTCCAAATGAATACCGTTGGTTTTAAATAGCAGATACAGAAAAAAATGGTGTTTTCTATAACCGTCACAATACAAAATAAGTTCTTCAAATCCAGTTTTACTCAAGGTCATTAAAGCTTCATTATTTTAATCTATAACTATGCAATAGTAATAAGCTGTAGCATTTTTTTCTCTTTTTTAAAGAACTGATGAACCTTCTAAAGTGTTCAGTTTGGAGTAATCCAAAAAACATTTAGAGTTATATTACCTTAACACTCCAATATATTATTAACAGTCCAATAATTTAACCTGTGTCCAATTTTCAGTGAGTTTAAGCTGATATTTAAACAACCGAGGTATCATCTTTTGATTTATCTATATATATATATATATATATTTTTTTTTTTCTTTTTACAATAGACCTGATAGTGAGTACTTACATATCCGCCGCCGTAGCGGTTTCCTCCCCCGTATCCGCTCCCGTGACGGTTACCTCCGTATCCACCTCCCTGTGAGTACCCGCCGTATCGATTGCCTCTCCCACCGTAGGAGTATGTGTGTCCGTAACTCTCGTGTCCGTGACTTCCGTAACCCTTAGCGTGCCTACGGCCTCCTGTGTAAGAAGAGCCCACTACAACAGTGGCAAAAAGCGCCACCGATACAGCCAAAACTACCAATTTGCTTTCCATAGTTCTTCTTGATGTGCAAAGTGATACCTAATCTTTCCGAATCTTTCTTTTTAATACTTTTCCTGGCAAAAAAATGACGGTTTTTCGCCAAAGGATGCTTCTGCCAACTTACAAATTATCCTCAAAGCTTCGAGAGCAGATATCTTCTTATTCCTATCTTTCACCAAAGTAGTCGTGCAGATGTGCTTGTACGAAAGCAGTAAGGCTATGCAGTGATTGAACGACCTGAGCAAATCTTATATATATACAACTAAGCTGCCGCCGCCCTAATTTGCATATTGAGCTCACACCTTACCTCTGATTACAAGTCACGTGCTTTGGGAGGGCTGCTTCAAAAAAAGAGTGACAGATCTCTTTTAAATGAGTTTTTTTTTCATTACATTTTAGTGCTACTGATTGTAATTCAAACATTGATATTTAACAGCTTGACTACTTCCTGTGCACATTAAGTACATATTGATAAGATAGGATATCAAGACCTTTGCTTATTTTTAGCAACTTCGACAGAACATCCAGAAAGAATGGTACACTATTGCAGGGAACATGCACATGACTTTCGACCATTATTTAGTTATCATCAGTTGATTCATTGTATTAAATGAAATGAAATAATCATATCAAATGTATTAATGTTTTTTTTTAATTGATTTATTGGTTACTTTGAACCTAATTCTTGGTGGATTGATGAGCAGTAAGTAAGTTTTTAATCAATCAGGTTGTTTATTTTTAACAATTATTCAATTAGTCAATTAGTTAATCAATAATTTGATACTGATGAACAAAGCAAAAAGCAGTCAACAGACAAATTTTCAATGTTACTTTTATGATCGTTTTAATCAATTTTCAGTATTAATGATTGAACAATTTATTAAATGAAGTAATTTATATTATTGATACACTGATACATTTTTGGGGGAATTATTTGGGTGATCCGATGTTTGCCGTATTCCTTCACTGAACTCGGCGGTGAGACTTAAAGCCATAAATTTTCTTCAATCAACCGCTAATGTTGATATTTTTTTCCTCCAATCTTTCCAATATATGTGTTTAATTCATATTTTTCTGGCTTCAAACCGTGTGATTAGGGTTCGACTTGTATGACACTGAAGTACTGATAGTGACATAGGCAAGAGGCATGTGGACTAATATTTCAGATTGTCGTTTATCATATAACCAGATGTGGTACGACAGGCCATTTGTTGTGTTCTTGGTGATACAACCAGATACAGCTCTCAGCCACGCCGTGTCATATCTACAATGATAAATTTCTGTCTCTCGGAGTTCACATCGACCTATGCTAATAGTATTCAGGGACTTTAAAGCTGGTAATGAGGTGATATTTTTATCAGAATAAAATGTTCTTTATTACTTACATCATTTATGTGTGTAATTGTGACAGGTTCCACATATGTTGAGTCTAAAGAACTCAATAACTTGCAGTGCTTTTGCTTGCTCTATTCAACTTTACTTATTTCTTGCAATCGGTAAATCAGCAAAATAAAAAAATCGAAACATTCACAGAAGTGATAAATCCATTACAAAACATCTGGAAAAAACACTTAAATACAATGTATTAAGTAAACGGATGACGTTTTACGATATATCGATAAAGAAAGATATGTCTTTATGTCTTATAAGTATCACAGAGGAAACTTGATCGGGCGAAATATAAATGTATAGTTGGTGAATGGAATGGCGAGCTACTAAGCTTCCAGGTCGTCTAACCAAAGAATTTCGGCCTTTTGTGTACAGCAAGTCCTGACAAATTACTGGACATTCAGTACTCTTGCAAACGGGTGCCAAACCCTTGCCATTTTTTACCTGGTCAGTTAATATCTCTTCAGCGTCCATCTGGGAGTGAAACAAATTTTTTAAGATTACCTGCAGATCGCAGCGGTCATTACTAACTTTGACACTCCAGACATGCTTAATGGGCAGTAAGAGGGATATGTGTGTTCTTTAACAGTGTATACAGCACCTGGGTCGAGTTCTTTGCTTTCATAGTGATCACACAATTCATTGGTAGGAGTGAAAAAAACTCCCCATTGAGAGATTTACTAATAGCAATAAGATTATCGGGAAAATAAAACAAAAGCCATAAGTTGACACACTGTACTCTGGCTTTTGTTCAATGTCTTTTATTTGCCGCCCCAGACAGTAAATGAAACTCCAACTTTTTCTATGAAACTTATATTTTAGAATCCATTAAATAATCTTGGGATCACATCCACTGGCCCATCGTTCCATCTATTCCATCAAATGCACATCCACGCTATTTTACCACTATCTTACAACGTACACGTGTTCTGACCAGTTTTAAAGTAACACTAGTTCACGATGAATGTGCATCAACGGACGATCAAACAATTTATTTACATTTAAGGTAAAAGAGGCGCAAGAGGAGAGATGACAGAGAAATACGACACCAACGCCTCACAGAACGTTTAATGCGCGTCTCATGGTAGATTTGAATGTATGGTAACACGTTCTGACCCTAAAAAAATACTAAGTTAGTCCTGGTGTGACCACGCCTGGACTTGTACCTTAACAGCACACGGCAATGTTAGGAGCGGCCGTGTCATACCGTGTGATATTGTCCACATGCTTCTCTCCACACAACATGGCATCAGAGTTAACAACATGTTGGCTTTTTTTACCTCGCCAAACAGCTGGCTTTGGCGGGTCACATCGCACACTATCCAGCGTGTCCTAGACAGGCGCGGTCGGTTTTTACATTAATTTTGTTTTTATGTAATCTTAAATTAGATTTAAATAACGCTTTTTATTCATCCAGAACTATCGTTACAAACTTTAATTACTCTTATAACCATGCACTTGCTGACCAACGCAGGGAGTTTCTCTTTTGAGCATTTGTTCATAATCCAACATATGTACATGTACACCATGCCTCACGACTCCGATAGGTGCAAATCAATAGGGAGGTGATTGCGTCACATTGACCAATGACAACTCACCACTGGACCACAAGGACAAAGTAATCAGGGCAATTACTGTCTAAAAAACAGACAGCTATTTCCACATAACAAGAAGAGTATCGCATTTACAAGAAGATGACAGAGGGAATTCACTGTGAGCTACATCCACAGAGAAGGTAGGAACAAAAAGCGCCCAAAGAGTGAGGAGATTTCATCAATTTTATCTTCACTTCTTTACTTACGGTGTGCACACAAACGCCGTTAAGTCATTATATTTAAGTTTAAATTATCAGTATGTATTAGTTCCCAACTTATGCTCACCATAGATGACTCCCGCTTTCGCCAACATACGCAGCTCTTTATAAAAATAATTGTATGGAGTGGGTGTGGGGAAACCCCCCCCCCCTCCCCCTGCATCCCCACAATCTAGGGCTCTATCTGTGGTTTTGGTGAAAAAAAAAAAAAAAAAAAAAAACTAGAAAAGTGCTCCGAGAGCGCAGACCTCCGCCAAGGCAGCAATTTTTGATTATTATTGATTGATTGATTATTTACCCGGATCTCCACCAAAAACTAATCACTTCTAAGTTAACCCGTTTCCCACCTACCCAAATTTTCATCAAAATTGGTCCATAAATTTTGAGTTATGTTGATGACAAACAAACAGAAAGACAGACAAACAGGGGCGAAAACATAACCTCCTTGGCGGAGGTAAAAAAAAAACATGTGGGCCGAAATTATTTGCTAACCTTTACAGTTGTAGCACCGTAACGCTAAACGTCTAAGTACATTTCAGGAGGTTTCTACATTTATACATTGACATTACGAAAACCTCAAGAGGAAGCCACAATTTTATATAAGATTAACCAAAAATATATATTTACGATACTTATAATAAAAAATTAAGAAGCGTTTATATTGGAAAGATACGGTGTCTTTTAGAATCGTTTTAAACCACGAAAAAAATTCACCATTAAGGTTTCAGCATTTATTCTGCACCTTACGTTTGTGTATAGTTTCAGGATAATCATGCACATGGTATGGCGCATTGACAATTGAATGCTAAGATAGCATACGCCATTATTACAGTTTAACTGATTTTATTGATTGAATCCATAGGCTATGCAGCAAACCTGACCATTGAATGACATCGAGCAAACAAAATAACATCAAAATTGGATTTCATTCTAAAGTTTTTTTTTCCTTTTTTTGCTTTCTTCATATCTTTTTCGGTCGTTAATGTCATTTTTTTTTTTTTTTTTGTCTTTGTAGGCACCTACACTGACGGCGCCTTCATGTCGTCAAACCCTCCAGCATTACACAGAGTTGTGTTACACATACACCACTCGTCTACTGTGTACTGGAAAGGGCCGCTAACACATCCGTTCTCGTCCAATGAGGCACTGGCCAGACCCGGAAATCCATCTGCGCAGCCGCGGTATGTGACTGAAACACGAGATGTGAAGTGAAGGTGAAGGCCACCGTCATTACATAAGTGATTGTTTTGACTTCAGTTTTGTATCTTATCATTGCTTTAGTAGTTTAGGTTAGTATTTTATTAGCTTATATTTTGTCGAAATACTGAGCAATTATACTGAGCCATAAAGGTTTTTTTATTTGTCTTCTTTGTTACTGTTAATATACACTATAACTGAAAATCTCACAAAACCCATCGTGACAAAGCCAGCACAGTGCATTAAAGACAGTGTACATTACGATCAGTAGGCCTATGGCTGAAATGATAACACTTGTTACGCGAGACCTGCACTTACATCCATCTAGGTCTCTCCTGACAAAGCATCGCTGCGACAGAGGACAAGGCTCAGTGCCGACCCAGGAAGGATTCACAAGACCACTGTCTGCGCATGCGCCCCATCCACTGTTACACGAGTAGCACAAAAAAGCTGCAAATGTTTTAAATAGTAATTTTCTGATCCAAAATATACATTGTAGATAAATTGGCACTTAAAATTGATAAAAACAATTGATTCGACTGATTTGGAGGTTGCTGTCTCTGCTGGTCGACGCAGGAGACTACGGCAATACATTGTAGCTTATGAAACACAGATAATTAAGAAAAAAGTGAGCTCTCAGAACATTTAGCATTCTTATTTGAATTTGATATGCCTTTCAGGAGCATTTCGAAACTTTATGTAAAAAAGTCACTGCATTGGCTGTGAAGAAGTGAAAACAGATATTTGGTCTACACTTAAAATAAAATGTACATGTACATTTATCTTTCCTTTGATCAATCCGATTGTTCTGAATTGATTTAATGAATACAAAACTCTTTTATTATTTGTGCTATTTTGAGAGATACATCTGACGTTGGCCCGTAGCAAGCAATTCCAAACAGGGGTTTCTTTTTTCTGAAAAATGGGACTTTATACCATGGAGCCTTTTTGTAAGAAGATAAAATTTTACCCGCGTGACACATTTTCCTGACCAAAGGACGGGGTCTTTCGAAGCCCCTGTTCTCCCCCCCCCCCCCCCCCCCCACCCCTTGGCTACGGGCCTGCACGGCCAGACGTTCTGGAAACAGACACTGGGCAGCGTAACATTACCTGGTTGACACCAACTCTCCCCGAACACTGTCAGAAGCAGAAGCAGACACAGCGTGTTTCTGGTCATGGTGTTGGTAACGAGTATTCCTCCGGTCACAGCAACGTGATGATGTTATCCGAGTTATGGTTCCATGTATTTTATACCAGGATCTGATTTTATTGCCAATTATTGCCAATTGTATTATCCAAATTTACAACTACCTTTCCCAATTTTACCCGGACTTCCGAACATCATTGTCTAATTGGGATTCTAGTGTTTATCTGTTTTACAAGGTCAGCAGTCGGTTGCAGTAGTCGAAATGACTTTTTCCTAGCTGATGAAAGTTTCCAAGCAAAAATTTAAAAAAATGGAGTAAATAGCAGATTATTTAGCTCCACATTATCCCCTTGCTTTTGAATATATCACATTCACAGACACACACGCACGTACGCACTTACATACGCACACACACATACGCACAGCCACTCATAGATATCTACTTTTCAATACTAGTCGCAACTTTGGAAAAAGCATTTCTGAGTATTGTTGGACATTTTATGGGAGATAATTAATCCACTTTTTTTTTTAATTTATTGATTAATTAAAGAAAGCAGTCGTAACCATAGATAGTCTAAATGTAATTTTCCTAAATGTAAATTCCTAATATTTCATGAACATCTGCCAGACTTCGCATTACTAACACACAGATTGTACATTGAAGTAAATAAAAGGAATGTGACATGGTTTGGCGAAAAGGTTAAACGAGCGATTAATAAAAGTTAACGTTTTTTAATGAGTCGTTCATCATTGTCAGTAGGTACATTGCAATAGTACATGTAGGTGTGACCGTAATGTTAACATTAATATCTCATTAATCTTCTGGGACCTGTTAAAGTAAAGGTCTTAGATTTTAAAGCTAATAATTTTGCCAACAGCCGCCTGCTTAAATCAGAAATCCCACATCACAATATTGTCTCTTCGATGTTGGTCTACCAGTTGAATGACTGGCCAACAATAATAATGTATCTCACATGATTGGTCCACTGTAGCCTCTCTAACCTCAATCTAGACAATCACAATGTGTTGGAAGCCTTAGTGAAAAGGACTTTTAGATTACTTGTGAAACTCATTTTAGTCGGCTATATCTCAAAAGAACACAAATTTCGGACCGTTGGTGGATCATGGCCCTGGAATACCCGGGGGACATCACTGATTACATGTACCGGTACATAGCTTCTGTTTCGGAAATATTCTTTTTCAGTATATTAAATACAACTCATACAATGGAACTCAAGATATATCAACAAAAGTTTTATTTTACTGTCGTATTTTCTTACATCAGGTTAATTTACACGTGCTTATCAAAAGTTAGAAAATAGTGAAATATTCTAAATACAGCTTCTCCTGTCGATATCGAGCTTGTAGTGTCTAACTTACTTGTACTCTCAAACACCCATCCAGCCTAGTCTCCAACCCCATCCTGTCTACTCTCCAACCCCTATCGTGTCTAATCTCCAACCTTAAATCCGTCTACTCTCAAACCCACTATCCCGTTTACTCCTCATCCCTTTTCCCAGCTACTCTCCAATCCCTCAGTCGGCCCTGGAGTTGAAACCAGCACAACCCGAAGCCAAAATCAAATATCCTATAATTAATTTTCTCCTCTACTATAATAAACGTGTTCTACATGAAATAAATAAAGTGACGAGATGCCATTGCACTGATTGTGAATGATCCGGAATTTTAACAATAGTTTCTATATCAATTTCCAGTGGGAAAAAATAAATAAACATTAAATATACTGCTGTCTAACCTGTGGCACATCTACGTATTCAGATCTAGTGATAAAGTTAAGCCCCGGATAGTTAACCACATAATCAGAACACATTATACTGGCGGCATTTCCCCGCCGTTGCAGCGGTTTCCCTTGCAGAGGCACCACCTGTCCACGAAGCTGCCGTAGCCCATGGAGTGGCTGTTAGAGCAGACCACGCCCCCTTCCTCTACCACGTGATCTACCAGGTAGTCCCAGCCGTCTGCGCAGCCGCGGTACACGTCTGAGGAAAACAATGGATGGTGTATATATACTGAATGTTTGAAATGGTTGATACAAATGTAAAGATTAGGTCCAGCTTTGTAACTTGATATTTTTGAATTGAAAGGCAATCCAATACGATGGTCGATCCAATTATAAACCAAAGTCTACATGTAAGTGCTATAATACCTCTGACGTGAATGACATATTATATTACTTTTTTTTCT
The DNA here is from genome assembly GCF_001039355.2 of Lingula anatina. The sequence continues at coordinate 51,326 of NW_019775996.1, read as the reverse complement.
TTCCTTTGGTTTTAATTGTATCCAATATGATAACGAGAAACGGTACGTTCAAATAACGCGACACTTACAAATGATTGTCAAATTTACAAAAAACATCGTCTCAATATTCCCATGCGTTTTTAACATGGCACCATACTTACCCCCGTTTCTGTCACGTCTCATAAAACAGGTGCCCGTAAGGGGGCAAGGAGTCTCGCCTACCAAGTCCGGATTCGTCACTCCTTTCGGAGCACATACATCCCAACCACTGTTGCAGTCAAAGCAGCGTGAGACTGAAGGAAAGGAAAGGGTTTCAATGTCATAAGAATAAAATAGTTTTCATTAACACCAGCAGAACGACCGGTAAGCAGGTAATAGTAAAAAGGTACATGTTAACTTTGCCCACAGTAAAATCAATCTAGTACGGCATATAAAAATTGGTGCATGAGCTGGGAGTAGTGATGGTGGTGGTGGTGGGGGGTCACACACGCATTTTTTCGGAACGCGTCAGTTACAATAGCAAGAAACAAAGAGGAAACTGAAGAGAATCCCTAATCCTGTAATAGTTTTTTTTTCAATTGGTAGCATTGCCATTATAACGGTTGTCATTTCCACATTATCGATGTCACACAAAACTTACTTTTACTGTCCGCTGTCTTGTCGTAATCTGGAATAAAAGGAATCAGGTAATGTTATTAAGGACATTTTTTCTTCTTACCTTGCATCCCGTACAACAACGTACAACGAGTAAAGTATAACACTCCACTGGAATCTTTCACAACTTGCCACGGGGCTCAGACTTATGCGATTAATACCTTAATATTAATACTTTTTCTACAACTATTACTATGGCCAGACTCGTCAATACTGAGTACTTAAATAAGATAATAACAGTTATTATCATTATAAGCATTTGTATAAATGAGTTTGAGTGTGTGACATGATTTGAAGTAAACGAAGGGAACATGTTTTGAACACGATAATTACACTGTAGTCTTTTGACTCAAGTAGAAGATATTAATTATTTTTGAAAACTTAGCAAATTTACTTTTTTTAATGTTGAGGAATGAAATTACAGATACATGCGTATGACAACATTATATAGTACATAACTGGAATTGGACAAGCTGAAAGCCAAGCATACAATGCATACTCCCAGTTTTCTCAAGAATCGATTGAAATAGGTGAAAAATCACGACCTAGTTATATTTTACCGTTATTCCCCCATTCCATAAACTTACCACATGGTTTAAGCAGACAAGGTTTGGTGTCCCTGTCCTCTCCTTGGCACGCTGTCGCCCCAACACAGACACGTGTTCTCACCTGATGCCCATCACCACAAGGGGCGCTGCAGTCGGACCAAGACGTCCAGGGGAGATAGTAGGCGTCTACAGGAGAGATGAAGCTTGTACCACTAACACCACTATAACGCCTCTATGGGTCTATACCACGGTGCTTACACATTAGGACAAAATACTACTAAGACTAACACTACACGACAACGTCTAAACAAATAAGTGTAAAAAGCCTTCACAACAGAACATCTTGTAAAATTGCGAGTATTATACTGTTACCTTCCCTTTGAATCTACTTCATAAACACACTATTCTCTACAAAAACAATTCATTCCAACTAAAGCCAACAAAATTTGATATCAAGAACCGTTCGCGAGTTTTAAGGAACCCCAAACCAAGCAAATTTACACACCGTACGATATATAGGGTAAAGGTATTTCGGACCAAGCCAAGAGAAATGTCTCGGTATCTCAATTGAAATATTCGCTTTATTATTACAACACGTTAAATACAAGTGTCTTGAAAAAGGAGCTGTAAGCATCAGAAAATATTATTATTTTATTTTATTTTATTTATTTTTTGTCAAAATACACCGTATTTCTCTCTCTACATGTAACTGTCTTTCCCTGGGGATGGTGCCAGTTCCATCTTGGGCTTTGGGGGGGGGGGGGTTATTTAGCTTAGTTCAGAAAAAAAAGAAAACAGTGGGAAGATGTTTGAACTTCTCCGCAAAAGGTTCTTGAATCAAATCATACCAATTCCCTTGGTGTTCCTTGACTTCTGTTGTGAGCAACAAAAAATACGAACTATTGCGTAACACCTGCGACAATGCGTAATACACATCACGTCACTTATTACATGTGTCGCACACAGAGAGCCAGACACCGCAGACATTGCCTAGCATATGCCCCATGAACCGCCAAATCCTGATTACCTTGGCCGTGTGCCTCATATTCAAGATCTTGAGTTTTAGAAAATCTATATACGCGTGCCAACAACCAGCTACTGCTGATAGCTACATGTAGGTTAAAGGTATCCTATAGGCCTAAGAGATTTTACCGCCAAATCGAATTTCATCAAACTTCAAAAGTTTAACCTACTTTCAGAGCACTTAGACCACCATAGTCGCCTTGTTTATTTCATAAGGACAGCTCGACATCATGGGCTTTTATTTAAGGGGTAAAATCGCTTTTAAGGTCCAAATTTGGGACTTTTAATAAGTGAGTAGCTTTGCCGGATAGGTAGACCTAGAGAATATAAGTTTTGTGATTTTTCGAACGCAGTTAGTATACCTTTATCTAGCTATGGCATTGTACCCTCACATTGACGACATTTACTCATAACTGTTATTAATCTTCAAAATCATCGACGGAATCTACCTTTATCTGGACCTTGGCCTTGACCTTCACCTTGACATGGTTTCTGGACACATTCCAGATAGTCCAGGTTTGACCCCTGGCATGCTCCGGGCACTGGACACGTCCTTGACCTTGTCCTCCGTCCGGTGCCGCAGGACACGGAGCAGTCGCTGGTGAAAGCCCATGCCGACCACTGGACTACCACTGGGGGCGTGACTGGAAATGTGACGTCACAATAATAAAGTTACGTCACAGTTTAGTGATCTGATGTTTTTATTTATTTATTACTTAATTTGTTTTGTCACTTATCTACATTCACAAAGCAACATCTAGGAAACGACCGTCTCCGCTCGATCACATGGTCACGCATGTAGCTTCTAGCTGCTGCTAAGACGAAAACATAATTTAATCTTATGATAATAACATTCTTTTAAAACATTATCCAAATGAAGACAAAGGTTGACAATACAAAAATGATCAAGAAGACCAAACTTCAGTTAACCAGTGAAAATTACAACGTTCTGTCCTTTACTTCTGGTTTTCAGAAAATGGCGTTTGAAATGTATAATGTTTCTCCAAGAAAGTCACATACATGTATGACGAGCTTGGTATACTAATACATGTACACATTTCAATCTGTCCTGTTGTCAGAAATGAATAACATTGGGGGATAAAGCAAACTGTCAGCAAACCAACACCACCAATATCTTAGTGGTCTGAAGCAGAGTCTATACCTTTCATTCATTAAATTGACTGGTACTTGCAATGTTCTATCCACAGTCAATGTTGACCATAAAGTTTTATTTCCAGAGTTGAGTCCAATATTCGGGTTTGTGTTACGGTATTTTGTGAACTGACCCTAGCATGTTGCTCATAACCAATAAAAAAACATGTAGAAAAAATCAGTAAATCTTTATTTCTTAAAAAATATAGGTGTTATTTTTCATACAGTTGCTTTGGTGTGTCAAGACCGCAATATTCGACTTCTTCAATAGTCCTTTGCATCCATTTATATGTAAGTCCTACTCTGTGAAATTCAATAACAAGATATGAATCATGTTTCAAGAGAGTTTCATAGGTTATCAGTCAGCCAAGATAAATTGTCTTCATACAAGTTAGTTTCCCAACAAATGCCAACTGCTTGTGGAAACTGATCTAATGTGGCGGCTACCTGGAGCTCAATGGCATTTCACTTAGACCCCATTTCCAGAAATTAGATCGACCTAACTCCCTGGGGGTTCACGCTACACAGCTGTCAGCCGAGCGGATACGAAAGTTAATTTCCCCCTAACAGTATGTAGTAGGCGGGACGGACATTTAAGCCGGATTATCTGACAGTAATCTAGTGAGACTCCCCGCGGGGATAGATCGATCTAAAAGCTCTGGGAATACAGCCTTACAAATATCGCCTGATGAGGTCATCATATCCTACATGCAGGTTAAGCTACAGCTTTCTTCTGAAATATTGAGATTTTTTACAATAATTACCTTATTACATTACAGCTGGCACGATTAATTGACAGTCCTATAATTATGCTTAACATTGAACGCATGCAGTCAATTATGATTCTTAACATGGATAAGATAGAAATATCACTATGCGCTGTCTACAGCAACATGCTGACTATGACGTGTGAAAAAATCGACTACACGTAATTGAATTTTACACTTTAAGATACACGCCGTATGTATAGTTCCTTTAAATTAAAACAGCATCTCCAATCTCGGATTTTTCTATTTGCACACACCCGTGCATGATTAGGGAAGTCTTTAGTTCTTCGTCACTTTCATTAATTTCGACATTTTTTTCCATATGAAACTTTATAGTTTAACAATTAAACCAGGATGGAAATCTCCAAATGTCCCTTAAGTTACAGGAGACAGGTGCGTGGTTTACATGCCGCCGCCATTACAGCGGTCTCCCCGGCAGAAACACCACACGTCCACGTAGCTGCTGTAGCGGAGCTGCTTCCCCGATATACACGACAGGCCGTCAGCTTGGCTCGTCGCTATAGACGCCAAAGCGGGCCAGGCGTCTGCGCAGCCGCGGTACACGTCTGTAACAAGATTTAAAATTTAACTTGGTGAAAATTTTTTAATACACAAGAAGCATGTTAAAATAAATGAACATACATTGATCATTTATTAGACTTAAATAATGCCTTTTAAAAACATACTTCCGATATTTGTACTGAATGGTTGAAACTGGCATTAGGCATAGAATAAAACACACGTCCTTCACTGGCACTAGTAATTCTAAGAACTGTTGCCAAACAAGATGAATCAGAAATTTATCTTTTGTTCTCACTAATCCATTCATTTATTTATTTGTTTAGTATTTCTATTACATATTTTTCTTCTATAAAGGTCTACCACTCACTGTAATAAACAAATATACAAAAATACAAATGAACACAACTTACAGCCTCCTTTGTCGCGTCTTATAAAGCACGTCTTAGTTTTGGGGCACGGTGTCTTGCCTACCCAGCCCGGCTGAGTGATTCCACTAGGCGCACACACTCCCCAGCCACTATTGCAGTCGTAACAGTCAGGAGCTGGAATGTGTTAGGTGAGACGAGTTAGATGTGAAAAGCATTGTGTCCTACATTGGTCTGGTTCCACGAGGACTACTTGGACCGGGAAGCGGGCCATACTGCGCAATTTAAAGATCAAGGGACTGTCTCACAAAGGAATTTTGAAGTGGTAATCCAATTTAACGAAACATTCCGCCTATTTATAACCGATGTTTCAAACCAACGGTTTCTATTTCTCCTCAGAGAATTATTATGTTTAATTAAAAAGTCATAGGTTTAGATTAACTCAAACATACCATCCTGTGTAGCTTTAATTTACTAAGCTAATAAGTGGAAAAATGACAACTGGTTATAGCTTTACTTCAATGAGGGCATAGTTCCACAAAGTGCCACTTACTTCCAATTACAGGTTGTTTCACCGGTTCGCTGGGAATGACGTTCGTTTGACCGTTCGGTTTTGGGTTCACAGGAGCCACTGGGACAACTGGGGCCACAGGTTTTGGTGCTGAAAACGTCAATCAGTAAACATACATATACAGATATTGAGGAACAGTAGCCAAGTACATATTGGCATATGTCTTAAATAATCAGACCAAACATGTTTCACTTATGTTTGATTTCACGCCACTAATATCCAACATGATAACAGAAATTATATTTGATATTACAACAAGAGCAGGAGACGGGTTATGCCTGAGCAGTTGTCTGAAATTGAATGTTTCAAATTAAAGCCACCTCCATTAGCAAGATGAAAATTTCGTTTCTACCCCTCAAAGAAAACTATATCTATCACACAACATGCTTACAGCGCGTTAACACCCAAAGGTACCACTGTCACTTACCATTGAGAGAAAAAAACTACGGTGTGGACCTGAAAACATCTCCGACTTCACCATGCCACCCCTGTCTCCTTGGTCTACCAGCCACCTTGCCTTCAACATAAGTCACACGCCAAACTATTTGATCTAACCGATCAATACTACGCTACTAACAAGATAGAAGTCACCATCCACCATCCAACTGATTCGAAGTTCCACTAAACTTCTGTACAACGGCCATGTCGCGGTGTGAAATAGCGGTACCGGTATCGTTATAAATCGCGCTTAACTATCATGTGTGTTTGGAAAATGTTACAAAAACGATTGTGCTGATACGCCTAAGAACCGTGTCGAAATACCGGTAAACATTTCATATAAACGTTAAATAAATTACTTGGGTTGGAATAAATATAAACAAATGTTTGTCAATTACAACTGGTTCATTAGGGATCAAATAGACGGATAATCTCCCAGCGAAATCCACCAAATTTATGTTAATAATATTGTGGATGGGAAAAGCTGTTAATTTTATATATTTGCACGTTACATATTAAGGTATACTGAACATTTAGTGAGTTTAGGGATCAAAGCATTTCGGGAGGCAAAATGACGCAAGGAACGAGGAAAGCTGATGGCAAACAATGAACGACGAGATACAATGAAGGTGTAAGGTTTTAACGTTACCGGAAAAGACAAAACCAACACGTCAGTACATAAACGGGACAAACGAAGGTCCGTTCAAGTTAATTGCGGATAAAAAAAAGCTGTGTTAATTTACACATAACTGACACGATAATAGTTTGGATATATAAATGTATGCGGATTCCAATAACGATTTTTTCTCAATTCTACAAATAAGGTAAGGGGACCTCCTGTGTAGACAAGTCAGTCGGTGGTATCAGTGTAGGTGGATGTGTGGCATACATTTACTAGTACTTCTAAAATCTACCGGAAAAACCCAGGTGATTGTTAACCATGCTGTTAAAACACATATGGGTTCTACGGGTGTATTCTGGGCTACAAAACTACCAAGCAAGCTTATCATTCCATCACCAAATTAGTACAAATGCACACGCAGCTAAATGGTGAAAATTTAATGGGATTTCAAACAGAATCTTCTATGTGTAAATCTATTCGAGAAGCAAATTGTCTTGGAAAGTCATCTAAAGAAAGGTGTACTTGCTGGACCTACGTGTAAGACCAGTGGTCTTCTAGAATATTAACCTCTGACACATTGCCACTGGCAACTTCCTGTCTTCCCAGCAAACACGGAACGTTAATTTATTCTATTTATTTAATTCTATGTTTGTTTTAATTATGTAACTTGTGATATCCTTATCAAAACGTTCTGTGTTTGCTGCATTTATGGGGTTTAAAAAAATCGCCGCGGTTGAAATTGCCAATACACATAATCCCAATGACCAATACTGTAGGTCAAAATACACTCCGTTTCAATTTTGTGTACACGCAATTACTTACCTTCACAAATAATGCTGCAGGGCCTCGTCTCTGATGTGGGATCTGCGCATGCGCCACCCAGACATATCCGGTTTCTTCTCTGTATGCCGTCTCCACAGCTGACGGAGCACTGTCCCCATACACCCCACTGCGTGTACTGAGAGGCTGGGAAGTGGAGAGAGGAAACGTGGTTAACTTCCCCGACAGTTTTTTAACGGTATTCGAAACTGTTCAATGAAATCGCTTAATTTAGGTTCCCATATTTTTTTTATTTCATGACATTGATAATTCTGAAGTTAAAGTGTACTTAATAGTTGTTCTTATTTGACAAACAATCATGCCCAGTCAAAAATGACCGAAATTCTCTCTCTCTCTCTCTCTCTCTCTCTCTCACACACACACACGCACACACGCACACACACATGCATGCACATACACAAACAGGCACACACACACACACACACACACACACAGATAACTTACGACACAGTCCCGCAGAGCAGGTTCTCGTCTGCTTGCCCTCCCCAGGACAGGTAAGGGTGGGGAAAGCACGTGCACAGAATCTCTGTCTCTCCTGGACGCCTTGACCACAGGTCACTGAACACTGACCCCACTCCAGCCAGTTGGCCCAAGACGCAGCTGTTGGGAGGGGAAAAACATGGATTAAAGGCGTTAAATTATTGAAATATTCAGAGATAGTGCCTTCCAGTGCACTTCATAAGACATACAACTTAAACTAAACGAAGGTGTCCCAGGGTAACAGTTGTTTCACATCCCCCTCCTTCTTGAAAATAACTAATCAAGCGCAATGAGACAAAGCCAATATTATTACTATATTTATCTTACTGCTATATTTATTTTAATTATATTTAAGTATACTGGAAGTTATAATACTTCTGTGATTATATTTTCATGCGCCAATTTAAGTTCCCGTCGTGTACGTACTGTCACAGGCAATGAAGCAGTCCCTGGTCTCTCTGTCGACTCCTGGACACTGGGTAGGGTCATTAGAAGGACAGATCCGGGTCCTTTCCTGGACACCCTGACCGCCGCCATTATCACAGGTGGCACTGCACGGACTGTAGGTTGACCACTGCGTCCATACTGGGACTGGAGAGGACAATGGTATTAACATTTAAGCAGGACGTGTTCATTTATAATCAGTACCATACAAAGAGCAATATGTTTCATATTTGCAGCTATGTAATATGATGTCATAAATCATGATGCTTCAGATATGTGCGGGTATAATTGTAAACTCTCCTCCCCCTCCCTCCCTCTCTCTCTCTCTCTCTCTCGACGTCTCTCTCTTTCTCTCTCTCTCTCTCTCTCTCTCTGATAATCTCGCGAGATTCCCCTCACCTTCACAGATAGCCAGCACGCACGCTCTGGTTTCTTTAGTCGGTTCAAAGCAGCGCCCAGTACAGAAGCGGCTGCGTTCCTGCATTCCCTGTCCACATGAACGAGAACAATCACCCCACGGGGTCCAGGGAGAGTACACGTCAGCTGAAAACGATTTTATTTATATATAGATAACTTTATATCTGTGCAACATATTTGATTCCTCGATTTAATGGTACAGATATATATTCACAGTTAGCACAGTACAGTGTACACCTATGTACAAAAGAAAATGCATTCAAGCAGAAAGGGGTATGCATCAAGCAGAACGCATACGAACTGGGATATATGAGATTGAATACAATATACTTTATTAAAACATTAAATAAGGATGAAAGGGTTAGTCAGGTCAGAAAAAATGTGAAGTTATCATANGATGATGTTTGAACTTCTCCGCAAAAGGTTCTTGAATCAAATCATACCAATTCCCTTGGTGTTCCTTGACTTCCGTTGTGAGCAACAAAAAAAAAACGAACTATTGCGTAACACCTGCGACAATGCGTAATACACATCACGTCACTTAATACATGTGTCGCACACAGAGAGCCAGACACCGCAGACATTGCCTAGCATATGCCCCATGAACCGCCAAATCCTGATTACCTTGGCCGTGTGCCTCATATTCAAGTTCTTGAGTTTTAGAAAATCTATATACGCGTGCCAACAACCAGCTACTGCTGATAGCTAGGTTAAAGGTATCCTATAAGCCTAAGAGATTTTACCGCCAAGTCGAATTTCATCAAACTTCAAAAGTTTCACCTACTTTCAGAGCACTTAGACCATCAGAGTAGCCTTGTATATTTCATAAGGACAGCTCGACATCATGGGCTTTTATTTAGGGGGTAAAATCGCTTTTAAGGTCCGAATTTGGGACTTTTAATAAGTGAGTAGCTTTGCCGGATAGGTAGACCTAGAGAATATAAGTTTTGTGATTTTTCAAACGCAGTTAGTATACATTTATCTAGCTATGGCATTGTACACCCACATTGACCACATTTACTCATAGCTGTTATTAATCTTCAAAATCATCGACGGAACCTACCTTTATCTGGACCTTGGCCTTGACCTTCACCTTGACATGGTTTCTGAACACATTCCAGATAGTCCAGGTTTGACCCCAGGCAACCTCCGGGCACTGGGCACGTCCTTGACCTTGTCCTCCGTCCAGTTCCGCAGGACACGGAGCAGTCGCTGGTGAAAGCCCATGCTGACCACTGGACTATCACTGGGGGCGTGACTGGAAATGTGACGTCACAATAATAAAGTTACGTCACAGTTTAATGATCTGATGTTTTTATTTATTTATTACTTAATTTGTTTTGTCACTTATCTACATTCACAAAGCAACAGGAAACGACAGTCTCCGCTCGATCACATGGTAATGCATGTAGCTTCTAGCTGCTGCCAAGACAAAAACATAATTTAATCTTATAATAATTAATTTTTTTAAAAAAACTTATCCAAATGAAGACAAAGGTTGACAATACAAAAATGATCAAGAAGACCAAACTTCAGTTAACCAGTGAAAATTACAACGTTCTGTCCTTTACTTCTGGTTTTCAGAAAATGGCGTTTGAAATTTATAATGTTTCTCCAAGAAAGTCACATACATGTATGACGAGCTTGGTATACTAATACATGTACACATTTCGATCTGTCCTGTTGTCAGAAATGAACAACACTGGGGAATAAAGCAAACTGTCAGCAAACCAACACCGCCAATATCATAGTGGTCTGAAGCAGAATCTATACCTTTCATTCATTAAATTGACCAGTACTTGCAATGTTCTATCCACAGTCAATGCTGACTATAAAGTTTTATTTCCAGAGTCGAGTCCAATATTCGGGTTTATGTTACGGTATTTTGTGAACTGACCCTAGCATGTTGCTCATAACCAATAAAAACCGTGTAGAAAAAAATCAGTAAATCTTTATTTCTTAAAAAATATAGGTGTTATTTTTCATACAGTTGCTTTGGTGTGTCAAGACCGCAATTTTCGACTTATTCAATAGTCTTTTGCATTCCTTTACATGTAAGTCTTACTCTGTGTAATTCAATAACAAGGTTTGAATCATGTTACGGGAAAGTTTCACAGGTTATCAGTCAGCCAAGATAAATTGTCTTCATACAAGTTAGTTTCCCAGCAAATGCCAACTGCCTGTGAAAAATGATCTAATGTAGCGGCTACCTAGAGCTCAACGGCATTTCACTTAGACCCCATTTCCAAAAATTAGATCGATCTACTTTAGATCGACCTAACTCCCTGGGGGTTCACGCTAAACAGCTGTCAGCCGAGCGGATACAAAAGTTAATTACCCCCTTACAGCTTGTAGTAGGCGGGACGGACATTTAAGCCGGATTATCTGACAGTAATCTAGTGAGACTCCCCGCGGGGATAGATCGATCTAAAATCTATGGGAATACAGCCTTACAGATCTCGCCTGATAAGGCCATTATATATCCTACATGCAGGTTAAGCTACAGCTTTCTTTCTTAATATTGAGATTTTTTACAATAATTGCCTTATTACATTACAGCTTGCACGACTAATTGACAGTCCTATAATTATGCTTCACATTGAACGTATGCAGTCAATTATGATTCTTAACATGGTTAAGATAGAAATATCATTATGCGCTGTCTACAGCAACATGCTGACTATGACGTGTGAAAAAAACGACTACACGTAATTGAGTTTTACACTTTAAGATACACGCCGTATGTATAGTTCCTATAAATTAAAACAGCATCTCCAATCTCGGATTTTTCTATTTGCACACACCCGTTGATTAGGGATTAGGGAAGTCTTTAGTTCTTCGTCACTTTCATTAAATTCGACATTTTTTCCATATGAAACTTTATAGTTTAACAATTAAACCAGGATAGAAAGCTCCAAATGTCCTTTAAGTTACAAGAGACAGGTGCGTGGTTTACATGCCGCCGCCGTTACAGCGGTCTCCCCGGCAGAAACACCAAACGTCCACGTAGCTGCTGTAGCGGAGCTGTTTGCCCGAGATACACGACAGGCCGTCAGCTTGGCTCGTTGCTATGGACGCCAGAGCGGGCCAGGCGTCTGCGCAGCCGCGGTACACGTCTGTAACGAGATTTAAAATGTAACTTGGTGAAAAATTTTAAATACACAAGAAGCAAGTTAAAATAAATGAACATACATTGATCATTTATTAGACTTAAATAATGCGTTTAAAAACATACATTAGGCATAGAATAAAACACACGTCCTTCACTGGCACTAGTAATTCTAAGAGCTGTTGCCAAATAAAATGAATCAGAAATTGGTATTTTGTACTCATTAATCAATTTATTTATTTATTTATTAGGATTTTATTATATATTTTTTCTTATATAAAGGTCTACCACTCACTGTATTTATGTAATAAACAAATATACAAAAATACAAATGGTTAGAACTTACAGCCTCCTTTGTCGCGTCTTATGAAGCACGTCTTAGTTTTGGGGCACGGCGTCTTGCCTACCCACCCCGGCTGAGTGATTCCACTAGGCGCGCATACTCCCCAGCCGCTATTGCAGTCGTAACAGTCAGGAGCTGGAATGTGTTAGGTGAGACAGGTTAGGTGTGAAAAGCATTGTGTCCTACATTGGTCTGGTTCCACGAGGACTGTTTGGACCGGGGATCAGGCCAATCTGCGCAATTTAAAGATCGAGGGACTGTCTCACAAATTTTGTAAACTGATCTAAATTTCCAGTTTATTTGAGTAAGAGACAGTCCAGTTCGAAGTGGTAATCCAATTAAATGAAAGATTCCACCTATATACAATCGATGTTTCAAAGCAATAGTTTCTGTTTCTGCTCAGATAATTATTATGTTTTATTTTTAACTGTAGTAGACTAAATTTTAAGCTATTTTTTCACAAATTTTCAGACTTACATTTTGGTTTTTATTTATTTATTTATTTATTTATTTATTTNACGTTTTTTTTTTTTTTTTTTTATTTTTTTTTTTTTTTTTTTTTTTTTTTTTTTTGTTTGTTTGTTTGTTTAACCGACCCGAGCTAGAAAAGCCATTGCCTCAGATTTACTCAAACATGTCTTCCTTATGTAGCTTTACTAAGCTAAACTGTGGACTGAATAACAACTGTTAATCGGTTTACTTCAAAGAGTCCATAGTTCCAAATACTACCACTTACTTCCCATCACGGGTTGTTTCACTGGTTCGCTAGGGATAACGTTTGTTTGTCCGTTCGGTTTTGGGTTCACCGGAGCCACTGGGACAACTGGGACAACAGGTTTTGGTGCTGAAAACGTCAATCAGTAACCATACATATACAGATATTGAGGAACAGTAGCCAAGTATATATTGGCATATGTCTTAAATAATCAGACTAAACATGTTTTACTTATGTTTGATTTCACGCCACTAATATCCAACATGATAACAGAAATGATATATGATATTACAACAAGAGCAGGAGACGGATTATGCCTGAGCAGCTTTGTCTGAAATTGAATGTTTAAAATTAAAGCCACCTTCAATATCAAAATAAATGTTTCGTGTCTACCCCTCAAAGAAAACTATATCTATCACACAACATGCTTACAGCGCGTTAACACCCAAAGGTACCACTGTCACTTACCATTGAGAGAAAAAAAACTACGGTGTGGACCTGAAAACATCTCTGACGTCACCATGCCGCCCCCGTCTCCCTGGTCTACCAGCCACCTTGCCTTCAACATGAGTCACACTCCAAACTACTTGGTCTAACTGATCAACACTACGCTACTAACAAGATAGAAATCACCATCCACCATTGTACTGATTCCAAGTTCCACCGTATACTTCCGTACAACGGTCATGTCGCGACGTGAAATAGCGGTTGCGTAATAAATCGCGTTAACTGTCATGTGAGTTTGGGAAAACGTTGCGAAAACGATTGTGCTGATACGCCTAAGAACCGTGTCGAATTATCGGTTAACATTTATATAAACGTTAAATAAATTACTTGGGTTGGAATAAATATAAACAAAGGATTCTCAATTACACCTGGTTCATTAGTGATCAAATAGACGGATAATCTCCCAGCGATTTCCACCAACTTCATATTAATTGTGGAGAGGAAAAGCTGTGTTAATTTGGTATATATGCACGTTACATATTTCGGTATACTGAACATTTAGTGAGTCTAGGGGATAAAGTGCTTAGGGAGGTGAAATGACGCAAGAAACGAGGAAAGCTGATGGCAAACAATGAACGACGAGATACAATGAAGGTGTAAGGTTTTAACATAACCGGAAAGGACAAAATCAACACGTCATTACATAAACTGGACAAACGAAGGTCTATTCAAGTTAATTGTGGAGGAAAAACAGCTGTGTTAATTAACACACAAATGACACGATAATGGTGCGGATATATTAATGTATGCGGATTCCAACAACGATTAATTTTGCTCAATTCTAGGACTAAACCAAGGCGACCCACAGTGTAGCCAAGTCAGTCGGCGTTATCAGTGTAGGTGGATGTGTGACATATATTTACTTCTATTATCTACGGAAAAACCCAGATGATTGTAACCATGCTGTTAAAAGACATACATGTATGGGTTCTACAGGTGTTTTCCGTCTAAAAAAAAAAACTACCAAGCAAGCGTACCATTCCATCACCAAATTAGTACAAAAGTACAAGTAATTAAAGGGTGAAAAAGTAATGGGAATTAAAACCAAATCTTCTAAATCTATTCCAGCAATCTGCAAATTTTCTTGGAAAGTCATCTAAAGCAGGCCAGTCTTGCTGGAACTACGTGTAAGTCCAGTTATCTTCTAGAATATAAACATCCGACACATTGTCTCTGGCAACCTTCTATCAGCCCAGCAAACACCGGGCGTTTATTTATTTTATTTATTTAATTTGTGTTTGTTTTATGCAACCATATGATAACGTTATCAAAACGTTCTGTGTTTGCTGCTTTTATGGGGTTTTAAGAAAACCACCGCGGTAGAAATTGCCAATAAACATTCTCCCAATGACCAATATGTCAAAATACGTGCTGTTTCAATTTTGTGGAGTCGCAATTACTTACCTTCACAAATAATGCTGCAGGCCCTCGTCTCTGTTGTAGGATCTGCGCATGCGCCCCCTAGACATATCCGGTTTCTTCTCTGTATGCCGTCCCCACAAGTGACGGAGCACTGTCCCCAAACACCCCACTGCGTGTACTGAGAGGCTGGGAAGTGGAAACAAGAAACGTGGTTAACTTGTCTGACAGTTTATTCATGTGTACTTAATGGTTGTTCTTATTTGACAAACAATCATGCCTAGTCAAAAATGACCAACATTCTCTCTCTCTCTCTCTCTCTCTCTCTCTCTCTCTCTCTCTCTTTCGTATTCACACGCACACACACCACACTAACACACAAATGCATTCACGCACACAAAAACGCACACACACCAGAGATAACTTACGACACAGTCCGGCAGAGCAGGTTCTCGTTTGTTTGTCATCCCCAGGACAGGTGAGGGTGGGGAAAGCACGTGCACAGAATCTCTTTCTCTCCTGGATGCCCTGACCACAGGTAACTGAACACTGACCCCACTCCAGCCAGTTGGCCCACGACGCAGCTGTGGGGAGGGAAAAAACATGGGTTAAAGGCGTTTTAAATATTCAAATATGCCGACGATCGTGTATGCACTAGGGGATGCAACTATAATTTAACAAAGGTGTCAGAGCGTCCCGGTATTTCACGCCCCTCTCTTCATTACTTTCAGAGACTCGAACTTCTCCATTCTTCTTGAAATAGTTAATCAAGCAAAACGAGACAAAACCAAGTAGTTTTTGTATCCTAGTGTTTCTGTCAAAAATAAAAAACAAAAGGTGATATTTTAATATAAAAGTATTTGCTAAATTTATGCTATTGTTGCATTTATATTTTTTTCAGAATATTGGAAGTTATGATACATTTGCAGTGGCGGATTTAGAAGGGGGTGTCCTGACCCCGCCCCCACCCCTTTAGATTCTGAAAAAAAATAACACTGATATTCCCTTCTTGGAATTAGAATTTTGACTAGCTGATATTAAGCCCCAAATGGCACTGTTTGCCCTCCAAAACACTATGAGGGGGCTTCACATCCGAGGCCTGTCATTCCTGAAAAACCGCCCCTCCCCTTCAAATAATCCTGGGTCCGCCCCTGATTTGTAATGGCTTATGAGCCGATAAAAGATTCAATCCCGCCGTGTACTTACTGTCACAGGCAATGAAGCAGTCCCTGGTCTCTCTGCCGACTCCTGGACACTGGGTGAGGTCATTGGAAGTACAGAACCGGGTCCTCTCCTGGACACCCTGACCGCCGCCATTCTCACAGGTGGCGCTGCACGGACTGTAGGTTGACCACTGCGTCCATTCTGGCACTGGAGTGGACGCTGGAATTAGTTTATGATGCCATGTGAAAAGGGTATGTTTAACTTTTCATGTAGTAATCAGCACCGAACAATTTTGGTTGGTTCTACGGGTAATTGATTTGATGTCACTAATTATGTTGTTTCAAATATGATGTGTACGGGTAAATGATATTTACGTGCATCTTATATATGAATTATTCTCTCTCTCTCTCTCTCTCTCTCTCTCTCTCTCTCTCTCTCACACACACACACACACACACACACACACACACACAAACGCACACACACAGATAACTTACGACACAGTCCGGCGGAACAGGTTCTCGTTTCTTTGTCCTCCCCAGGACAGGTGAGGGTCGGGAAAGCACGTGCACAGAATCTCTGTCTCTCCTGGACGCCTTGACCACAGGTCACTGAACACTGACCCCATTCCAGCCAGTTGGCCCACGACGCAGCTGTAGGGAGGAGAATATATCGATTAAAGGCTTTTAAAATATTGAAATATACAGAGAATATTGCCTTCCAGTAGCTGCATAGGACATGCAACTTAAAGTAAACAAAGGTGTCCACGAGTAGGCTAACAGTTGCTTCACACACCCCTCCTTCACTAGCTTTGAAGATTCCTTTCCAACCTTCTTGAAAATACATTAGCTGTAGCTAATCAAGCATTATAAGCCAAAGCCAAGTAATCTTTGTATCCCAGTATTTCTGGCAAGTACAACGACAAAAATTAATATACTAATATTACGATATATCTACTGAGATAATTTTATTGATGTAATTTTTAAACCAGTATACTTTTTCATGAGCCAATAAAAGTCACAGCCCCGCCATGTACTTACTGTCACAGGCAATGAAGCAGTCCCTGGTCTCTTTACCAACTCCTGGACACTGTGTGGGGTCATTAGACGGACAGATCCGGGTCCTTTCCTGGACACCCTGACCGCCGCCATTGTCACAGGTGGCGCTGCACGGACTGTAGGTTGACCACTGTGTCCATACAGGGACTGGAGTGGACAATGGAATTAATATTTAAGCAAGACGTGTTCATTTATAATCAGTACCATACAAAGAGCAATATGTTTTATATTTGCAGCTTTGTAATATGATTTCATTATTTATGATGCCTCAGATATGTGCGGGTATATTTGTAACTCATTCTCTTCCCTCCCCCTCCCTCCCTCTCTCTCTCTCTCTCTCCCTCTCTCTCTTTCTCCCTCTATGATAATCTCGCGAGATTTCCCCTCACCTTCACAGATAGCCAGCACGCACTCTCGGGTTTCTTTAGTCGGTTCAAAGCAGCGTCCAGTACAGAAGCGGCTGCGTTCCTGCATTCCCTGTCCACATGAGCGAGAACAATCACCCCACGGCGTCCAGGGAGAGTAAATGTCAGCTGAAAACGATTTATTTTATATATAAACAACTTTATATTTATGCAGCAAATTTGATTCCTAGATTTGATGGTACATGTACCGGTATATATTCACAGTTAGTACAGTACAGTGTACACCTATGTACAAAAGAAAATGCCTTCAAGCAGAAAGGGGTATGCATCAAGCAGCACGCATAATAATTGGGTGATATGGGATTGAATACAATATGGCATATACTTTATTATAATATCAAATAAGGATGAAAGGGTTAGTCAGGTCAGAAAAAATGTTAAATCATCATATTATCCAACTGTATCAACAGCTTGCAGTGAAAACGCTACTTAAGGTATTTTTTTCGATGCAGTTGCTACCAGGTGCAAGAACGCAACTGATGGGTAGAACAACACAATTGATGCAGTGTGGTTCTAAGTGGAATTACGTACGACAATCTCCGGCATAACACTGCATCTGTTCAACAGCAGACCCCATGGGGCAAGCGCCATCTATCGAGCATTTTCGCTGCCGGAAGTGCATACCAACGCCGCAGGTTGCCGAGCAGGGAGAATACGTTGACCAGGGCCCCCATAGGAGAGCTGGAAAGGTGTCGGGGTGAGAGCAAGGCAAACACAGGTGACAGGGACACAGTGCGTAGTAGACCTTTTGAAGCTTTTACTTTTTTTTTCAATTTGAAGTTTGAGACATGGTGAATTTCACAGAGAGAATTAGAAATTAGAGAAATTAAAAAAAAGTTTCTGTTTAACAATTTGCACCACGCATATGGGTGTGGTATCAGCGAATAAAGATTTACACCTGGATTTTCCTCGATTCACTTTTTTTTTGCTATATTTTAGTATAGGTCTACCGCGCACCGTCTTTCCCAGATATGATATAGCAGGTTTTGTTAGGTGTGTAGGACTATATTTAGGAAAAGAGAATTTAGTCCGAGTTATTTTCCTCTCACATCAGCCATTTTGGTCCTTTTAAGTCCAGTATTTTAGTGACAATTTTTTAAAATATATTTTGGAGACAGATGCTGTTTTTGGTCAAATAGTCACTTTCTCCTGTCCCAAACTCCCCCTCCTTATTTATGTCCGATAGACAAAAAAACTTTTATAAGAAGAAAACGTTAATATCTGATTGTCCTATTGTAGTACATTTAAGTACACCTACTGTACATATGCAGTAACTATAGCAGCAATAAACATGGCTGATTAGGAAAGAAAAATTCGGAACTGCTGTTAATAAAACCCGCATCCTTTCAGAGCACATTGACCAAGTTCAGTTTAAAAAAATATAAAGGTGTATAGATTATAAAATGGTTAAAAAACAGTGAACAGTGTTGCGCAAAAATACGTAGCCTACTAACAAATAACAACATGTTGCAAACATTTCTTTTTTTTTTTCAACCACATCAGTCTTAATCGCTAAAGGTGTGAGAGGACTCCCCATTTTCGTGTCACTATTTTTTTTTAATTGGCTACGGCTTTTCCCTATCCCACCATTAAAGGATTACTTTCTATAAGCAAAATGTAGTGCACATTACTAGTATAACAAATGCACCCATTGATAGTTATAAAATGGGCAAGTGTAAGATAAATGATTAACTTTTCGCCAAACCTATATGTATTTGTAATTTCCCCGATGATAGCTTTTTACCTTTTGAATTTAAACTGATTAAACTATTTGACTACATACGACATTCTCCTGCATCACACTGCTGTTCTTCCTCCGCGGCTCCTCCTACACAACTGCCCTCTATCGGACAAGTTCGTTTTCTCGTCTGCACACCTGCCCCGCAGCTAGACGAACAAGCAGTAAATGGCCCCCACTCGCCCCAGAAAACCGCTAAAATATTAAGTTGTTACAATCTACGTAGCTTAATATATATATCCTAGTTTTATTTTTATGATTAAAAAGTATCTATTAAAACAATTTTCTACCTGGCAGCTTTCTATATGTAAGCATCTATATGTAAGTAATGTTATGTTTCATTTAGTTATTTTGTAGTCCAATTTTTATAGTTTCTTCCATTATACTATAGTATCGCTTATTAGTTGTTTAATAATAATTCTTTACTGGCATATTTCTTAATGTACATTATTACTTTAAATAAAATCATTGCAGTGATACATGAAATGAACGATAAGTAGGCCTAGGTTCTGTCCCAATTCAAACAATGTATAATACATTGTTTTCCAAAAGCAAAGCATAGGGGGCCTATTAATTTGCATATAACATGGATCATAAATTATAAAGTGATCTTTAATTTTGTCAAATACGTACGACACGGTCCAGCGTCACACGTCCTCTCCTCCCGTGCCGCACCCCCTATACAAGCGCCATCTATCGGGCAAGTTCGAGATCTGAAGATGACCCCGCTACCGCAAGTTGCTGAGCAACTCGAAAATGGCGACCACTGGTTCCAATTCACAGCTGAAAATTGAAAAATTCTTTAAGTATTACATTCTTAAATGAAATGTATTTGCGAAACTCGGTGAGAAGTGATAACTTGTATCTTGATGCTTGTAACTTAATTTAATGTTTGAGTTTAATGAAACAATTAGCTTGTAATCCTTCATGGAAATGTAACATTGTAAAACATATGAGTTTGTATATTCATATACAAACAACATTGGATTGCAATTAATTTGTTTTATAATTTTTCGGAAACCTCGGGAATCATAATTAAAAAAATGATTGTGTTACGTACGACAGGCGCCAGCATCGCATGGAATCGTCTCTCTTGCCTCGCCCCCTATACAAGCGCCATCTAGCGGGCAGTTTCTACTCCTGTATCGGGTCCCAGTGCCGCAGGTAGCAGAACAGGGTGAAAATGACGACCACGGGTTCCAGTTCACGGCTAGAAAATCAAAGGTATATATAATACTGAGTGTTGTTTGATATGTTCAGGAGTGAAAAGAACACCCCAAAGCCATTTATCCGCAAACAATAACGTCGACTTTAAGTTCAAAGGTCAAATTCGTTGTGAAATGCATGCAGTTTCAATCAGAATCATTCAGTTGTTATTCGCAACGGGTGGTGAATGTAATCTTAGACCGATATTTGTGGTTGTAATAAAACCACGTAAAATAGTTCATGTTAAAATCCCTAAAGCAAAAACCAAGTATTTTTGATGAGCATGTAATGTCAACTGAGATCCCTCTATTTAGAAGTTTTATATCCACTATACAAGCATAAAGGTATAAATATCAATGCTTTTAGTTTACTAGAAAAATCAAAACAAGCATCATTTTCTAAACTACAGTTGTAGGATCACTAAACTGCTACCCGCCAACTACGTACGACATGCTCCTGCATCGCAGGGAGTTTCTTCTGTGGCCGCGCCCTCTACACAAGCGCCATCTACAGTGCAAACACGTGACCTGGACTGCACGCCGCTACCACAGGATACAGAACAACTGGTATAAGACGACCACTCACCCCACGTGGCTTCTAAAATCAACCAGTGTGTTCTAAGTTAAGTCTAAAATTCATTCTACCCCAACTGTTAGTTACTACTGGAATCCAATCTCGGTCCGGGTCTAAAAAAATTATACTAAACAAACCCAAACTCTATAATTTCCAAACTAAACTATTTTTGGTACTATGCTATATTTACTAAACTATATTTTATACTATGTTACACTGTATGAGTTAAACACTTGTAAAACCATACAGCAGATCTCCCATTATTATTTGCATAGCTATCTTTATAAAACTAATGCCTGTTTCGCTACATATAACGAAATCAAATACTGGTAGTTATATGAAAACAAAGAAGAGAAAACTTGCACCGAAAATTTTGAAATAAGTTTTAAAATTGTTAATTACAGGAATTCTGTGCCTTAAATATTGTATCCAATACCTCTTTGACACGGACTATGGCCAAACTTAGATATTGGGTAAGTTAATCAATGTTAATCTGACATACTATATAGACCACAGTATGTAAGCTGAAACAAATTAAGTCTGCGTCTTATTAAGATAATGTGGCCTTATGTCCCACACGGGACGAAGAGCACTGATGATGATGATGATGATTAAGATAACAATAATAATAATAATAATAATAATAATAATAATGGTGGTGTTGACGAGGATGATGATGGTGAGTTCACACTTACTAACAATGGTGGGACAGTCTAATAGCGTGCACTGTCTGGTTTCCGTGGCGAGGCCAGCACAGCCGAAGGGACTGTTGCACTCTCTGGTCCTGTCCTGCATCCCGTACCCACATGTGGCCGTGCAGGGCCCCCATACTGACCATGGACCGTAGTTTAACTCTCCTGGAAGAGATTTTACCTTTTAATTTGTAAACAATTGTGATTGCTATGGAATGTGTTATTTAAAATAATAATAATAATAATAATAATAATAATACCAACAGTATACGATGCTATATGATAAAATAAAGCTATACAGTGCATACTCAGTGTGCTAGCAGTTATACATCTGTAGGATGTTGCGAAAGGGACTGGATTCACACAAATATTTAATTAATTAATTATTTCCTCATTTTTAATTCCCTCATCAATTTATGTATTTATTCTTTTTTGTCAATAGCATGCACAGTTGGTATCTTCCGTAATTTGGCTGATAAATGTGCCCTGCTGTCTTTGCTGAAAGTCATGTAATATGGCACTGACTTCAAGTCCTACAATGAGTTTTCCAGTGTAAATGTATCTGTTTATCTGGTTCTTCGTTACTCCATTCATGTATCTTTCAATATTCATTATAATCACAAAGAATCAAAATATTTTAAAAGTTGTTTAAGTTTTTATTTTGTCTTTTTGTTCATAGTTTTGCTTAACCATGTATTTGACACTATCTTTGACTACAATCTTCTGAAATAATACTGCAGCAGACTATATGAGCCAGTCAAGTCCGTATATCATAATATCTAGAATACCAAAAACCATTAAAACGATATTCAAGGGGATATAACCGTATGGCTGAATATATTAGCATCATAAGCATGATAAAAGACCTCCGCCACCTTATCGTGTCCAACCCCCATAAAACGCCCCGACCTTGATAACATCGGGAGCATCAACACGGTATTCTGACATCACAGGATGTGATACGTCAGTTTAACGGGAGCACGGCGATTTAGACTTGCTCCTTTGGCCCCTAAATTGTAACACATTGTGCTTAGAATGCGTCCTCTTACAAAACTATCCCATTGTATTCAGTATAACAAAGTTGTTTTGCAGGACAGCATGTTCAGCTCAGTTCAGACAAGCGTAGGTGTACCCGGAAATGGGGACAACTCGCGTTATCGGACAATCCAACCACAGTGGCATTATTATATTTCAATAACAGAAGCCGAGAAACGTAATCGTAGAAATTGTCTTGGCAAATGATTAAATATGGATTTGAAGAGCCTTACGGAGCTTGATTTTCACCAAGTGCCAATATGGTCCACAAGGACTCGCTTTTACCATCAGTGTTACAATTATAAACGAGCCTTACATCCTATTGCGCAAGATTTAACTTGTAGGTAGGCGGAAAGTTGTAAAAAGGCAGACATTTCGTCAACAATACCATGAGTTGGTGTGATTAAGGGTATGGACAATTAGCAAATGCTCTATGTGTCAGTTTCAAAATAGACATAGAAAGTTCAGATGTTGATACTGATCTAGTCGAATTATAGAGACAAACGGTTTTATTATTAATTGGTGACCAATATCATGAAACAAAATCAGTTGAATTTGTAATGACACATTCAAAGTACACGGTCCAGATGATGAATAATGATTGTTATGGCGGGGTGATAGGGAATGTGTCATGGAAATAACTGGAGGTGCTGTGCCTATAAAACAGACCACTTTTCTTTAAACCTTTCTCTTCAGTCCAAATGACAGAATGCCAGTTTACTAAATATCCAATCTCCGTGTACTAAACAAAGACTGGCATTCATGTATTTCGTATTTGTTATTTCCTCAAAGTCTTTTAGAAGCATTATTAAAACTACCACTTCTTACACTACCCCATTGTGTAACACACCACTTCAGCAATGAAGTCTCGCCCCAATCTGTTTTATTTATAACAGACCAGTTTGTCACCAATTTCCTCGGTGACAGGGTCATTTATCTTCCTTAATATGCGACGTGCGGGTTGGGAGAGTTAAAAGAGGTAAGAACCTGTGCTTGCCGGGACAGCTGGCCTCTTATGTAATCTGTACTGTGAGGGTTTTGAAAGATTGCCTGGTGCAGGCTATGGTACACTACATTCATTTTTTTTTATTAAGTGGTTTTCAAGGTTAGATAGAGAAAAGGTGTTAGGTTTTTTTTTCCTTTTGTTTATTCTCCTTAACAATTACTTATTAGCTTAGATGAAATATATTACAGGAACGCATTTTGAAAACACCCCTAACCGCATATTGGAGGTTTTACCCGTTTTAGATTCTAAAAACAACTTTTAAATAGTTCACTACAACATGTTCACCACAATATGACATTTCAGCATATTTCATTTTTAAGAGCATTATTAATAAACATTTTGAGTAATAATTGTTATCTAATAGTCTAATAAACAACTGCATATTGTGTGCTCAAATTACGCAAAAAAAAATGTTCCATAGCCTCTCTACTTACCGCAGTTTACCAGGTTACAGCTTCTAATCTCGTTCGGAGTTCCGGCACACACGGCGTTACCCGGACATACCCGAGTCCTCTGCTCGATGCCGGGACCACACGAAGCTGAACACGTGGACCACGGGCCCCAGGGTCCGTACTCTGAAAGTGGGCGTGGCGTATGTTAATGACATTTCAACGAAATATAAAGGCAAAATATGAGCGCCAGATCTTTATATAGCAAAATCACATTTCTCTGAAAATATTTGATGGGGTAAAATCTGGTTTTAAAAGAAAAGTTGCTAAAATACCAGTATTTTTTATTATTGTTATAAAAAGGTCCAACGCCTATTGTATGCTCATAAATACAAAATCAGTGTTATGCTATCTTTCAAGAAACATTGCCATCGTTAAATCAATGTTAAATCAGTCTGTCTGCCTATTCTGAGTGTAAAGTTACAGATTATCAAATACTCATCAGATAATCAAACACATTGCAGCCAAGATGTAAATCAAAATGCTGACTTGGTCATTGTGGATCAAGCTCCATAAACATTGCATGTAAATTGTTAATACAAAAACCTTCTCCATTGCCTTCAAAAAGCATTGTCAGCCAACAAACTGCACCAACTGAGATATATGTTTACACATAGGCATATACAAATTGGCAAATAAGCGGTATATATAGAAAATAATAATTCGTCTTCATCAGTTTTTGTCATACCTAACATTTTGTGCATTTTTTAAAAATTGTTATTGCAGTTTAAATTATACTTTTGTAGTAAATTTAGTACTGCAAAGGCATTCTTTAATGAATAAATAAATGAAATAATTTGAGAGGGATGCTGGGAGTACACATATTTGTTTCAAGTCTTACAGGTGTTTGATAAATATGAATGTACACAGAAACACGGCTATGATAAACGAACTTCATGACATCTGTCGTTAGCCATGTTTGTTAACAGGAATATAGATGGCATTGTGAATGTATAGTTCCCAACGCCCGGTGTAAAACACCGTATTACATAGAAAAACAAGACAGATCTCCTGGGGCGCAGACCTTAGCCAAGGCAAGATATAAGAGCAAACAACGTAGTATTCCTTAAACGTTAGCCATATACCTACTTATTTAATGAGAAAAAGAAATTAATCGGCTGCCGCTGCATTGCAGGCAACCTTCTCCAAGGACACTCTCTCGGTGACTCACAAGACATATTATGGCTATACCCTGTATATATCGTTACCGTGACTAAATAAATGGTGGTTTTGCACAAGTGTAAATGCTTCATTAAAAAACACCTTGTTATCCGACCATGTGCCCTCTTTGGCCACACCGGGCAGCAGCCATTTGACCGGAGCTGCTTCATGGCGAGTGATGGAATGAATGAATGAATAAATGGATGAATTAACAAGAGGGTGCGATGAGAGCTCAGACTTCCGCCAAGGGCCAACACATTTTTTTCCAATTTTGTTGAAATCGTGGTCACTTCTTTCCCCCCCGAATGACTGTCTTAGGGATAAACCGTGCTTTTTTTCTACATTAGCACATGCAGTACACAGATCAAAGGGTCTAATATTACACACACATTCAAAATATTTTGCCAAAACAAGCGTGTCTGGTCAGTTAAAAATGACTTGTCTAAGATATGATGTCTAATAGATCATATTCCTCTTCATAAAAAAGCTGACTTGCAGTTATGAAAGGTCATCGAGATATTTGTATGTCAAAATAAAGAGTTGTCACCATAACACAATGTGTATCTGTAATATACGAACATTAGATGCAGCAAAAAAGCATATATAGCAGCAGAAGGGTCCTACACAAACGGCTCATTGCCTCAGTTAGAAACAAAATAGACAGCTCAAAGTTCGTGATTTGAGGGAGGCGGATCCAGGTACCACAGTGGTTGACATGCCCCCCCCCCCCTTGAGGGAGGCGGATCCAGGTACCACAGTGGTTGACATCCCCCCCCCCCCAACTCCAATCCTTTAGCTTCGAGGGTGTGCCCTTCAATTGGACGAAATATAATGCTACAGACAACCGGACCAAAACCTTTTACCATCAACTTGCCGTGAATATATATTCTGTTTTATAATTCTATCATTGCCCTCCTCCCCTTTCCTGGATCTCAGGCCTTGATCCGCAAGTGTATAAACGGTGTCATTCCAACAGTTTTTTTTTTTATTTCATTCATGAAGCCGCATTCTTTCTGAGTGACACAGACACACACACACAGGTGAAATCAAGATTCAGATATTCCTCAAGAATATTACCCAAATATGTTAAAATAATGTAATTTACTGACTTCTGACATATCTTGAAAGTAAGTGCCGTACACACCGACCGTGTAAAGATCTTCCAAACAGAACCCTCACCACAAAACTGTCGATTTCAATCTAGAATATGTTTTATGTGTCAGACAAATGAGGCCGACATCTCTTCTTTAAACCTGCACCTTCCAAAACGTGATCTAAACCAGGTTAAGACCAGGTAACACCCAGATTAGAATCTTTTGAAATTCCACTTCCTTTCTATATCTTGTATATCTTAACTTGAGGCTAAGCTAAAACCTGGCAAATTTCAGATTAAAATACTGGATTAAACACAGTTCCATGGTATTTAGTTCATAATCTGTCTCATCCCACTTTACATGACTAATCTATATCATAGGTAAAACTTTTCAACCGGAACAGTTTGATCTAAAATAGGAATCGACCTAGCCCAGGTAAAATTGTATTTTGTTACCCATCCTTAAGATAGGGTGATATTGACATCATACATAGGCTTGCTGATCATGACACATAATTATATATAATTTATAATAGCGATATCATATCGTCTACATACCTGGTAAAAATGATATAATAACAAAAGTGGAGTTCTGAGTCAGCTTTAATTAAATCAAAGCAGGAGTGGTTATACTCGAGGATTATTCGAGAATATTGGATTACAACATACTTTGATCTTGTCGGCGGTTTTGCAAAAAGCTCATCTAAGTCGTAAGCTAGTCTGACTGTCATTCAAACGGAATTTTTCTCATTTTAACTAGAACTACATGTAGTACTGCAAACTTATTTCTGACTTCCTAACATTCTTTCTTCCTTTCTTTATTTATTTGTCGTAAATCAGCCTAGAAACCTACTCCCCATTTATTTATTTATTTATTTATTTATTTATTTAATTATTTATCGTAATTTAACCTACAGACCTACTCCCCCGCACTGCCCGGCGTAACACGACCTCCCCTCCACTGTCTGGCCGTCACAGAGGCCCTCTCCAACACATTCTCTCTCCCTGATCTGTAGACCGTTACCACAGGAGGAAGAACAGGCGCCCCACTCGCTCCACGGCCCCAGGGACGCCGCCAGAGCCACTTTAAGACATACAGTTAACGTCAAGTACGTTAATACAAGACGCATGGTGGTTCTGTTGTCTAGCAAACCGTGAACTTTGGAGCTTTGGCGTAAAGGCGCTGTTTAGCACGAAAGTGCAATGAAATTCTCAAGAAATCTGGCGAAATCCCGTCAAGAATAGACAACTGGCTCTTTGTTTCCTCTGATAAAAGCTTATGCCAATGTTTATGCTACTCCGGTACTGTTATCCAAATGAAAAGGCGGAATATGTATCAGACGGAGTAATCTTTTTCCTACTTTTAATGATGACACAGGTGGTACTGTCGCCGTCCAGTATAAACGCGACCTTTCTTTTTAGTGAAATAATTTATATTCCTTGTCCAATATAAGATATGCAGTGCACTGGAACAAAATAAGATATATCCACCGTTTTTCCTCTGTGCCTTATTTTCGCTTTTCTTCGTTTTGTAATGTTTTGCGCCGTGGATAAATTGACAAATGATTCTCTGAACTCAGTCACGTTTTGTCGCGGCACGCTCGGGTGTCACCTCGCCCGCTGTCGTCTTTGTTCTAAACAGGTCCCGTCACACCGGGGCTATATCCGTGACTGAGGCGGGGTCACAGGGACGGTCACCATGGACGACAATAACAATATGTCTTCCCACTCCGTCCCGACACCTGAGTGTTCCTCAAAGTCCCAATTATTCATCTTGACAAATACAAAACGAGGTTGACACGAAGGACAAAATGATTCATATGCTTGGTAAGCCATTACTCCACACACACTTATATTAGTTGGGTAATAGTGCAGGCGGTATGTTTGCTTTTTTAGGGTGAGGCATTTTACGCAATATTTGTCAGAGAGAAAGAACGAAGTGTGATCACTGGTGCAAAGAGCCAAAATACCCGAAGCAACTGCTTTTTTTTCAAAAAAAAAAAAACAAAAAAAAACAACTTCCATTATAAATCTTACTGGATATAATTATTTAAAGAGGACAGGATAAGAGACTATTAGCTCTTCTATAATCCTACAAAATTAGATGCCAACTTATTCATCTTTATAACTGGCGGGCGGACACTGAAGTGTTATTTAAAGAAAAGATAATAAGTACTAAATGTCAAAATGGCGATTAAAATAATTTAATTTGGTAAATGAAAAATAGATTAAAGCCATAACGCTAGGAGTAAGCATTATTTACTAGCCGTTGGACCAGTGGCGTTACTTGAGTAGAAGCAGGTAAAAAGGGAATTTGAATGGCGGCCAACCCCTCCCCCTTTCACATATCTTGAACTTGTAGGATCAATTCTATCTCGGTCACACCACACACGGCACTGGTTAAAGAGGAATCATAACTGGTGGAATCTTACCTTACCGCAGCTACAGACACTCCCGCCATGGCGGCAAAAATTGGGGCAGATAAGATTGATTAAGACATGATGATGTTATGACCAATTGTGTCTGATATTGATGTCCACATTGTCGTCGTATTACTGGTACCTGCGAACCCCATTTATGACGCAATTTGGGTTGTATTCTCCTCAGGTAGACGAGAATGTTTCAGGATTGAACAGATCCGTAAAATCCATTCGTAAATTTCAAAGCCAGCAATTATCAGATTCTAACTAAGCCCTAAAATTGTGCAATCCAACTGATATGAGTTGTAATAAATATGTATCATTATTATTCTAAGGCTATAGTATGTCTGAAGCACGTTAACTTTCAGGGTTGTCACCTTTCATGTCTGACTATATATGCATTGTGAAATCATCACATCTTTGTCCTCAGTCGTAATTTTTAACTTACGTGATTCACGACGTTACTTTGCAGAAGCAGATATTATATTATATTATATTATATTATATTATATTATATTATATTATATTATATTATATTACGCAAATCACAACATTAAAAGCGAGGAGCTGTTAACTGCATGTTCACCTTCCTTCGAGAAAACGCCACAGGTCACAAAAATAATATAAAGTCAATAGGAAATAACAAACAAACAAACAAACAAACAAAGAGACAAAGGGGGTGAAAACATTTGGCGCGGTGCATATAATGACTTTTTAAGTTTCGGTAGATGTAGATGTAGTATTAGTAAAGAAAACTTCACAAGGTCACGAAATGTTAAACCACAGCAAACGCAATGTAACCAGTTCACAATTGTTTTCTGTCATTTCAGATCGAAATACCAAAATGACAAAAAAGTAAAATTGAAAGGAATACAAGCAATACATAATATGCCGCATGTAGACCACTTTAGTGAGCCCAAGTATCAAGGAATACGAGTAACATAAAACCCTGAGAGCTATGGTGAATTTCAGTTCCGTCCATATTTCATGACATAGCCAAATATAACATTCTTTTATCTCACAAAGAATACCGCATACATTTACCCTACCAAATCTTCTCTTGGAATTTTACGTTAATAAGACCCAATTCACCATTTCAAACCACTCGCTTTTTTCCATTTACCTGCTTTTAATGCACCAACGAACAATATATAAGCTGACATCGACGCACTCGCTTGGACCTAATTTATAAGACCAAAAAGAAGACACCAAACTGTCTCCATAACGAAGAAGAATAAATATCAAGGTAAGTTACCAGAATGTCACATACAAAAATGCCCAAGTTAAAGTATAAATACATAAGCTAGACAAGACCAGCACAGAAGCATGCTATATGGTGCGAAACATGGACACGTGACCAGTGTTCTCACCAACAGGCTTTGGCCTTGGGGTTGTCTTGGGTTCGTGCACGTGCACCTCAACGATTGGTCGGGAGGATAGCTTACGATAGATTGTGGCAAACTCCTCCACGAACGTTGCGCTGATGACAAAATAGAATAGAAAAATATTTTGATCTTAAATAATTAAATCTTAAATAAAATGTGAGATACTTCACATATCAGGCCATCTCACCAAGTGCAATTATCACATAACAATGTCGGGTGCCTGTCTTTCGAACTGGATTTGGAATGTAAGCTGCGAAGGCCCTGTTGTCGATTTTCGATTCTATGAACGATGGAATTTTTTAATGCAAGCACCGGTGGTGGTGGTGGTACCACGCTGCAAATGCTGCACGTTCCCTTTAATCGACCACAACAAGAATACGAGTTGTATTAGAAATTGCTTTCGCAGAAAAAATTTCCAAGTCTACCCTGGAGTCACGTTTATCAAATTTTTGAGAGTTTTATTCATTTTATGCAAAACAAACTACTAAAATCGGTTTTGATTTTTGGGTATAAATCATCATTTATAATGATAAGAAATTAACCCCTGCGTAGACTATGATTCCGCCAGGGAACCGTCACATGATAATATGCACTTGAAGAGCCGTTGATCTGTGAACTATCCAGTGTCTTACCCGCTTGAACAACGTCCAACTCTGATATGACGATCTCTGAAGTTAGTTTACGGTAGATCTGGCTAAATGACTCTACCACTGTTACGCTATGGAATGAAATAAGAGCATCAGAAGGAAAACATTATTTTAAAAAATTATGAAAATGCATTAATAAGAAAAAAAATAAGCATATACAATTGGAGGTGAAGTGCATCATTATAACAAATTTGAAAGACATCTCAAAAGGGGCGTGTACGACAACCGTACTACAATGAAGTAATACAATTAGAAAACGGAATTTATAAAAACAAATTAACAAATACACTGTATAACGTTTCAGATGCTGTAAGCGTAAAGAACTATAAAGCAAATAACCAAAAATGAATAAAAATATCGCAGGTAACGCTGCTCGTATCTGTTCGAGCCCCCACATTCATGGGCAGTAGCACGTGAGGTTGACAAATTACTGAAATATACCCTTTTTTTAATTTCAAATCAAAATCATAAAAGATCTGGTGATTCCTTCCTTAATGTATTTGAAAAAAGTTATGAAATTATATATTTCACGTTTTGAACAAAAGGTCAATCAATCAACAGCGGCAGACACAAACAACGCATGTTTATAAGTCATTAAAATGCATCAATGGGCGTATAATTTATAGCCGTAAATTACAGAATACAATAGACCAAAAAGTGCTTTGCTTTACAAACTATCCTTATTAAGATTTTATCGCTGCTGGTGGAAGAAAATTTAGATACGAAATAGCTAAAAATCTAATAATACTGATAATAATGATAATGACAATAATAATAATAATAATAATAATAATAATAATAATAATAATATTTATTTTGAGTCTTAAATCCAAATGTGTTCAGTAAACTTTACAATACAACGTGAAAAAATTAACAGAAAGGTTACTATTGGTACTCACTAGAACCGTATACTCCTCAGCAGCCCCGACCGTGGCGCCCTCCAGAACACGGTGACAGAGGACTTGAGGTTGGGATTGGAGTGGGTGACACTGTTCCTGTCTCCACACTCTGCCAGATACCGAACGCCCTCTGGAGGCGGCTCGAAGGTACCCACGATGGTGTCATCTCTCGGTGTTCTGGCCTGGAGTAAGAAGCCCTTGAACGGCCTGATCCCGCTTATTGTCACTGGAGAGAGAAGAGAGAGAGAATTGTGGCCGGGATATTGCACGTTGTCATTTTGTAGAAGAATCGGTACTTTGGTCAGGATTGTGGTGTGTTTGTTTTGCAAATAGTTATCTTTTGTAAAAAGTCCGGACCCATTACAGGTATTGCCTCGTGGCAGTAAAAATGTTATATAAAACAATAGTTAAAATGAGTGAATTTGTACGGAAAAAGTAAACGTATTACATTCGCCAACGATTAGAAGGCGTTGGTTTGTCTGTTTGTGGGTACCTGGTTGATATTGGACAAGATATCTAAAAAAAAAATTGGGAAATTTTCAGGACGAGCAGTAAATCAGGAGTGAGCGAAGAAATCACGATTTCAACTGTACCCAGTCCTCTCAATATATTTCAAGGAATTCAGTTTCCTTTCCAGCTAACATAGAGCGTTACTACAACGTTACCATTACGATTTTTGGGTTATATTAGCGTTATGGTACCGTTACAATAACGTTCTGCATTTCCTGGTTTTTCACTCTATTACTTGATTTGTTGTACTCTAGGGATTATATTATAACGTTACCATTTTTCTTTTTGTTTTGTTATAACGTTATAATAACGTTCTTTGTGGGGTGTTTACTTCATTAGTAGATTCGTTGTACTCTAGGAATCGCTCTCCAGTTCTTGGTATTCAGAATTACCTGGTACGATGTCACCAGGTGCGAAGGTATCCTGTGTGGCGGTGACTTCAAAACCCCCGCTCCCTCTCTCAGGACTGGGGCCGTGTAGAGGCATCATGGTCAGACAGGCCTGCATCCCCGCACCTCGGGAGTAACTCTGGACTGAATACAATAGGGGGTGATATTTAACAATTGGAAGACGTTTATATATAATACAATGCGATATGCTACCATGACTACTGTATGTTACAGAATGAAAAGGCTTACAATGCGTACTTGTTTTTAATATAATAATAATAATAATAATAATAATAATAATAATAATAATAATTCCCTGGGCTGAAGCAAAAAGATCTAAGCTTTGTTGATATACATATATTGCAATATGCCACAATAGCTACCACATGATGAAAAAGTTATCGCTTTTACTGATTTATTAATTTGTGATAATGATTATTACTTTATTTATATATTTATTTTTATTTGCATTTTTAGCAAATTTTATTGAATTATTTATTTATTTTTCTATTTGTAGCTAAGTCCGTCATAGTTAGAAGTAGAGAATAAAGAAATGAGATTCAAGTCGTTCAAGCCAGTGCTGACATCTATTGTCGAAGTATGGAGCACCTGTCATAGTATGGAGCACCGTCGAGGGCATTTCATTTCATCACCGTTCGCTTGTTATGACTGAGAATTGAGTACCTCGCAAAGTTCTTGTGGCAATGAGCCGGTGGTTATGACATCAGCTTTCAAAAGTACACCAGTATTGTATTGTGACCAACCATCGAGTCATGATTCACGACATTTATTGACACTTCCTCCCCCCCCCCCCCCCGAAAAAAAAAGATAGAAAAAGAAAAAAAGAAAAGAAAAATAAATATATAGAAATGAAACACATACTCCAATTATATTGGATATTGTTTAAAAGCATAAAAACAGCATTAGACCTTTCTGTGGCAAAATTTGAATGTTTCTCGAGATTTCAGCAGCTTGTCGTTAGAGGGACAACAACTCTTCGTATGAGATCGATATTCGCGATAAATACAATGCAAACTACTAATGAAAACATTCTGAATTCTATTTAACCACCAAAACTGCGGTTATCGCAATTATTTTGGAATCTGCATTTTCCATCAGACCTCGTGACGTCCATAGACGGCTACCCTTTTTATAATAAGCCAAAATGAAGTTGTTATCCCTTTATTCATTTTTGTAACATCGTATGTGTTTTGCAATATAAAGGTGTGACGCTCCTTGTATGACTAAAAGCATAATTGAAAGATCGGGGTCATAGGTCACTCTGATAACACAACTCTATGCAACAAAACAGGTGGAAGTACGTAGATATGAAAATATGTTCCCGCAGTTGCGTGATTGAATACTTTATCGTCAATAGTTTGCAACTTTTTCTTTCAGATTAAAAAAAAAAGACTTACCGTCGAAAGTTGACAGTTTGAAAAGTATATGTACAATAAAATGTTATTTGATTACACTTCAATAACAGTACAAGTACAGTTACTTGTATGTTACCGCCGAATATTACTTTATCTTGTCCATAATGATGCCAAATTATCACGATTGTTCACATTTTTACTGCCATTTCGAGCTTCGACTCGCTTGAAGAAGACACATAATTCACCGTGTGTTACAAAATCAGACGTTGTTAACGGCAATGTCTTTTTTCACATCGTCATATGACAAACTTTCATTGTTACCACATGGGAAAAAAATCTGTTAATTACAAATACAGGACGCGCCACATCTGTCCATTCGATCATGGCATGACTCTTGTCATTGTTACAACGAGCACCATCAATCTGGTGTTTCAGGTATATTTGGTGAATTCCCTCACAAAGACACGAAAGAGGAACATTGGGTTTTTCAAATTATAACGCCCCCCCTTATTTATTGTTAATTTGCTTTATTTTCTATTTCAGCTCAACTATTCTCATATGACTCCAAGTGTTATTACTATCATCATTATTATTATTATCATTATTATTATTATTATTATTATTATTATTATTATTAACCACCATCGATAAAACTACATTTTTCAAGTAACACGAAGTTTTAAATTACGCAAGGGTCTTCGCGGTAGGAATATGCACGAGAAACAAACGAGGTGGTACACGCAACCTAGACGAAATGGCTACAAATAAAGGAAATTCATTTGAATGTTATGCTCAGTGATATATTCAAAATCTATTTGATTCAAAAATAAACTTATTTGTGGTCAGTGGTACTTGTAATGGTTTCATTGAGATTTACATATTACAGGCTAAATCCAGAAAACATGACCATGATTATAGTGTCGCTTTCAAAGGGGGATTTTTTATTTCTTCTAAATTGTTTGGTAGGTTTATAAATAACCTTAGACCCCACAAAACAGTTGTAACCGCTCTGCCCATTATAAGAAGCCTGTAATTTGTTTTTGCAGTTGCACTTAAATCAGGAGTTTTTCCATCTTCCCGAGACATTCTGTACAGCTCTGCTTCAAAATAACTATCAATCTCGCTATGAAAATGGATTTGGAAACGGTCTGTGGAATTATAAAGAGAACGATGCATCTATAAATATGCTTTTATAAAACACTTACAATCTGCCAGTATTCATATAGGATGCAATGCGAAGCCAGAAGTTTCCTTAAAGGGGAGAAAGGGGTAAAATTGACGAAAAAAACATGATGTCGACTTACATATATTACCGCCAGTATTATGTAAGGCTCTATTCCCATAGATTTTAGATCGATCTATCCCCGCGGGGAGTCTCACTAGATTACTTTCAGATAATCCGACTTAAATGTCCGTCCCGCCTACTACAAGCTGTAAAGGGGTAATTAACTTTCGTGTCCGCCCGGCTGACAGCTATTTAGCGTGAACCACTAGGGAGTTAGGTCGATCTAAAGTAGGTCGATCTAATCTATGGAAATGGGGTGCTAGACACAGAACTAAACGGTCCGCTTGTTTTTTGTACTGTATTTTGTGGGGGATAAGGGGAAGTAAGTGGAATCTTCTAAAGGAAAGAGGAATCCCTGCCCCCGGGCCAGCAATTAGTACCATAACAAAAGTCTTGCACCCCATTTCCATAGATTAGATCGACCTACTTTAGATCGACCTAACTCCCTGGGGGTTCACGCTAAATAGCTGTCAGCCGGGCGGACACGAAAGTTAATTACCCCCTTACAGCTTGTAGTAGGCGGGACGGACATTTAAGTCGGATTATCTGAAAGTAATCTAGTGAGACTCCCCGCGGGGATAGATCGATCTAAAATCTATGGGAATAGAGCCTTATTAGTTTATCAAATATCTGACAGTCATTGTGCTCCATTTTAACGCTAATCAATATTAAGTAGAAGTGTTTGTGCTAATGTGCTAATGACCTTAAGCTCAGGTGTGAAAGTATTTATGACTTCAAAGAGTCCACACAAAGGAATATGGGGTTTAATAAATGTCTCAAGACAGACGATGACCGTCATATTTCGACCATGAAACTCCTCGTGAACTTTAAGGTGAAAAGTGGTTGTTTTTTATCACGAAAGGGAGATGAAAGTCATGGTCCCCCAGGTTAAATATTCTGACCAAAACACAAGGTAATTACACAAAGATAATGAAAATTATCCTCAATTATTTTCGATGTGTCGATTAACCTATCATAAGTGTAAGGAATAAGGGAAGACAGCACAAATCTTTGCATTGCAAATAACGTACTTTGATAGATTTTGATACCTCATATTTATTTATTTATCAGAAGTGTAAGAACAAAGATAAAGATTACTCCCCGTATTGCAATTATACCTACATAGATAATTATTTAATAGCTGCATTATTTCCTTACATTTTTAACCGAGAATCCACGAAACGGCATCTATCTGTAGGGTACATACCTATATACAAGTTGCGAAGACAACCAACAGTCTTAACTCGTACAAATATAAGCAAAATGAATTATCATCAAATAAGATATACAAAGGTAGTCCCGTGTTCTGAAAACGACCTCCTAAAAAGACGATTAAACTCGGGCACAATCAAGATAGGTTATTGGATATGATAAGTGTAACTAGCTAATGACACGTACTGGAACAAATGTCATTCCTTAAATCTCATAATTAACAACATGGTTACTGGGAACCTTAATTTATAAAACCCATCTTTCTTAATTTGCAGTAAACATTAAGAATGATGTGAATTTTTCTTCAGTCAACAGCTAATATTGAGATAGGTTTTACCTCCAATATTTTCATGTCTATCAATATTAGCTGTTGACTAAAGAAAAATTCACATCATTCTTATAACTTAACACAGCTGATGAAATTCTTCTCTGGCAGTAAACATTGAATTTTAACTAAAAGAAAAAAATGCACATATGAGGACCTGCTTTGAACATAATTGTATTTTCAGTCTTGAGATACCTGTATTTTGTGTGTAATGGGCAAGGTTCAGGAATGTGTGCGTGCGTCCGTAAGGTGATTACCCTGCCAAACATAATTACACGCGTAGATCAATGTACATGTACATGCGGTTACAACATCAGGATACAAACCACGCACCAGCGCCTCTCGTGACAAGGAAATCATGTCCCATCAAATGCGACAGTAAAAACCGTTTGTATGACGACCTCATGACATCATTTAGCGGTACCTGAGCGATTAATGGCTCTCTTAGTAGGAGTCCACGGTGCCGATTACTTGATAGGAACAGGCGCATACATTATATACCCTTAATTAAGTTCTCTTTGTCACCCTGAGATTCGGATCTTTTTCACGAAGGTCTATTAACTTTCCCGCTTTTTCCATATTGCACACGTATGGGATCCCGTCATTATATCAAGATTATCTGCTAAAATATGAATAACTGGGCGCCTTTTTCAACTTATAGAAGACGAAATATCCATGACAGTTGTAAAAGAGGAGTGGTTTATATTATATATTAGAAAAGAGCTTCCTGTCCGAAAAGTAGAGGTTATACAGTATTTTGCGAATGGCCCTATTAAGTATGTATACGTTTGCATATTTGGAGATTTGAATGTTCCTTCTGTTTAATTGTTAAATGTCTTCTAAATAA
Source organism: Lingula anatina (assembly GCF_001039355.2). The sequence goes on along the minus strand of NW_019775996.1, from coordinate 13,576 downwards.
AATATATCAGAGTTTTTAAAAATGAACATTAAGATTAGAAAATGATATCCAATTATAACTGAAACGCATCGTGCATTTTAGACTTATTTATTAAGGAGAATTTTGCCTTTGTGTGAGAAAATCACACAATTAATTAACGCGTGATCTGCTTTTATCATTTCTTTTAAATCGCTCATGGAATCGTTTCGAAAATATGAGATAAATCGCACCAGATGTCTCCTTTGTCAAAAGACCTCTATTTTCAAATGTTCGGCCATTGACATACGAAAGTTCACTTATTACTGTGGTCACTTCTAAAATAGTGCCAGAGTAATAACCGCGGCATGACACCCGAGAGAGAGCTGGAAATCATTCCCAATTTTTCCAAAACTATCAATTATCCCTCCCGAATGATATTTTACTGTCCCAAATCGACCAAATCCAACTGAGATTAAATTCCTTGTTTTTTGATGAGGCCAATCATTTATCAAGATATGTCCTGATTGGAATCTAGATTGTCCCAAGACACGAAAGTCCCGTGAATTTGGAGGCAAAGAAATGAAAACACGCAAAATTCAGTCTGTGTCTCTCTCTCAAGTTTCTTTTAGTCTTCACCGCTCCATTTTTACTGTTTTATATGTTTTTATTTATATAAACTGATCTGATCGGTTGGAGTTTACTTTATATTAAACAGATTATCAAAACCACGTATCAGTCCGTGCTTGTAAATATTATAGCCTACCAAAATATCCATAAATTTGAATATCTTTACATTACAGTTATTTTGAAAATATTCTGAAAATGTCCAATTCCATGCCGAAATCACGCATTCCAACACGCGTGTTTGTTATCTGTCTTCTATTCGAGATAATTACTGACAGTCTTTGTATCTTTCTTGAGACAAGTGTGTGAAACAACACCTGTATTACATACTGGTCACAACATTCTGTGGTCTCTCTCAAACAGGCTGACGATAATATTTAGAGCCAAAGGCGTGACGATATCCTGGTGAACGCTTGACCGCTCCGTTTATCTCTTGGAGATGTGACCCTTCAGTCTTAGTTCAGAGATACATTTTGTCAACGTGCTATTCTGTTGTCGTTCGTTTTATACAATGCAGTCGATTACTGTCTCTCTGTACATCTAGAAATCAACGGCGTTATATGGAAGGGCCGTCCGGAAGACGGCCAGAATTTTTCAAATTTACATTGATATGCACTTGATTTTTCTGTCGGAAGACGGTCAAAAATGGAGGTGGATCAACAATGGTAATTCAGAAAACTGTCAGAAAGTATTCATACTTGAACAACGAGTGCCACTGCCGAGTAACCGAGTGCAAAAAAAAAAAATGGTTGAACTTAATACTGATATAAAGTGTTACAAATGATTTTTTGTAAAATTGAGACCATCAAAAACGCATTATGAACTGATAAGGAGATGGGGACATTTCTTGATGGGGGGATGGTTATTATGCTACTTAGATATACTGCAACATTTTTCTGCTTGTCGGCTTATCGGTTTAAAGGATAAAAATTTGAAAAAAAAATGAACGAACGAATTACTTGGTTAATAATTGAACAGATTAATCTATATAGATGAATAAATGACTTATGGAAATAATATATGAATAAATGAACAAAATATATATTACAGTATAAGCAAGTTCTGACAAGTTTACATAATAGATTTGTTTCATAATTCCTAATGTAAGTAAATTCTTCAAACTGCGTCATATAACACCTGTTTCTTAATTCTTTATATATAAATATATTCTTCAAACGGCGTCATATAACGCCTGTGATAACGTCTTAAGAGTGACGTCACTTGTCACGCCGACCGCAGCGTCATGTTCAACACTATCTCTCCCATCACAACATCTTAATTCCCGCTACGTGGACTGATTTACCGGTTTAATCTCGCTGTTGCAATCAACTGTAATTATTCCTGGGCTCTTTCCATCTCGTCGGTAGTAAACTGCAGGATTGTTAACGTATATTTGTACGCACATGCTAAAGTACGCAAAAAGAATGACTCTGTCAACCCTCCCCCCTCTTTTTATTTTATTTATTTATTTATTTATTTATTTATTTATTATTATTATTATTATTATTATTATTATTTTTTTTTTTTTTTTTTTTTTAAGAAAATAAGGGATTGGAAAATAAAAAGTATAATGTTTTAATTGCCTCAATTAGGAACTACCTCGTGTTTTAAATGTACTGGAATAGAACAATAGTTTACCCAGGTCTGTTTTTATTTAAAGGTTGTATCAACCAGGTAAATTTCTCCTACTACTACGCTTTAATTTATGGCATAGCGTGACCAGAACAATTTGCCTGCCTTATGCGTTAAACGAAATTCAGTCGCCTGTATTTGCTGAATGTAATATCGTGTTTAATGAATGACATCTACATCAACTACCACTTGACTCAGTGATGACAGCTTTGGTATGCGTCCTTGGAATATCACTTCAAATAAACCTGCAAAGTGACTTTTTAATCAATAAAATTACCCGACCTAAAATGTATGCGAAATGCGTGCAAGCTTGGATTTCCTAACTGATTTTATGCATAAAAGCTCACCTGCGTTTTAAACTACTGCAATATCATATGCACTTCAAGAAATTTCATTCTAAGATATTTGTATATCAGCGTGCATATCTCTGCAGGAGAAGTTTTAATTCGTGTAATTTCGCTGGTGTTTACATTTTAGATGACCGTGTAATTACTGGGCAGTGCCCAGACGCTGGCGGGGGTCTTAATCCGAAGAGGGGTCATCAAAGTAACGGACTTCGACGACGTAAATGTTAGAGTCTATATATTTAAATGTTGAGACTTTGATAACCTTTTCATAAAATATTAAACTTCAGACTCAAGTTCTGGCTGTGATCTGAGAAAGGTCATCAGTATTACCCCTGAATTTATCAGATGAATACTACAGACTTAAACGAGACAGTTGTTTTATATTTGACATCTATATCACGCAAAATTCATAAATGGAATAACTTAGAAAGAAACAGTTGAATAAAAGAATTGAAATAGAATTTTAATAAAGTGAGCGGGTTATAATATGATTTTTGTTCTTATCTATTAATTTGCACAATGATTTTAACATTTCAGCGGCAAGGTATTTTTTCCAATAAAAAAACTTAATGACAAAGGATGCAGCATCATGGTCAAATGTCCAGTATAGTTTTCAGCCTAAACACACACGACAGAAATGTGTGCTCTGTGATGTGTTACATAAAACTCCAAACTATAAGTATTCATAAAGTATATTTTGTTTGAATGGAAATCTTAATAAATTGATGAATAAATAAATTGAATTTCGTAAACAGTAGAATATTTAGTAACGATTATGTAGTCTCATTCATTGGGTGGTTTGGTGAAGTTGAAAATGATTGTAAAATGTTAACCCTTGTTGACAACATTGTGACACGAACGAGGAAATGACTTGACAAAATCACTCCAGCATGGCATTGTACGTGAGACGCATTGCCTTGTGGAGGAAACACCATACTTAAAACCAGCGCGAAAATGTCGTACTTGTCGGTCAGATTAATAAAAGAAATAGAGAAACAAGTTGGACACCTTTTGTTCTGTTTGTTTCTTTGTCCAGCTGACTGAAATTCTCTGTTTAAAGTACATTTTGTGCCTGGTATTTTTTAGGTTTGTGGCTTAAATTTACATGTATTGTTATCTTTTTATGTTATTTCGAGTGGAGCTACTCTTTTATGTGCAAAACACGCCATCCGAGTCCCTGTTAACTGTTATGAAACTGAATATATTTCAAAACGATCTACGGCATCTTCACCAGGTTGTATAACACTCCCACTTACCTGTAGCCACGGTGCTTAAACAAATTAAAACTGCAAGAATCATGGCGTCCCTGCTGCAGTATTCCATCTCTGGGTCACCGTTTAAGTCATAAAAGTGTCACCGAAACTGCATGCGTATACTTCAGTGGAATTTTTGGAGTTTCTAAGAGAAGAAAAAAATATATCGTCTGCGCTCTTCTCGGTCTCCTGCCAGCGTCGTCCCCTGCCTCAGCTTTGTCGTCTGCACCCCGAAGAGCTAGTTAACTCTAATGTATGCGCCTGGACACGGGAGATGATTCAAGCGATTTTATCATGATAGTCATCGCTGTTTTCCTAAACCCCCCACTTACAAAGGACCAGAAAGGAGAAAAATAGAAGGTGGTTTACCATAATTTGCACCACTTAAAAACGCTTTTTGAATTGCTATCTTTATTAATCTGAAGCACGCTGCCTTGCACTCACAAGAATTTGAAATTTAAAGGAAGAGGCGTTGTTGAAGAATTCACCGCGAACAATATCATGAATATCACATGTATTTATTTAATCCGATGTAATCACATCGTCGTGTCACTGTCTACAAGGTGATGAGACCACCTTTAAGGCTTTGGGGCAATGATGAAAAATAAGAAATTAAGGTTTTCGAGAGGGAGAGGGAGAGAATTTGTATTTGAGAGAGAGAGAGAGAGAGAGAGAGAATTAGTTTTTGAGAGAGAAAGAGAGAATGTGTGTTTGAAAGAGAGAGAAGTAGAGTCACCGATTCGCTTCAAATATTTTTTCACCAAGCCCACGAATTCGGCCACTCCGGGATACACTTCAGAGGAATGTGGTGAACTTTCATCTTAAGATAAAAAAGAAAGAAAAAATTAAATTTTGTGACGGAGTGCCATTAGGCCCTGAGTGACTTTGATGTCCCATGTTCAGATGTAATCAACCTCATAAGTTGCTAAAAAACATCGGAATCCGGGATCACGCCAGGGGCACGTAAGGGCGAGGGGCGGTGAAAGCATGCCATTGGGCATCACCTAGTTTCAGAAAATACTCTTATCAGAGCTTTGAATGAGTTTGATGAATAAATAGGGATGATTTGGCAAGTTTTATGGAGTCAGCGACCTGACAATAATACCAATAATTCGCCCAGTGACGTGTTCAGAAAAAATAAGAGTAGTTTCCTCGTTTTTTTTCTTTTTTCCTTTTTTTTCTTTTCTTTTTTTTTCCACGGGAAATTGGGTGAAATGGCCGAGATTTTTTTTTCTGGACGAAGGGGGGGGGGGGGGGACACGAATTCCCTAGATCCTTGAAGTAGCCAGTGACTTTTACAGGTTACATGTGCCTGTCTAGCCATGAAGCTCTTTTTACGTTGAACTTGCGTCTTAATTTGTAGAAATTGTTTCTTCACATTCTGTGGAAGTAACCTCTGACGGAACAAGGGCATGAAATACAAAAGTATTTTCTTTGTTGTCTCCTCCAAATATGGCTTTGTCTTAGCTGGTTTGTTTGTTCGAGGAGTTATACCTTGTCGGTTAGTTACAGAAACGGTGGTGATTCATTAATTGATTATTACATAAACTGATTAATCAAAATTAATTTATTTATTAAAATTGGTTAATTAAAGAACCCCCCCCCCAAAAAAAAAAAAAAAAAAAAAAAAGATACCCAACCTCTACCATTACTTGCACAGTCGTGTGCTCTCCCAATGTTTTTCCACATGTAGTTGTCGCTGTGTTGTGTTTATAACTTAAACATACCAGTTGGACCTTCATCAACTACGAAATGACATGTTTATGGACTAGGTGCAAATTAAATTTACCTCTGTACAATTTATATATTAACGGTAAGTAAATTATCATCATCATCATCATTACTACTATTATTATTATTATTATTATTATTATTGCTGTTGTTGTAACTGTTTTCAGTATTTTCATAATTATTCATGGCTTTATACCACAAACTTTCTTCTCTTCACTGAAGACATGTAGCAGTGTTTAGCCTATGGATATATTAGACTTAGTGTGTTAGATGCGACACCACGCAATTGCTGCGCTCATTTAATCCATGTATTTAAATTACATCTAAAAATAATCCAGTGTCAGATGACATTGTTTGCAGTTATATATATCCCCAGAGTAAAAAGACAGAACAATAATGTCGATATTCCGACTATTATTTGCATTGTTCTATTTAAAAATCCTATTTTATATTACATTTACGTCACATGCAGTTTCAGCCAATCATATCACGAGTTATTTATAGCAGGTACTTTAAAGCCGGACCATATCAATAACATTACTAAAGGCCATGTGAGTGTCACACAGGTAGGTTCAGCCCACTGATTGCGGTAATTACTTCTTTATGTGCAAATAGATAAGATATCCTTTTTGTTGTAAGTTCTACTGCACCGTGCGTATGTTAGCTAAGTGAGAATTGTTTGACGTTCATATTACAGACACCAAGGTGAAGGTCGCCATCGAGAGGTTTTTCTGTCTGGTGGCGGATTGAAGCAAAACCGGCCTCTGAAGACTGATCGAAGCGTTTCAGTTCGGTATTAAAGGTAACAACGAACGTGAAGGACTCAACACAACACACACGATGTCCAAACCACCCAACGAGATCGTCACGACGTACAAATTGGTGGTAGTCGGAGACGGGGGCGTCGGCAAGAGCGCTTTAACCATTCAGTTTTTCCAGAAAATGTTCGTACAGGACTACGACCCGACGATAGAAGACTCGTACATTCAGCACACGGAGATAGACGGGGAATGGTGCATATTGGACGGTGAGTTGCTCGTAATAACATGTTGGGATGGGCATTTTACACTGCAGAGTGCGTATACTGAGTACAGTACATATGTACCTGTAGATATAGAAACAACACTGGAAAATGTACATGTAATTAATAGACAGATGTGCTGCACGTATTTTTGAAAGGCAAGTAAAATTTTGCAAAACAGTCATTTGCCCATTCATTCCCACAACTGTCTTTTCTGTGCAAACGTGCATTGGTATATTTATATTTATGTGTGTTTGTTTAATTTAATTAAGGTGGGGGTTGGGCGGGGGGGGGGAAGCTAAATTGGGGCTTGCATTAAGTGAAAAAATTTGCTGGGCTCACTCCGCTTATCTAATAAAAGACAGAAGCAATTTTACTATCAGAAAATGATCGTTTTGTACAGCTGAATGGAACATAACCTTGACTTTGTCACTTTCTGCAGTGAATGGTAATGGGAGAACATAATCTGGCACATGTGTTCTCTCCCCCCCCCCCCCCACGTCCCTGAATGTTTTTGGAACTTGTCATTGTGACACCCCACCCCACCCCACCCCACTGCCCCCCCCCTTCCCCACTCCCCTTGCAGCATATTCCCTTAAAGATGGGAAGTCATACTTGACTGTGTGTCTGTGGTCAATGGATAATTATGTGTCATATACATTGATTAAAAAAAAACTGAATAGATCTCAGCAGTTTAATCCCATGTGCAATGCTCTTTGGGAACATTATCATTTATCATGAGTTGAATTAGATGTGGAATTGTATTAGGGCAGGGCTATCATGCTTTTGTTTAACATCAGTGCAATAAGGTAAAATTTCTTTACAAAATGCATGTCACACCTAACACAGTGATAGCAACTCAGCACACTGTTTGTCACACCTAACACAATGCTTGTCACACCAAACGCAATACTAGTATCTCCATCCACAGTACCAGTCACACCCAACACAATAATAGTATATGTAACACAATCTCTTCACTTCCAGTGTTGGACACAGCAGGTCAAGAAGAGTTCAGTGCGATGAGAGAGCAATACATGAGGAAAGGAGACGGCTTTCTACTGGTCTACTCTGTGACCGACCGACAGAGCTACGAGAATATTAGAAATTTCCACACACAGATATTGAGGGTTAAAGACAGGTGAGAAGTGCAGTGAGCGCACATGTTAGGTTAATTTAAATTTATTTTAATTTTTTTAAAAAGGTCTTTCTAAAAAGACTTAAATATTCAAATTATTCATAAGCATTCATGTGGTCATTTCTTATCTATTTTAAATATCAGCACCAATTATTGATTGATTGATTCATATGATCATTTATTCATTGATCAATCAGAGGATCAATCTTGATTATTATTATTATTGTTTTGCTGTCTTCCAGGGATTTCTACCCTATGTTGTTAGTAGGGAACAAAGTATGTGTACAGTGTATGTGTGAAGAGAACACTTCCACAGTGACTCAGCTTAGTACCAAATTTAGTTGGCCATAGTGGATCAATCTTATGTATTAGGCTGTATTCCCAGAGCTTTTAGATCGATCTATCCCCGAGGAGTGTCTAACTAGATTACTGTCAGATAATCCGGCTTAAATGTCCGTCCCGCCTACTACAAGCTATAAGAGGGTAATTAACTTTCGTGTCCGCTGGGCTGACAGCTATGTAGCGTGAACCCCCAGGGAGTGAGGTCGATCTAAAGTAGATCGATCTAATCTCTGGAAATGGGGTCTTAGTATATGTTTGTTGTCTTCCAGGGATTCCTACCCCATGTTGTTAGTAGCCAACAAAGTGGATCTGGTTCATCTGAGGAAAGTGCCAGAGGAGCAAGGGAGAGATCTGGCAATACAGTTGGGGGTAAGATTAGCAGTCTGGGCTCTCCTCCTTATGTGTGTGTGTGTGTGTGTGTGTGAGTGAGGGAGAGAGAGATAGAGGGGGAGGGAGAGAGAGCAGGGGAGAGATCTGGCAATACAGCTGGGGGTAAGATTAGGATATGTGTGTGTGAGAGAGAGAGAGATGTGGAGATTTGGCACTTCATTTGGTGGTAAGATCAGTAGTCTGCACTTCTAGACTGCATTGACTGGATTTCATTATTAGTTTTTAATTTTGCCTTGGTGAAATTTGATGATAATCAAGTAGATATACATGGATTAATTACATTTCTGGAAATAATGTTTATAGGTTTTGGTTATCTAAAGCAAGCTGTAATAATTAGGATATATTTGTGCAGAATATTGGTCTTGTAATTTTCATTTGTGTGTATATAGAACCCAATATACAAATCTAGTCTTCATATAGGTGCAATGTTATTTACAATTTATTGTTTTAGGTTCAGTATATAGAGACTAGTGCAAAGGTCCCTCCTCTCAATGTAGATGCTATTATAGAATTTATGATATATTGTTTTAGGTTCAGTATATAGAGACTAGTACTAGGTCCCTCTTCTCAATGTAGATGCTATTATAGTATTTATGATATATTGTTTCAGGTTCAGTATATAGAGACTAGTGCTAAAGATCCTCCTCTCAATGTAGACGCCGCTTTCCATGAGGTTGTGAGAGTTATTAGGTAAGGTGTCATGATTAATTAATTAAATAAATGGCTAATGGTTAATTATTGGGAAGAATTAATTTTCTTGGCTGAGGTTGCAGTCTCTGGGTGCTTGGAACTTATGGTGATTGTACAGGGCCGTAGCCTGAGCAAAATGCCAGGGGGGGCAGTAAGCGGACACGAGGGGGCGAAGCTACCGAGGGGGGAGGGTGTGGTGTGTAAAATTCCAAATTCCAGGGGGGGGCAGCTGCCCCCCCTGCCCCCCCGGAGGCTACGGCCCTGTTGTACTGGTTTCTGAGCAAGCTTTCGTTATTTTTCACTGTATAATTGTTAAATCAGTAAAATAATTAAATGATTTTCTTTATTGTGAAGGTTCAGAATTGAAAAGGAGTGTTTTTTCCCTGTGGTAGCCTGCTGCTTCAGCTGACAAAGTTTATTGTTTCCTATTTTCAGGAACCAGCCTGTCGATTACAATAAGCGGAAAACAAGACGTAAGAAGTCCAAGTGCTCCATACTGTAAATTCCAACTTGCTCAAGTATCAAGCCTCATCCTTATCATCAGTGAAGGAAGGCAACAATATTTTCAATATTTTCTCTAATATTATTTCCAAATCAAAAGTGGTAGATTTTAGATAGTTGATATATATTTATTTTCACTTTCAATATTTATGTGGTATTCTGACATATCGTACGTAGTACAATCAGTACATTTGTTGTAACATGTAAAAATAGATTTTAAAGTCGGTGGGTCTTATTTGGTCCAATTTTGTCAAAAATTGTGGGTTGGTGTTCCAGCGTCGTCAACATTTGGACCAGTGACAACACCTGATCCACCAAAGGAATCAAGTTAGAAAAAAAGGTGCATTTTCAATTAAAATACATCAACTTAAAGCTATGCTATACTTTTTTGAAAATGTCCCAGTAAATATTGATATTTTTGTTCAGAGAGGGCAGAAAATGAATCGTGATTGGTGTCAAAATAAGTTTTTTCAGTTAGAAATGGTTCAAGATGATCATTTTTTTCTTGAGGAAAATTAGATTTGACAAAAGTTTGTCCAAAAGGACCTAGTTAATTCTCCTTATTGCAGACGGGTCCCAGATGAAAGTTATCTTGTTGATAATAATTGAAATAGTGAAAAACAGTGAAACAATCAGTATTAATATTATTATTATTGTAATGAATAAATGAATCATTGTATCCATAGTTACATTGTTGCCATGGCAACATGTCAAGTCAGCAATTGCCAAATATATGAGTCCCATTACAATTCGTGCATTTTAAGAATATTTTGATGTTTATGAAAGTAGGGCATGCTTTCTAATGTCAGTTTTAATACAGGCTGTACTGAAGAGGTTCTGAACTAGATTAAACCAAGTAACGGCCCAGTTCTTAAGACATTTGTAGCTGCTTTTTGTACCAGGTTAGCTCCCTGAATACTTTGTTGTTGTAAAAGGGACTTGCTTATGTTAATTATATTTTGTTTAATTATCATTCAGTTAATTAATTTATTCAACTTTTGTTTATGCCCAGGTTTACCTTTAATTATTTTTTTCGTCTGACATGAGCAAAATGTCAACCAACCAAAACCCCACCTTCCAGGGCTGCAGATTAACTAAGTACATTTTTTATTAATCACGACAGTTGGTGTCAAGAATAAACCAGAGACATATCAGTGAATATCTAAGACTGCATTTCCATAAACCCATCATACTAGCTGGATCGATTTAACTCTGCAGGGCTTCTAGCAAGATTTCTTGAGTAACAAGGGGGTGATTTACTATGGGACCATTCAGATCGCAGGGGCACAGTAATTAAATTTCAGCTGAATTCAGCCGGTCGAGATTCCATGCGTCGTGTGAGAGGTGGAGAGACCGTAACAGTATTAAGCGGTTTTCCTTTCATGTAGATCCGTCATATTTAGGATGCGGCCTTGCTAGCACTCTGCTCTTCTTGATCTGCATGGTCCCGATGGTTAATTACCCCCTAGCAGCTTGATTAGGTGTGCCAAGTATTTAAGGTGTTTACACTGAATGCAATTTAGCAGGAATTCCCACAGTGTTAGATCAAACCTGCTAGTATGATGGGTTTTTGGGAATGCTACCTAATGAAAGATCAATCTGTAACCCTGGTAGAGGGTACACCTACTAGTCCTTTTTTTTTTTTTTTTTTTGTATTGTTACTGCTAGCTGTAAGGTGCAGACTGTGTTGTCATTGTGAATTAAGCCTATACTATCTGAGTATCAAGATGTTTTGTTGTACAATAACATTTATACACAGATATTTCGGTATCAAATATTCAGTGTAAGATATTAAAACTTGATTTTATTTGCATTAGCTAAGGCCCAACGTGAGGTTTGACAAGTTTTGATCATAGGTATTAGTAAAGTGATTTTGATTGTAGTCTTCATATACTGATCTTGCAGCAGTATGTGCTTAAATATGTTTCTGAACATGTTCTGACATTTTTTTTTTTTTTTTTTTTTTTTTTTTTGCTAGTTATTTTGTATATGTGAAGTATGAATGTATTTAAGCCTCATTGTAATGATATAGAGAACACTTAGGTGGTTGTTATGAGAAGTATTGGTTGTGGAACAGTGTCTTAGCAGTGTCTTAACCGCCTCCTGTCTTATGGTATACTTACCGAGATACATTCGCACACCCGTTCCTCTGCAGAATTCTTTTTTTATTCAGGGCCTATTTTTGTATGGAAAGTTTGGACTTATTCCGTTAAGTGACTTACTCTCTCTCTCTCTCTCTCTCTCATGCATACTGAAGTCATTGCATTTAATTACAGGAAAGCTCAGCACCTGTACTATATAGTTTCTCGGTTCCCATATTATTTCAAGTGTACTGTGTAAGAAAGACAGAAAATCATAGAATTAGCAATGTACTCAGCATACCTCGATCTTGGAAGTTCAAATTCAGATGGGTATGTGCACACAATAGAGCTCCTCTTGTGTGGCTAGAGTTGTATTTGTAAAAACTTTTTCTTGTGGTCAAACACTTTCTATTATTTATTTATTTATCTATTTTCCTCCCAGTTTGTCTGTAACATGTGCAATAGACCTGATGGTCAAGATGAATATTTTATTTCATTGAGAGAGGAGCTCCGATCAAAATAATTATATTCATTGTCGTTTTTATTACTCATTCTTTGATATATATATATATTAAATCAGTTGTGGTCTGAACAAACCAGTTGTGCCACTTATCAAAATAACTGGAGGTTTGCCATTTACTACATTTACAGTCGACGGCAAAGTAACTTTAGATGATGTTTATGGAATTTACAAATGTGTAATAATTGTTTTCCAAAATAAAGTTTGGTCATTTGTGTGATTTCTGTCTCACTTTTTTGTTCAATTTATCTGAGGACTCTTTTACTGGACTGTTCTGCCAGATCCTAGAATATAATATCACGCTACAAGGAACTTTCTAAAAACTACCTCCTACTGGTAGCATGTTGACGACAATACGTGTACTACAGTGAGTTTATACGGCTGACATTGAGTATTTAAGCGACGAGAGTGGGAAAAAGGCTGTTGGTAAAAGTATATTGGCTGGAATAAAAAAAAATCCAAAGCCGATCTCACGTTTAAGCAGGTTAATGGTTGACAAAAAAAGTACGAAAGTCCTTAAGAAACATTAGCTAACCTTCTCCAATTAGGACATCAAATCCATAAAACCTCACAAATATGTCTCCAGTGCCTAGATTTCCTTCCGCAATAACAATTCACCGTTCCGAGATGAGCGGATAAGCTCCGCCCCCTTAGATACTGTTGCTAGGTGTAACAAGCAATAGTCAAAATGGCCACCGAGCAGACAAACATCGTGTCAGATTCCTTAGAGAACATACCAGAAAATATCGCAGTTAATTTCCTTCCGAATAGTGAATCTGTGTCAAAAAAGGCTCTTCAAAAAGGACTGAACTATTTTACGCAAGGTTATATTCACAATGTGAAGATTTCTGAGGGGAACGGAACAATTTATGGTGACGCACAATGTTGGCGCTCGATGAGGAAAACTGAAGAACCGCACTAACTCCAAATCGAAATCGGCGATAAAATGTTGTCCGATTCATTTTGTTCTTGTAAAGCCGGGTAAGTTTTTACATTTTCTACTTTTTTCTTACAATTAGATTCTTTTAGAGGTACAATTGTTGCGTACGCCGTTCACGCCTTTCATTTGATATATCATTTATATCTAGCCTACTGTAGTACCACAGTGGACATGTTTACATTTGTGCAGTGAAACTTCTGTACACGATATTGAGTCACTCAGAATGTGATAAATATATTTTTGATCAAATGGTGTTTATTACAAGTACATTATTAGATTTCTGTGTTGTCTTACACACAATAATTAGAAAAACCACCCTTGAAAACGTATTGAGTGTTCTCTTGTTTTTTTTTTTTTGTTTGTTTTTGTTTTTGTTTTTTTTTTTTTTTTTTGGGGGGGGGGGGGTTA
>NW_019775995.1:109095-139771 GCF_001039355.2 Lingula anatina | reverse complement strand
GTCAGAACCCCACCACATCTAAATCCGCCAATGTGAACTGTATTTCAGGGAATTATTTGCTACTTTTTGTCATTCATTTTCAGTTATGTGCTGTTGGTATTGTTGCACATACTCATCGTTTTTCCCCTTAATGGGGATATCCTCTTGATGGCATCCACAGTCTGGTGCTCATGCAACTCTTCTAAGGTCATTCATTTATCTAATTCTTGTTCCCACTTAATTTTCAAAGCAATAGCTGTGTTTTTAAAAATTAATAATCTTGCACTTTATATATTTATCTATCATTTCAAATATTTTCATATGTCATTTTAATCAAAAAGGGCCTTGCTTATAGATACTTATAAAACGACTGTGAAGTCATAAAACATCTTTAATATACTCAACTTTCAGCGAAATATGAAAATTATTGTATAACAACAGCATAGGAATTTCGAATGTAGTCTCAAAGAGGCATTTTAAATTTTTTTATTTCTTATCTGTAAAATTCAGATCAGAAGAGGATAATTTTACATAATCACCAGTGACAATAATAAGTGATGACAACATAATTTAAAAATCTCAGAAATCATGAATAAAAAATATATAGTTGTCTGCTATACAGTCTCCATAATGACCATATACTGTGAAATGAGAAATGCACAGTTACCTTTTATTATTAACACCAATTAAACAATGACATAAATCTAGTACTTATAATAATAATAATAATAATAATAACTCCATTAAACCTTAACATCACATTTTATAGATATAGTGGTAGATTGTGAAGTAACAAGACAGCAGAAACCAGCACTACATATAATGTCTGTTCTGTTTCTCTCCATAATTTAGCAAAGACTTACATTGCACCATAACCAACCACTATTTCACCCCTCTTTACAGCTTTCCTCTCACATAATAATTTAGCTATTCTAGATTTGTTTATCATAAGATAAATCCTTGTCCATGTACAGATAATGTAGCAAACAACTTGCCTTTCAAATATACTCTATTTACTGTATAACAATTTTTATACTGATGGTGTTTTTCTTTTATTCAATGTACCCTTTACTATGTAACAAACATCATAATAAAAAAATTGAGAGCAAAATTGGCAAATATACAGAAAAAAGCTAATATTCATTGTGCCATTTTCATATATACAGACAACGTACTGAAGATTTTTATGTGTGCTTCTAGTTTTTCCACATCCAACAGTTATGAAAAAAATAGACATAATGATTCACATTTATCTTTCACCAGTTGAATATCTCTCAAATCAGTGAAGGCTCCATCCTTGCTAACAGAGTACAAGTACAATAGTTTGTGGGTGTTCTTAGAGTACAGATTTCATCTCCTTTGAAGTATAGAACAGGAAATATGCAGCTGAACTCTGAAATTAAAAGAAATATGAAATACAATTACAGGAATGCACCAGGGAAACATTTTTGAGTTTGTCACAGACACTGCTGTGGATCAATAACAAGGCAGCAAAATTGTCAAATGTACAGACAAAAAGCAGAAAAAAATGATGCACAAAATAGCTAACTGTCAACTTTGATGCAAAAATACATTATGATTAACAGAAAAGTCAACATCAAATTTTAATTATGCAAAACAGGTAGAATGGATGTAAGTAAAATGTGTAAATAACATAAGTCTTTAGGCCCATGAAATTTCAAGTTCTTACTTTGAAAATGCCAGAAATAGAAAATGAAAATTTCATACATTCAAGAAAAAATAACCCAATCAAGCTGGTTTTTCAATTGGACCTATATGTGAATCCTATGAACCTTTCTTTTAAGTTATAGAATAATAAGTAATCAAGTTTTCCTTTCATAACATTAGTAGTGGCAGTGCACAAAGTAGTTTTTTTTTTGACAATTCTGATGCAATATTAGATAATTATAAACAGCATAATTGATACTAATTTGTAATTACCTACTTAACATAACACTGACATTTAGAAAATGTAAATACCATTCGACTTTATGCCTGTTGAAGTTCTAAGTCCTAAGAGTTCTAAGTCCAAAGTTCTAATAGCTCTGAACTAAGCTGTTGATTACTCAAGGGACAATTACAGACTGAACCCCCATTGTAGCCATATGGCACCAAATAAAAGATTTCGTGAAAAAAGAAAATTTCTTACAGAACTGCACTGCAACCAAACAGAAAGCAAGCACACAGATTTTCCAACACAAGCTGCACTTCAGTGCTACGAATCTTTTCAGTAAATAACATGGTTTTCCCTTAATGGTTATCATGAGAGCAGTAGGGTTTTCTTCAAGTTTTGTGCAATATAACATAATATCTGTGTCTGTACATAATAAAAATTACCATACTTCTCTTTCTATGTGAACCATCATTTTAAACTCAAATCAATCCCAGAATGCAGTACCTTGACAGTATGTGTTATTGATCCACCATCATAAGTTTTACGGATAAACTTGGGGCAAATCATTCAGAGACAAAATGTATTATTTTTTTCTCATATTCTCTGTGCCTGCTTACCCCGCATGCATGGATTGCTAACTTGATGATATAATATGCGGAAGAAGCACCAAATACAATGTGGCTTTGATTGGAGTATACCTTGTTATAATTATTTAAACTGACTCTGTGGGGGACTCTTCCTAAATGCAATCAGATTAACTGATTAATATGCCTCTCCCTGGCCTTGAGTAGAATAAAGAAAAACTGGTGTTTATATGAGCATGTTGGAAACAAGAGACGGCGTGTTAATCTTTTTAAGTGATTGCATTCAGCGAAAGTCCCAGCAGAGATGAATTGATCTACATGGCACAATACTTTCATTGGGAATGAGCCGTAAGATTCCCTGTGATGTTATTAGGAAGCCCTATGCCAAGAGTGTCTGCAGAACATTATATTCCAGATGTAAAATACTAAACAACAGTAAATAGTGTTTTTTAAAGGTGCTGTAACTATATAATCTGGACAAAGACACTGGAAAAAAATCATACAGGTACAGTCTGCAATGTTAACCACTGGCCTGCCAATGCCAGTAAAAACTGAGATGGTGAAATTTTTGAAAAAACAGTCAGTTACTGGCCAGTGAATTTTTTCAGCTGTAACATGTACTCCAAAGTCATATTTTTGAAAATAAACTTTTGAAAACCCCATGTTTTTGTTCTTATTTGTATTAGGAAGCCTGTTTAATCTCAATCTGCTTGTTTAAGTATATTTTTTGAAAATGCCAATGACCAGTGCTTGTTCCATTGAATGAATCACATCACTGGTGTGCCACTGGGAGAATGTGTGAGGGGATAAACTTGATTAACCACTTAACAGGATATGATCATTTTTGATCTTAAAACAGAGATACTCCATATTAAGACAATTTCTATAATTATTAAGACCATGTAAGATCATCTGTGATCCAAAGTTGCAGATTCAAACCATTTCAAGCACTAGTGAAAAGAGTAGTAATGAACCCCGAACAGGGGGGTGCTTTTGTGGCTCTGTTAAAAAATAACAAGGTAAATTATCAACCTTGAAGAATCTGGTGAAATGCAACTTTATCTGCTAAAATCCACAGTGCTACAACAAATTACCACTTAAATGAATTTGTGAACACAAGCCATGCTAATGTGATATTTAAGTATTTTCTTACCTTAACATTTGACTTTGATATCTCATAGACGTCATCATCATCAAATTTGTACCACCTCTGATTTAAAGCATTCTTACAAAATGCAGTGTCTGAAATAATAATGTATGCCAAGAGAAATTTAGGTTTATCAGCCAAAGTACTTTTTTGGCAAAAATTTGTTGGACTATATAACAGTTAAACTGTGTATGTGTGTGTGTGCGTGTTTTTAAGTTTAAAATATTTAACTTACCAGTCACTCCGATAAATCTCCATAAAATCATAAGCCTCAAATGCAATCTAACATTTTTATTTGCTTGCATGGTGAGATGCACTAACAAAAAACTTTTCTTTACATCAGTTACTTCATTTTGAGTTTTACTTACAATGTCCAGATTCTAAAGTTCCACCATAGTGATTCTGAAAAGGAGACAAAAGCAATGTTGTGGTATTTCATGCCTCTTATTATTTGTAAAACAAAAGTACAAAATAGAAAAATCAACACCAATTTTTAATTATGCACTATTGTTACTGCGGACACTAAAAAAACAGGACCTCAGAACCATGGCAATTCAATGTGATGGCTTGAAAACATGAATGAGTGAAAATGAGAAATTAACAAAAAAAAAAAAAAAAACAACAAAAAAAATAAAAAATCAAGTCTTAAGAGCCATTGTAAAAAATAAAAACTGTAAGTTTCAGAATAATAAGTAACATGTTTTTTTTGGCCATATGTAAGTTGGGAAAGAGAAAATATATTGGTAGTGGTTTGGGATACATCGTTGAGGTGTGCAATAATTTTATAATCCAGGGGAAACTGTGGTAAATCTGTTAAATTTGTGTGAAAATGGCAGTAATTCTCATCATTGGACAGTAGTTAGGGAGCTTACAACCAGCCTATGTTGATAATAAATCAAGTCTCTTACCGATACTGCATACAGATTATACTCTGGTCGTCCCTTAGGTCCAGATATATGGTTATTCATGTCCAGTGCAGTGAGAGGGAAGTCCACATAGATGGTCAGTTTCTGGCCTCTATATCCAAAATGGAATCTGAAAACAGAAACAATATCACACCTTAGCAAGTGCTCTCCACACTTTCCCACTTGTTCTTGTTTCCGTGTTGATATTCAAGTAATACTGATACCTGTTACCTATATTGGTATAACACATATAACTATACACAGTATTTAAATTACATGTACCACATAACATTTATGCCACACGGGCCATTTTTTTATCATTTTCAAACTAAACCTTACTTTGCAGCATTGGTCTAAGAGATCGGTTAGAATGTTTAACGTTTGTTTCATATGATAACAGGCTCAATTTTGAGCAAAAATCACTGACAGGCCAACACAGCATCGTCATGATCTAGGTCATTGTTGATGACCTGTTAGTATAAGGGCCCATTCAGAATAGGGGACTAACTAGTTCGAAGGTCGAATATGGCCGACCCACTTGAATCCCCATGGGATATCTCTTCAGTGTCTGTTAGCAGATTAGACTTTGTAGTGCAGACATGCTGAAAACTATTCAGAATGGTCAGACATTTGGACTGGCAGTAATGAAAAATTTCCAGACTGAATGAATTTCTGTCGGACCAAAAATCACCCCATTCGTATAATGCAGATACTACCAATATTATTAGGGTAGCTTACTTTGTTTGTGGATGTGATAGGTTTGAAATGGAAATAAATAAATACAATGGGAATCCCCTTGTAATGAAGGTAAAATATATGTTATTCTAAAGAAGTCCGATGGATTTACTTTTTAAAACTTAAATCAATAGAACATTTCTAATATAAATTTTCAAAAAGACACCAGAGAGCAAATTAAATAAAATCAACCAGACAGTAAACACTGACAGGCTTTGTCAATTTCACCAACTTGTTTATTTCAAATAGCGTACTTTTCGTGCATGTGCAGTCGTTTGAATCCTGTGCTGTAACAATGTTGATACTAAAATCATGGTAAAAACAAGGAAGCACATCTCCTTAATGGACTAACATGTATGACAAAACTGATAGAAGCAGTGGCATTAAAACAATCTAAAAGTTATGGACAACCAATGAAAAAGTACAAAATATGTTCTTTTGATTGAATATAGCATAATGCTTAAGGTTACTGTAAGGGTTTATTATAATCCAGATACTGAAAATGAGTTTTTTCCCAACATGATTATTCAATAATGTATCTACCTTTGTGCTGATTTAAAACAATAAAAAAATCCCCTTGAAACATATTTAAAAATTGGCGTTTAGATTTCTTGTTGCGATGTATAAGCATAGGCCACTCAAAGCTTTTACTGTCAGTTTGACACCCTTCTATTGAGGTGAGATAGCAATTGGTATGGGGCGCAACTTTATCCCTGAACAATATTTTGTCACGGAAATTTGTATAGTTGACCACAAGTCCATGGGCTTCAATCCTGTGCTGTCATTTTAATTTTAAATGTTTTTTCTTTTATGGAGTAACTAGGCTCTTATTATAGATTTTCATTAAACAAAGGCATTATTTTGCTTGGTCAATTATTTTAATTAAATTCAAAAATCTGAACTAAGGCTTTTAAGAAAAATCACTGACAGAATTTTTGGAGTACTAAAATGGTATCATTAAATTGGTGCTCAGGTAGACTTGCCCTTCAAGAAATCGACGGAAAATAGCTCTTTTTCAAATTTGAATGGGCACTGTAGAAAATATATCACAGCTAAAGCTCTCAAATTAAGCACATATGTGTGATATCATGTGAAGAATAAGTTCTTTAAATTTCAATCCAAGCAGTTGAGTACATTTTGAGACAGAACGCTTTAAATGTGCAGCAAACCATAACGCTAATCCCTTCAAGATCTCGACGAAAACCGGAAGTGCATCATGATGTCACTCGCTTGTACTTGGAAAGCTGCTGGGTGATTTTCCGATGAGCAATATTTCGTGGCTTATACAAATGTTTGGAAAATGACCATGCAGATAAAAGAAAATTCACTTATCAAAATTGAAACTGCGTAATTACATAGAAAAACATTGTGCATTTCTGACCTCGACTTGTCAGTGTAAACAAAGTGCACTGAACGCATCGCCAGCAAGCACGTGAATGCCGCGTTTGATACTTTGTATCAGACGCTTCATTTTACTTGACAACACAGTGTTTACAATAGGCATGACAGGAAAAACAGTGCAAAAAACACGCACTTCCGGTTTTCGTCGATTTCTTGAAGGCGTCGATTTCTTGAAGGGCGAGTCTAAAGGAGATATTTAAGAAACTGATTTTTCCATTTTTACCCCAAAATCGGAATAATGATATCACATGTAAGATGACATGCATGTAAATTTCAATTAATTTATTCACTGAACATATTTATCTGTTATCCAAAAGAATGTATGTAAGGCAGTGAATAAGGAATTTTTGGCAAACACTATCCTCAAAGGCATAATAAACAAGAATTTTTAATTTTGTACTGCTGCATGTTACTGTGGACATTCAGAAAATGAAACTAGCATTAAAATTCAGCATCAAACCTGGAAAATGATGATGTACAAGTTGGTAAATCTTCACAAAAAAGATAAACTAAGCTTTTACCCCTATTTTTTCTCCATTTTGACATAAGATCAATGGTTATAGTCCAATAAAATAAAATGCTGCACCAGTTTTACAGCAATAGAGATATATGGCTAATATTTCAGACCAGTAATAACTTTACTTAAGTGGACAGTATGGATATCTTTAACTTAAATAGAATATATACAATATTATGTTTAAAAGTTTAGACTAACTCTGGGGCTATAGTTCTTTTACGTAACCGTCCCCAACACTATAGTATCTTGAAGTTTGAGATCACACTAATTACCACATAAGTGTAATTAAATGCAAAGCTGCAATAATAATTGTGGATCCATGATGAGGTACATGTACCAGTAATCGAAGTAAGCAAGCACCTGAAAACAGCTGACTATTATTTTAAAAATTTTTTTCTCTACACCCTAACACAAGGAAGATACAAGCTATTACTTTTCACAGCATGTATCTTCATAAGAAGAAGATTAAGCTCCTGCTCAGAGTTTTGTGTGTTCAGAACATAAAAACAAGATGTCAACTAATGATACAGCCTTGGCTCATTACCAGACCAACAATACCTGTTAAAATGTATGATGAGAAGATGGGGCAGCTTCCACAAGTCAAGCTTCTTGACTGCATCTCTGTCCTTCTTACACTGAGAACACTTCCACTGGATCTTCTCCTCCTTCTGATATAGCCTCAGACAATCCTGGGTAGAACAAAGCTACTGACAAAATTTCCAATGTATCAGCCTGTTTTTTATATGAAATATGATCTAGCAGTACGAATGTTAAGTGCATTCCCCTTACATATGTAGAGAGAGAGAGAGAGAGAGAGAGAGAAAGAGAGAGAGAGAGAGAGAGAGAGAGAGAGAGAGAAATACCTGCAGTGTACATCTGTTGCTTGATGGCAAGGGCAAGGTCAGGTACATGAAGGTGTCAAATGTCACTGACTGCTTCCTACAGGTCAGACATGTTAGGGTGGACTTATACTGACCCTACAATATTACAGTGAAACATTAACATACAACACAAAAATGTCTGTTTTGTACACCATATTGTTAAATGTCTGGATTATGAATTGGTAGAGAAATTTCACAAGTTTGTACCTTATGCTGCATATATGACTCATCTCTAGTAAGCCATGTGTGTATGAGCATGTGTATGTGTTTAACTTACTTAACAGAAATATACTAAAGGGTCTTATAGAATGTCTTATAGAAAGTTAGCCCAAATCCTATAGGGTCCTATAACAGATATGTCCTAGACAGGTTTCTTATAGGATATCCAACAGAATTTCAAAATAGTCCCATGAAGTCCTGTAGTATCATCATTGAGTCCCACAGAGGCCTATAGGCTATTGGAAATTTTTGTAAGGGTTGTCACAACCTTGTGTATTATGTATATTTGAGACTCACCTGAAACAGTTCCACAATATAAGACTTATTTGCCATCTTGTGTGCCTTCCATGCTTCCTCTGCCAGGATTCTGTGGTCTCTCACTTGGTCACTGTCCAGTTCCAACATCTTAGGACGAACTGTCACCTGCACACAGAAGTAAACTGTCACAGTTTGATCATTATGTACTGTTAAGAGTAGATCCCATAGAGGTTCCTTTTACTATATATTATAACAATCAATTTACCAGTTCCTTTGATGCCACATCAATTGGTTAATGTTTCTTGTGTTAAAACAAATCATAATGTAATGATATCATATCCTGAAAGAGTTTGAGATTTCAAGAACCAGCTTTAAATAACATATACAGATATGAGCCTAGGTTAAAAATGAACATTTATCATGGGATCCAACATCTAACCGGCAGGAGGTTGGGGGGTGGGGGGCGGGCGCCTTAGAATTGAATTAAAAAACGCGGGATTCCGCATTTCCCGAGGATGAAGCTCATGCCTGCATATAAGGCATCATGAATGATATCTTTAAGTATTCCTAAGAATATCCTAAGCTTGCTGCAGTTCCTTCCGCAAAATATTTGGAATCTTTCCTAAAATAACCAATTAATTTTATTATACCTTTGAAGCACTTTTATAGATAATCTAGCCAAAAAAAAATTGGAAAAAACTTTTTCATCTTTTAAACAAAATTAAAATTATTTAAGCATATGTCAAAATTTACTTTGCCAAAATGAGTGTTCATTTTAAATGAAATATAAGCCATAAACACTTCATTAAAACCACATATATATATATATATATATATATATATATATATATACACACACCTCATTTAGATCTTCATGCAGAGCATCCAGTAGAAACATGAGGAATTCCTGGGAATCCTGCTGGTCAAAACCAGAAAAAGTGCTGTTAAATCTGCCCATCACTCCCTGAAATAGAAAATATAAAGTATTTGGTAGAAACATGATTTCCTGGGGAGCCTGCTGTTGACCAAAATAAGAAAACATGCAGCTGAATTAGACCATCACTTCCTGAAAAAAAAATCAAATTCACAGCATTTACTAATATTTTAGAAATAATCCCGATGTGATTTTCTGTTACATAAACCACCAGTCTGAGACATCCGACTAGTAGATTTGATGTAGAACTTGCAAAATATTTGGGATTTTGGAAGCTTATTGTCTAATCAAACTTATGGAAATGTTGATTTAAGTTGAAAAGCACTACCTTAAAATCTCTTGGAGCCACAAACTTGTACTGTCCAGACCAAAGCACAGTGATGAGGAGAGCAAACTCATCTGCCACCACACCTTTTCGCCCTAGTTTGTTTTCCCTGCAGATGAAATTGAAACATTAACAATAATTATTAACTGATGCTCATAATGTAAAATGCTGACAAAAAAGTCATTCAATATATAATTCTACATAAAACTAGCCAGCAAAGATGGCAAATAAAGAGAGGCAAAAAAGGGGTAAAAACAATATTTACAATAACAAAAATAATTATAAATCAGCAACCTTCATAAAATATTCCAATCATGCTAATTTCCAAAAAAAGACTTTACTTTAGCAAAAAAAAGTCACACAGAAAATTTAAAATGAAACAAAATACATGCAAAGAAAAAAATCAAAATCCACTCAGTTAATTGGAAGTAAAAACAAAAACACTGTTTGGCACTTATGTCGCAATATCAAACAAGGCAGCAAAGCTGTCAAATGTACAAAAACAAAGCAGAAAAATAATGATGCTAGTGCACAATGTAGTTTTTTGTCAATTTCAATGCAATATTAGAAAATGATTAACAACATAATCACATTCTAAATTCTAATTATGTACTATAGGTATCAAGGACATTCAAAAAATATCACTAGTGTAGGGCTTCAATCCCATTGTGTTTCAAAGCCACACATTGAAAATGCAAATATCAGAAAAATGAAAACTTCACAAAAAAAGCAAGAAAAATAATACAATAAAGCTGCTATTTGAACTTGACTTGTATTTAAGTGGCATAAATCACACCAGTAAGTTTGAGGATAATACATCACATGGACTTCCATAAATTGCATTAATGGTTAAAAAGTGCACTGCAACTATACAGATGCCATCGATGCCTATGTCAGATGCAACTGATAACTATAAGTTCAGACACATGGTGTCAACACAAAACCTCTAACTCTCAAAAAATAAGGTCATCATGACAATTTTCTGAAAAACTGCAATTTTACCAAGCAAACCACTCAGAAAATTTCAATTAAAATGGAAAAATGGTTTGGCAGTTATAGGGTGAAGAACAGATGTGGCATTGACAGCAAAGGCATGGACAGAAACTGATCACAGCACAGACTGTGCAATCTTTACCCATGTGCCAGGACAATATCATGAAGTAGTTGGGGTGAAATACCATTACAATGTCATGAAAAACTCCTGAATTATTTCAGTTTGAGTTGTTGTTCAATCCATCTCACTCACTCACTCACTCACTCACTGACTCACTCACACACACACACACACGCACACACACACACACACACACACACATAGATTTGAACATACTAGGGTTTACAGCAATTTAACCAAGCTCTCACCTGTTAATGTGGTTCCTGTAGATAGAATCTAAGAAGTACTTGGCAAGCAGCGGTGTATTGCTTAGACACTGGATTGTTGAGTTCATGTAACAAGTGTTTCCAAGATTACGTAGTCCAGTCAAACCTCTGCCCTGAAGATATTAAGAGGCATTTGTGATATGTGGTTTAAAAATAACATATACAATTTGCTTTGATTTTATTTTGAGGTGGGTGTCTTACATTTTTTTTACAAGTGAGAAGGGTTTCTTGGGCACAAAAAATTGACCTCTGGAAGTATTTGGCCATGTATAAATCCATGCTGAGTTTTGTTTAAACTTATGTCAACAATGACGTTCACCATTGACATGAATAACTAATACAGTACTATATAAACCTGGGCTCATGCTGACATAGTCATTTTAGACAAATGTTAAACATATATAAAGTAGCTTTTTCTATCAGATGTATAGTTCATACATGCAGCTAGCCATTTGACTAACTGATATTCTATCCTAGAAAGGGAAAAGCTAACACTGTAGATACAACAGTGTTAGACAAGGCAACAACTATTTAATCTAAGAGGTGTATCTGGAGTGGTTCTGACAAGTGAAAGGAATGACTAACAATAGAATTACATACCACACTGCCATATACAGGCTGGAACCCTCTCAATCTAGCTGCAGTGATCTCAGTCAACACTGGCTTCACATTCTCATCTCGTAACTGCGGGGTACTGAACCTACAATTAAAAACTCAAAGTCATGAAATGAAAGAAATATTTCAAGGAAAAATAAACCAGCAGATGCAAATAAACCTATCATTTGGCTGTAAATGTTTAAACAAGGCAGCAAAGCTGTCAAATGTACAGACAAAAAGCAGAAAAAAAATGATGCACAAAATAGCTATCAATTCTGATGCAAAAACACATTATGATTAACAGAAAAGTCAACATCAAATTTTAATAATTCAAAACAGGTAGAATGGATGTAAGTAAAATGTGTAACTAACATAAGGCTTCAGGCCCATGAAAGTTCCAAATTCATTCTTTAAAAATGATGGAAATAGAAAATAAAAATTTCAAACATTCAAGAAAAAATAATAATCCAATCAAGCTGGTTTTCCAATTTGACCTGAATGTCAATCCTATGAACCATTCTTTTAAGTTCCAAAATAATAACACAGTTTTCCTTTCATAACATTAGTGGTGGCAGTGCACAAAGTAGGTTTTTTGACAATTTTGATGTAATATTACATAATGATTAACTGCATATTCAACACCAATTTAATTATCTACTATACATAACATCTACATTCAAAAAATATAAATACCATCCGGCTTCATGCCTGTTGGAGTTCAATAAAAAATGCCAATATATGAAAAATAAAAATTTCACAAAGAACTGAATAGCTTCCAGAAAAAAGAATGCGGTCATACTGGTTTTTCAACTCAAGCTACACTTCAGTCCCATGAATCTTTTCAGTAGGTTTGAGAATCATAAGTGACATGGTTTTCCCTTAATGGTCATCAAGGCGGCAGTATCCAAAAAAGTGTTTTTGTCACATTCGGTGCAATATTACATAATGCTTAACAGCACAATGACCATCAATTTTTAATAATAAAATAAAAGTAGCTTGGATATTCAGAAAATGTGACTAGCAGAAGCCTTCAAGCCCATGGAGGCTCAAAGTCACACCTTGAAAATGCCAATGTGAAAAAATTAATTTCACACACACATATACACACATACACACACAAAACTTATATAACTTCCACAAAAAAAAAAAAAAAAAAAAAAAAAAAAACAATAAGACAGGTTTACCAACTGAAGCTGTATTTTAGTCCTATGTTACTTTCCTGTAAGTTTGAGAAGAGGAAGTTACTTGGTTTCCCTAAATGGCCATTATGGAGGCAGTGCAGAAAACAGGATTTTTCTTCAATTTTGATTCAACATTACATAATGCTTAACAGCATAAAGACCATCAGTTTTTTTAAAAAAAAGGGGGAAAAAAGTGCATAACTTTTCTAAAAATGGACCGATCAAGCTCTTTTCGAAATGGACCTGTATTTTAGTAAGATTGTCCATTCCTGTAAATTTCAAGACAAAAGGCCTATCTGTTTTTTTGAAATGTGTTATCAGTGTTGCATATATGCTCAAAAAAGAGAAAAAAAAGCATAACTTTAAAAAAATGGCCTGATCATCCTCATTTTCGAATTTGACCTATGTTTTATGAATATTCATCAGTTCCATAAGTTTCAAGCCAAAAGGTAAAATGTTTTTTTCCACTTATTGTGTTATCGGTGAAAGTGCAAGGCGACGACAGCAATGGCAACGCCAGACGCAGATGATGGCTATAAGTGCAGACACATCTGTACTTATAAATACAAGTGATAACTTGATCATGCCCATTTTCAAACTTGATCTGTACTTCAGACCCACAAGTAAGTTTCACCTAAAATGGAATTACCACTTGATGATTAAGTGTCCCCAAAGCTAATGTCACAGACATATTAAATGATAAAAATACACATATACACATTATTAATAATCATAACTTATTAACATGAAATTATTGTAACCAGAAAATATTTTAGCCTCTGCTTCCTTTTTAGACCAAAAAGTAAAACCATGGACTTCAAGTTTAAATTAGTTTTGATTTTGAGTCACTGTGCTAATAATTCAGCAATAAGGGTGGATTGAGCACCTCCTGCATGGTCCCGTTCCAGTTCAGTAAGGGACTGATGCAAGTGATAACAATACGTTCAGATCCTTTTGTGTCTGTGTAAAAAAGTTAAATTTTTATAATATCTTATATCTAAATAGTCAATTAATTGAGTTGCATTCTGTAAAATGCTAAGTTCTACTGGTTTCTGTGTGCTATCAGAAATAGTCATCATCTTATTTAAATCAATTTTAAAACTGTTTCCATAACTATATGTTAATAGATTACATAACCTTTTGGTTGAAAAATTACAGAAAAAATATTAAATTTCAATCAATCTGATGTACCTAGCAGCTGGCTTAGTTGTGCGGTCTATAGATGGAAATAGTTTAGTTCCCTTAAAGTCATCATCATCTCCAAGTTTTGTCAAGTTTGGAGAGGAGTTTGTCCTTTTCAGGTTTGTCTTCGGTTTGGAGGGTTCATCTTGTAGCTGCATGAAGTACCTTCCACTGGCAGATGGTGAAACTGGAGGAAAAAAAAATCATTGAACATTTTGCAATGCTACATTGTGATAAAAAAATTATCATAAAGATATACAGACATAAGAGAGGTTTCAAAAATAACAAAATAAAAAGAATGAAGCATCAATCCAAAACAACACCATCACTTTAAGCTCATCATATCCTATTTTTTTTTTTTTGGTAGTTAAGCATTCCATCTTATTATAATTTTGAAAAATATCTAACATAATATAAAGTGTAAATTGAGCTTATATACATAAAACACATGTCTGAAGCTTGTTATCCAATGCTTTTTATGGGTAAATGGAGACATGTTTGTTAATTTGATTGCCTTCATCAATGGCTATTTTTTTGTGCCCCTGACAGAAATTTCCTATGGGGTCTATAGGAAATTACCACAAATCCTATACATTTTATAGGACTTCCTATAGGACACTATAAAAATTTGGTTTGAAATCCTATGGGGTCCTTTGGATAAAAATTCTGTAAGACATTCGATAAAATTCATATTAATTCCCATAGAGTCCTGTAGGGCATTTTAGTAAGGGTGCAAATGAAAAATTTAAATTGTACGTTGACCATTTTTTTCCACCCACCCCTGAAGTGTATTTGTACTTGACTGAGAAATTGATCAAGTTTTTTTGTACCTTATATTCATACTTCAAATTCGTCATTTGAGAAAACTTCCTCTCAAATAAAGAAATTACTGTGGACATTCATAATCAGAAAAATGAAATGATTATGATTGGAACAACTTTTGAAATTCCTTAAAATTTTTTAATTGAAAACAAAAGTATTCTCTTCTGATGATTTTATGACTGAATTGCCTTGTTTTTCAAACAAAACCTCAAATGTAAAAATAAGCACACTGTCACAGCTACAACAATGAAACAGCTTGCCACAACAGACACACTCCTTACCCTGTGGTTGTGTTTGAAAGGACCAATGGGTTGTCCCTGTGTTGTGGTCAATATAGAATGTCCTTCCAGTCCTCACATCCACTTTAGCCTCCCAACCCCTTGGCAGAGAAGTGTCCTGGGGGGTGGCTATAATAGGTCAAAGGTCAAGATATAATTGTCACAGGGTAAAGGCTTAAAACTTGCTGCTTATTCTATCCTATTATCTTGGGTCTATTCAATGTGTCCAAACAAGGCAGCAAAGCTGTCAAGTGGACAAACATATTAAAAATAAAATGTACACAAAGCAATGGCATTAAAACAGTCTAAACATGACAAACATCTAATTTAAAAAAATATCTTTTTTGTCAATTTTGGTACAATATGATTATATAATTATATTATATATATATATATATATATATATATATATATATATAATGATTACCACCCAATTTTTATTATGTTTTACTGTTAATGGTAATTCAGAAATTGTTACTAGCATGGGGCTTCAGGCCCATGGGGGTCAAATCTTAAAAAGGCAAATGTATGAAAAATGAAAAAAGAAATGAAAACAATTTACACAAAATGAAAATAAACCCAATAAGAATGGTTTACATTAGACCTATGAAAAATTCCAGTAAGTTTGAGAATAAACAGTGATATCTTTCTCTTTTTCTGGTGTTTATGATTAATAATTCCAGAACAGTGTACAGACATGGTGTCCTTAGCAGTGACTCTAAGGACCATGGCTCCACGTCTGGACACGGGTGTCTGAACGTAGAAAAAACATCAGACTTAAAAAGACTTTCCCACCAGAAGATGAACATTTGATTTTGTTAGTCAATACAACTTCTCTCAATACCTATATACCCTCCTCATCCAGCAATGACAAATAAATCCCTCCCTTGAAATGACTTTTTACCTCTTTTAGCCTGGTCCGCTCTGGCCTTCTCTTCAGCATCTTTTCTGGCTTTTTCCTCTGCTGCATTTTCGACTCTCTCTCTCTCCTCTGTTTCCCTTCTAATTTTCTCACTTGCTTCCAGCCTGAAATAACACCACCTTCTTATTTAAGATCACATGGGAAGAAGTTTGAAAATAGCATATGTGCAATGGTTCAATTAAAAAAAAAAATATTTGCAACTAAAAATAGGTGGATTGCAGAAAAATATAAATGATTAAATTCACCTCAAAATGTCAATATTTGAAAAGTGCTAAATAACAAAAAAACTGTAAAACTTCAAGAAAATGGCCAATAGAGCTGCTATTTGAACCTGGCCTGTATTGGAGGACAATGAAGCAGTCTGAGGATAATAAATACTCAGTTATCTATTTATTACGTTAAATTCACAATGAAAAGTGCAGGGCACCACTGACAGGCGATGGCTGTGTGTACAGAAAGATGACTCCACTGAAATACCAAATATTACATTATATCTGAAAGTGAGAAGATATGATCCACATATTTCATTGTTTCTCAAATTTTGCAAGATTTAGCATATCATAGACCCTGCTATTTTTTACAAAACTGATGCAATATTTTCAATAAATTTCATTGTCTTGTGTCACATACTTTGCCTTTTCTTCAGCGTCATATTTATATTTCTCTTCTGCCTTGTTCCTGGACTTTTCCTCTGCCTCTAACCTTGCTTTTTCTTCCATTGCTTTTCTTGCACTCTCTTGTGCAGCTGTTTTTCTTTGTTCATCTGCCAGCCTTCTGGCATCCTCAGCCTCTTTCTGTTCCTGTAATCCAAACAACTCCTACTTACAATCATATGTACATACAACACAACACATTCTTACTGAAATATGAAGATTTGCTCGGCCCAAGGACCATTGCCATGGCAATAATTATAAGTGTTAAAACCCACAATAAGCACAGATAGTAGACACAATTGTTAAGCATGCAATAAAAAAATTTTTTTAATGTCTAAAGTGTGGAATAATTGGATAAAACACAACATATTTGGTTAACACCTTTGTCCTTTTAACATTCAGCTGAGATATATATTCTATGCACATTCTAAAATCTATTTCTGGACACTGATTACCTTATACCTGTCAATTGATGTTAACAGTGAAATCATCTATTGAAAGCCACTTAAATATAAATAAACAGAAAATTTTGAGTGTAAAGCACTTTCAAAACTGAAGTAAAACTTTCTGCTGACTTGTAATCTCACTTCCATAGAACTTATCCACAACCTGAGAAGCCAATTTTTTTTTTTTTTTTTGATCTGTTTGTGCCCCTGACGAGGCCTCCGGGTCGAAACAGCTGTAGGGACTTTTTAAATCAAAATAGAGAGAACAGACTAATTTGTTCGGTTCTTTGTCTTTACATATATATATATATATATATATATATATATATATATATACATACAATCATTAATGTGATGGCTATACAATGTGTCTATAAATACAAGGACTTCAGTTGCATTTAGAACTAGCTTCTGCTCTGGCTCCAGAACCATGAACTATGGACAGTCATAGGTGATTGTCACATGTATGGACACTACTGTATCGGCAAGTACAATCTCTTTGTTACCTGTAATCTCAGTGCTGCCTCCTTGTCCCGTCTTTCTTGTTCCTCTCTAGCTGCTTTATCAGCCCTCTGCAAAATATACCTAACATTTCAAAAACAATAACAAATGTTGATAGAGTAAAAGTTTTGCCATTTCCATTAATGTAAATTCTAAATTAACATCTCTTCAAAAACAGTTTAAAGTAATTTGCAATCCAATATTTTAGTGTTATTCAAATGTCCAAATAAAAATACTTATTCTCATGCATAATATTTTTTACTCGAAAGTTTTACATGCAAGCATGTTTCAAAATGTCTACTGACCTCTCTGTTGAGCTTATCTTGCTCTGCTTTCATGTTCTCTTTGTGCTCCTGTATCTCTTGCTCTCTTCTCTTATCTTCCATTTCCTTTTTCTTCCTCTCTTGTCTCAATCTTTCCACCTCCTGTTGCATCTTCAACTTTTCTTTTTCTTCTTGCTTGATTTGATGAAGATCTTCTTCCCTTTATTTAAATATTACAATCTCAAAGTGGATGTTAGCCATGTGAAGAGGTCACTCAACAATGCTTACATTAACTATTTTCTCTTATGTAAGGAATACATTTCTGAATGTTATATACATAAAAAAATGCATTATACTTCAATAACATAACTGAATATTCATGTATGAAAATACTTATCAAAGAAATCAAAATAAATTTTACATTTCACTCAAAAGAGTAGTTACTAGTATATAAATATATATGTTAAGCATGTATATGTTATAAGCATAAATAACCAACTTTCTTTTTTCTTCTTCTTTAATTCTCTGCTGTTCCTCCTCTTGTTTTTCTTCTTCCGTCTTGATTTGCCTCTCAATCATTTTCTTTTTTCTTAGAAGCTCTGCAACCTCTTTTTCTTCCTAAAAGAAACAAAAGTTTAGGTCTTCATTATTGTCTGCTTCATCTGCTGATAATAAAATCACAATTCTTGATTTTAAGTTATGTTTAAAATAGTGAAGTCCAACATTTACATTCTAGTTTTCATTTTTATTCCAAGTCTGTAACATAAGTCACTAGTGTAAAGTAGAAACTACACACAGATGATGGAAAATTCACAGACATTAATCACATGAATTCAAAGAATCAGATTCGATGGCATCTACACAAGCCAGATGGCAAATGAGTTTTTAAGATTCCAAAGAAAAAACAGTAAGAAATTTTCACCTCTACATCATGCAGTTATGGTCTGTCTAAAAGAAGTTAACATTTTCCCTGTAATAATTCCCAATCTCTTTCAAGTTTTCTAACCAACACTAAACAACAAGAACGCCAAACACTTAAAATGTACCATTGCTTTTTTGAATCACACAGATATTCAAGTAAACACCCCTTTTTACCAAACAAAGCCAAACATCAAATTTATGGTGGATATTAATGATTATTATGATTATAGAAAGGAATCTTTTTCTTTGTTAACCAATAAAAGGTACTCAATTTATTTAAAGTGAAACAAAAATATGGTTGAGTTTTTTGCGGGACTGATGGGACAGCATGGTCAGACGAAAAAAGTTCAGAAGATATACAGACACATACATTGTCTGAATATTAAACTTGAATCCTTCTAAGTTACTCATCCAATCTGAAAAGTGGAAATTTTTACAGGTAGTTTCAAAATAATTTTCCATTATCTGCATATTTTGTCTTTATGACTAATTTTGATTTTGGCTAGCAACTCCCAGAGGTTTAATAGTTCCAGTGACCAGTAGGCTAAAAAGGTAAATGTGTAGGCTGTATGAACTATTAACTATTATAGACACCTTTTCCCTCATGGCCTGTAGTCTCTCTATTCTATCCTCTTCATCCTTCAATCGTGCTAGTCTGGCTTTGTGTTCCGCAACCAACTTTTCCCTCTCCTTTTTATACTCCAACATCTCTCTCTCCTTCTCCTCTGTTTCCACTCTTAATTCATCTAGCCTGGCTGTGATATCCTTCTGCGCAGTGGCTAATGTAGAGCTGTCAGAGGATTCACTATATTCCTGGATTGGTCTGGGTTTGGGTTTCAATGAACGGTTGACTTGTGGTATCTGTGGACGTGACTGAGGCTGTACCTTTGTTTCATCATCCAGTACAGTTTTTATTAGGTCATTTTCAGCTGCTCTGCTGTTCTGGGGAACAAAGTTAGTTATACTGCTGCTAGAGCTTTTCTCTGTTAACTGTTTCTTTAACTCCTGATATATGCTGTCAGTGGCTGGTTTAGTAAAGGGTGGCTGAAAGGACTTGTTACTGTCACTTCCTGCTACAGCAGATACAGGGGGTTTTGGTTTCATTGATCTATCCACCACAGGCCTATTCTGTCCTGTAGATGTTGTTACAGTACCATCAGTGTTTATCTGCTGTAGACTTGGTCCATTCTGTACATCTGACTTTTGTGGCTCTGGGGGCTCTTCATCTAAATCTGGATAGTCAAAGTCCACTGAAAAAAAAAAAGAGCACATTCTGCTTTGATATTGTCGCCATTTTACATACTTATATTCATCTTTATCAGTAATCATAATCTACATAATGGTCAATATCAGTGGAATTAATGTACTACAAAAACATAGGATCAAAGTAAAGGAATACATAAGAGTATGATGCTTCTGCGTTATTCAGAATAGTGATTCAAGCAGCACCTACTGGCAGGTAAACTGAAAAACTTTAAATGAACTTACATGAAGGAAGAGCTGACTGATCTTTCTTAGTATCAGATTGTGGTGCTGACACATTTGAGTTAGTGGTGAGAGTAGGGTAATACAACAACCAGTCTTCATAGCCACCATCTAGTACTAGAGGTTCGTGCTGGACTATCACCAACTGGTCCCACTGAAAATGCACATTTTTTGTTACATAAAAAACCTCAGTAGTCACCACTCAGTAGATATTGGCTGACTGGTGATATTATCTTGGGAGACATTAATATGTTTCAAATAACATAATAAAACTATTAGTGATATTTGCTCTTGGTCAATTAGTAGTTTTGCTGACCTCATCGAAAGTCGATTATTGAAGATAATCCCATTTTGCTATGCAACACAAGTGTACATGTACATGAATCTGCAGTGAGACGTGTCTCATGAGGTTGTGTCATTGGGCTGATGCCAAAATGCGGCAACCATCAACCATATGATGCAGCTCTATATCTATCAAATGACACAGCTGGATATGTTTGTATACTCCAAGAGAACAAACCATTTGGAACTACCAGGGTATTTTTAACCAATCTAATTACAAGCCTTGTGTGTGTGTGTGCGTGCGTGCATTCCCTAACCTTATAAATGGCATCTTTGAGATTATTCAGGGGACTGTTGGTGACAAGATCAGCCAAAGAACTCTGCCAGTCCAGCAGGACAATGTACCCCACATGTCCCCTCTTTTTCCACATGGGCAGTGCCTCTGTTGGGAGATTCTTCTCTATCATAGCCACAGTGCAACTACAGAGGAAAAAGATAAAATGATGACAAACAGTGTTAGCAAATTCAAAACAACATTTAAAATTCTGACATAACTGTGAAGAAAGAAACAGAATAAACAGATGTGTCTTATTTTCACATAACAAGCATTATATCTATACATCACACTGGCACATGAGATTATAAAAATTCCAACTATCATAGAATTAAAACCAAAAGACCTGTGAAATTATTTCAGCTTACCCCCCTGGTAAGATATCAGCTGGTACATTAATACATGAAGGGTCTCTAACATGGGAGTTCTCATAGTCTGCAGCAGCTCTGATATCTAGTATGAGAACTGAGCAATCTGGAGTCTGCAGCATCTCATACAGCTTCCTACAGCTCACAGCACCTGAAGAAATGAATTAACAGCTGAGAGACTAACAATAATGATAACCTAATATATAGAATCAATCTACCAACCTTAAACTCTTATAAAAACATACAATGTGTACAGTGAGCTAGACTGGAAATATAAAAACATGGGCTTTTTAGGCCTATTATGTCATCAAGGCAGCAAAGTTGTCAAATGGACAGAAATAAATGACAAAACTGATAGATTCTGAAGTGGTAATATTACAATGATGAACAGCCAATTTAACAATAAAAGCACACATTTTCATCTATACTGATATATGATTCTTAAAAGCATTATCAACATGAATTCATAATGGTGTACAACTGTTACTTTGGTCATACAGAAAATGTAACCAACATTGAGCTTCAGACCCATGGGTATTAATTCACACCTGAAAAATGCCACAATAGGAACTCAGGACAATTATTGTCAATTTAACTAGTTTTTATTTTAACCCCACAGGGACCAATACTGCTGACCTAGAAACTTCTGTTGGGCCCAATTTGCACAGGTACCTGTGAAAAGTGAGATTATCTTAGTATTTTTGCCCCAACTTACTTGTTTGCAAATACTTCACAAATTATTCATTTTACTGCAAGCTAAGGGAAGATGTCTTTTAAAATGAAAATGTCTGAACTGAACAATGGGCTATTATCAAATTTATATCTGATAACCAGAGAGGAAAATCAGAAACTTCATATTACAATGAACAATTTTTCTTAATTTCTTTGTATTTCTACTTGAAAATTAATCATGATGGCATCACATAAGTTATGCTTTAATTTGTAAGTTTTATGAATTTATCATTATGTAACTGACTGATCCCATGGCTGGTGCTTCAAACAGCAAGATAAATGCACTGAAACATATTAAACAGGTGAGAGTGTAAGCAAAATACAGTTGCATTTATCCTATTGTTTGAAATGCCAGCCGTAGAATAATCTGTTTTATTTATATCTTGCATACCAGAAGCAAACTGATTCTCTTTTTCAGGGGCTTCATTATTTTCATTAATCTTTTCCTTGGCCATTTCCTGTTCTTCTAACTGTTTGACCATTTCTTTTTCCTCTTTCTGTTTCCTTTCAAGTTCTTGTTCTTTTTTCTTATCCCTTTCATCTAACCTTGCTTTGACATGTTCAGCCTCAAGGAGTTCATATCTAAAATGTAAGACACAACAAGGCAGCAAAGCTGTCAAATGTACAGACAAAAAGCAGGAAATAACTATGCACAAAATAGGCTACTGTCAATTCTGATGCAAAAGTACATTATGTTAAACTGCAAATTCAACATCAAATTTTAATTATGCTCAACAGGTAATACCAATGTAAGTAAAACATGTAACAAGCCGAANTACAAAATCAACTAACAATGTTGTAAAGATGCAGGAAATGTCAAACAAAAACTTTGACGTATCTTATTAGTTTAATAATGAGACTTTTAACATGCCTAAGAATGCATTGAATCTGAGGAAATGTGAAAAATATGCTGAAAAGTGAAAAAACAGCATAACTTCTACAATAATGGCCCGATCATGCTGATTTTCGAACTTGACCTGCGTTTTATGAATATTCACCAGCTCTGTAAATATAAAGCCAAAAAGTAAAACTGCCCTCCACTTATCGTGTTTACAAGGAAAGTGCACGGCATCGGCATCGCCATCGCCATCGCCATCGGCGACGACAGACGCAGGTGATGGCAATATGTACAGACACATCTGTGTCTGTACATAAAAATAAGTATAGTCATTTCCCCAAATTATATTCAGCTCATACCTCATTGGATAATTATCATCTGTCATAAAGATAATGTATTTACCTTCTTACATAAATATACACTTTCACTCACAAAAACACAGAAACAACCAGGCAGAGAAGGTAAGTAAATCTTCAAACCTGTCTTTGAGACTAGATGACAGGGCTTCAGCTTCTTCAATTGCCTTCAGCTGATTTTTTCCTCCAATCATCTTACTGAAAAATTCCTGCAAAAAAATATCCAAAAAGTTGGAGATATTAAAATGATTAAAACATATAGTCCTGTAAGTTACCAGACATGTATAAAGGTACTGAAGAAGAAATTTGTATAGCGTGTTTGCAATAATAAAGGTACTTTGTACGGGATTTACCTGCCTAAATGAAATTGCCTGGAGAAAAAAGAAATGTTCTCCTATTCCTGCTCAAACCCATGTTACACTTGGATTTGATGTTTTATTCCTTTTTAATCTAATGCTTTAATTCTAAATGACTGGTCAAATACACTTTTATTAAAGTGAAATCATTGTCCCTAAGATCTGAGTTGGGGAATGTAAGAAGCTTGCCATTTATAATAACTCAAAATGGCCAATTTTTACACAAGAATGGCTGCTAAGGAGACAAAACAATTTTCTCGGAAATTAAAAAAACAATCTGGAAATGTGAGGCAGCAGTACATTTATATAAAATTAGAGAAAAAAGTTATGGTAGGGATTCCAAGATATTAGTGTTAACAAACGGACAGACAAAAATCCACGGCTTAAGGTTAGGTAAGCTAAAAATATAAATCATTCAAGTAAATGAATCTTAATCATTCTAGACAAAGAACTAAATGTGCAATTTTAACAACAATAAAAACAAACCATACAATTGTGATAAGAAAAACTTATACAAGATTAATGTAAATAAATAGTTCAGTATTTTTTACAGTCACATTTAATACAAAACACCAATTGGAGTGTGTAGATAACTAACCTCATTCTTTTTATAGTCTGGCAACTTTTTCGCAATGGTTATGATGTTGAAGTATCTCATATACATTACATATCCTCTCTCCTCATCTCCATCCAGCTTAGCTTGCTCTGCATGATTGAAGATCTTTTCAGCTGACTTCACAGCTCTGAAAATATTTGAGTTTTCTATCAGTTTTGATTCAAAATAACATACATAATGCTTAACAGCATAACCACTACCAAATTTTTAGTTATGTGTGTACTATAGTTGGCATGGATATTCAGAATAAGTAACTGGTATATTATATATGGCTTCAGACCTACGGGAGTTCAAAATCATACATTGAAAATATGAAAAATGAAAAAATAAAAGCAGCAAAGCTATAAAAGTTCAGACATAAAAGCAAACAATTACGCACAAAATAGTTTATTTTGTCAATTTTTATGCATGATGCTTTGCATCTCAATAACAAATTTTAATGAGATTAAACTAATTCAAAATTCAAGGTCACATTAAGATGCCCAATATATGATTTCCTATTCAAGTTCAATGGTAACTATGGGTGTATCTCTGCTAATTTGCTAAGTTCAAATCATGGTGAAAAGAATCATTTTATATGCATCAACATGTTATGATCATACTTTAACTTAAAATTTTGTTAGTAAAAGGAGACTTTTATGGGATATAAATAATAAACTATTGTATATATATGGACTCCACAAAGCATATAATCCATAGTGTGCCAGAAATTCTATATTAGATGACTTAAAGCAGTACCAACACTTTTATAAAAAGACTGAAAGCACTTCTTCATACCAAGCATTGGACATATTAAAGAATTATTAGACGTGTATGTCTATGGTAATTACTCAATCTTTGCAATGGAGGGAAAATTGTAAATTTTACAGATATATATTTTTTTCAAGCAAAATTAAATCAATCCTACTGAGCGTCAGCAACAAAACTTAAAAGCGGGATACTCTACAGTTCTATTCTGTGCAGTAAAAGCACCACAAATGCTATAAAGAAATAAAATTTTATGATTATAAAATTATGTATCTAAAAGTTTGATAAGTCTTGCCCATTGAAAAGATAAAGTAATTACCGTAATTGTTGCACCATGTATAGTCAACAAAGGTGCTCCAGCATTCAAAGCAATACATACAGCTTATCATAAATACTTTAAGAGCACATAAGTTATCTGTGATAAAAAACTTACATCCTCGCACTGGTAAATTTTTGTTTAACCTCTGCCAGCTTGTTTAACTCAGCCATATTCTTAGCCACATGAAGAGGCTTCTTTGAAGAATATGACGGCATCTTGGTCTACTATTTGGTTACGGGTTAGGGATCACATATTGGTATCTGTTAATCTGAAATTAAAATCCAAAAATATAGGACCCTGTATCTGAAAAAGTGTACTTATCTCCACATTTTAAAAGGGAGCATAACCTGCGTGATGTGGGAGGTGCTACTGGAGAGTCAGTGCCCAAGCTCAGTGATTTTTGAAAGTTAACTGGTAATGATCTTGACAGATGTTTGTGCTGTGGAAGCATGTTGGGATAAAGAGCTATTTTCAAACGTAGATTTATGTACAAGGCAGTGCCTAATTGTCCCACTTGTCTATGGTTAAGATTAAACTTTTTATAACTGAAAAAAATTCAGTATTTGGAGCTTATTTTACAGGGCGATTATCACCTCATTTTAGGCCTTACATGCTACACCTTGTGTTACAAACTCTCAGGGCTATCAGAATCTGAGTATCCTTGTTTGTTACACTTTTAAGCATGTCATTCCCCCCAAAAAACATTTTGTCATGGGTTTCAATCCACATGATCGACATTACATGTACACCTTAATGCTATTTTAAACATCAAAATAACTTGCTTTTTGGATACTGCACCCCAAATTCACGAACCAGTTTGATAACGTTTTTCTCTTTGCAGTAGTGTTACTGATAGCACTTACGCGCCTTTGGTAAGTGAAGCTACACACTGTCACAAGCACTTAAACGTTTAAGGCCGAAAATTGAGGCAATGGCTATTCTGTATATTTCGGTTAATTGTCTTTGATAAAGCATTACATCTTTGCAGTTGACACAAGTATCAAAGCTTTAAATAGTGAATACCATCTTGATGTATGAAGCTACTGTATCCGTAATAGGATCCTGTAGGGTTGCCTAAACAAAATGCGGAAAGTGGATTTACCTTTCGTTTTCAGGAAGTTCGGTCAAAACTGTCTCAGTAGATCATGTGATGCAGTTTCTATTTAAAGTGTGGATATTAGTGTTGACTTTTATAATTTAAAATTTCAATTATAAATATGAAAAAAGATAAAAACAAACGCTTGGTATTTTATTTAACTGTAGTTTACTTTGTGTGTATGGGGGGGGGATAAAACGAGCGAAACTTATATACAAATATCATATAACTTTTCATTTACCATGAAGTCGTTGAGGAAAAGGCATGTCCAAATAATCATTGTTTTGATCTATTGGTATTGCTGCTTATGCTTAGCCAACAACGAATCTGGGGAAAGTAAAAAAGGCACAAAAGACGAAAAATGGAAAAAGAAAGACATAAGAGACTACACGGAGGCGGACTTGGAAAGGCTTTACGACCAGTGGGAGGTAATAATTAATCCGCGACACGCTAGCCATCAAATAATCGTTTATTTTTTCGGTGAAGAATCCAGTGAAGGGCATTTTGTTATTTAAAATAATCTTTAGTAGGCAGTTCGTTGGTATTGCGTGTATTTTGTGGTATTTCGTGACATTTCGGTACTTAGTGACGCCCTTAAAGACACCCGTAAAAATTACCATAAATATTTACTATTAAAGTTGACTTTTACTGTGCATGGTCTGCACATGGGACTTGAGATCTGTACAGGAAAAATGTCTTTGCAGCTCCTGAGTTATGACAGAATTGGATATCCATGCATTTGACCTCCAGTCTCAAGCTGCAAAAATATTTCTCCTTTCCTTGTACATTTACCTTTGATTGATTTTGATCACTGAATGCATGTTTAAACAAGATTAAAAATTTTCTCCTAATCTTCTAGGAGGACGATGAGCCTCTAGAAGAGGATGAGCTGCCAGAGTACAAGCGCCCACCTCCACAAGTGGATATGGGCAAGCTGGACGCAGATGACCCAGATGGATTGCTGAGAATGACTAAGAAGGGGAGAACACTCATGATGTTTGCAACAGTCTCAGGTACATTGGCCTACATTTTGGATTGAGTTTGGAATGTCTGTTCCTGTCAAACCTTGGTATTATTTTTCAAACAATAGGCCTTCAAGAGATAATGGAAGTTGTTATGTGAGAAGCCAATATGATGAAAGGTGCATGATGGTGATGACTTTTTTTTCTGTTTTTCTGTCTTGCAGGCAACCCCACAGAGAAAGAAACAGAGCAGATAACTGGGCTGTGGCAGTCCAGTCTGTTCAATGCTCATTTAGAAACTCAGAGGTAACATCATCTCTCATCTGCCAGCTCTGCTGTATGTAGGTAGATACAGGGCACCATTACCGCATCCCCTCATAAACTACCAAGACCTGTGTCCTCATCTTAT
Organism: Lingula anatina; assembly: GCF_001039355.2. The sequence continues at coordinate 111,946 of NW_019775995.1, read as the reverse complement.
AGAATCAGGTCACATATATTATCTCAAATTGACCCCCTTAGATTTATAAACAACAGGGCATCAGTAAGTTTCCCTAGGACTTTAAGCTTGCAACATTTTATACCTGTGTCTGTTTGAGATAATATGTAAGGCAAGATCATTCTGGTTGCAGGTATGTAGTAGGAAGTAACAGGGTGCTGTTTATGTTAAAGGATGGTGCTATGTCCATTGATGTGAAGAATTTTCTGGTCTCACAGGACAGGTGTGAGGAGGTCACCATAGAGGGCAAGAACTACCCAGGGAAAGGTGCCACTCAGGTGGGTAAAACAATACGAGCCATTTCCAGAAGGTCCCATTGAAATTGAAGTAGAAAAGTGAAATCAAACTTGCAATGATAATGGTCTTTCTTAATGTTACTGGCTATAAATTCCTCTTTGTATTGCAAGTTATACACAGGATAACCAAATGAATGTTGCTGAGAAATCAATTGACGAAGATGGCTGCCCAGCAGTATGTTGGATGAAACTCTGGGCACAGTAATGTTCATCACACATACAGGACTGCTTGTAAAATACATCTAGGTTTAATTTAATGAGAGATAACCATGCTGATGTAATCAGTCTTACCAGTTACATTGTGGAACATCAACTGAAAGTATTCTGTACAGGCAGTTTTGTGTAACAGCAAGATGTTTACTACACATTTCACTAGGGAGACTAGAAAGCACTTGAGAGAATACAGACCTCTGTTAAGGCAACTCAGTTCTCATTATTATTATTTAATTAATCAAATTATAGATATAGTTATGTTTGAGGTAATACACTGACATCTGAGTGATGTGTGCCAGGACACCTCTAATATTAGCAATAGGTGTTCAAGGTATGTATTGCAAGAGGATAGCAGTGTACTAGTTGACATACATGCCAAGAGAAAGTGATTCCATTTCGCCAAAAAATGCCCCTAAAACCAAATGAGTGTATATCCCTAACAGTCACATATAACATCTTTAGATATGTATTTTAACAGCATGGTTACGATATATAGGCCTCTATATCGATGCCTGCAATATTTTAGTGTAAAGTAGGCCTACAGCTCACTTAGTTTACACTGATATTTCAAGTCAGAAATCCACAATTTCAACTCTAATTACACATTTTAAGTAATATGATTAACAAGAAGGGGGCGGAAATACAGATTATTTATTCATTTGATGTGATGAATGAGGGGAGAGTGTAGCTCTTGTTGATTTTAAGTGAAAGACTTCCTATAATCACTCATTTGAATGACTGCGGGTTAAGATTTTATATAGAGTATGTCTGTGACATGATTTCGATATTTTTTTTTTTTTGTAGGACAGTGTGGGAGGAAACACTGTGAAAGATGACCAGAAGAAAACAGATGATGTAAACAAGGTGAAGAAAATCAAAAATAAGGGCAAAAATGACATGAAGGATAAGAAGAAAAACAAAAGTAAAGACAAAGACACCAAAGGGAAAGATGAATTATGATGAATTCTGGCAGTATACTTGTTGACAAGTAAAATGAGCAAAATTTCTGGGTAGTGTTTCTACCCAAAGGGAAAGATGAATTATGATGAATTCTGGCAGTATACTTGTTGACAGGTAAAATGAGCAAAATTTCTGGGTAGTGTTTCTAGCAATATTGTTATTTGTTGGGTATATTAGAGTATATTAAAGAAAGGAACTTTTTTATATTTGTTAATTGTTATGGTAATTCTGTAAAATGAAAAAGTATGGCAGAATGAAAAGGGATCTCGCTATGAAAGCTGTTCAAATTGGCACTGATATTATCTTTGGTAAGACACAGTGACCTTTTCAGGATAAACTTTTTTATAGTGTTGAAATACATATACTGGCAAAAGCCAGTTGAATTATTCTATAGTGTACAGAAGGATGCATTTGTACAAAGTCAAGTGAAAGAGGCAGTTGAGGAATGGTTTAAGTTTGTATTGTTTAATTTAGAAACCCAAATGAAGAATGTCAAATCTGTAAATATTATTTACGTAAGTCTTTTTAATACAGAGACAATTATAGTCTTTTCTATGAGTTTTTGTTAATAAAAGAAAATATTTTGACCTTAATGCATATTTTTGATGACCTATCAAAATGCTACATAAGATGATCAATAATAATAATAATAATTTATTAAGCCAATAAAATACAAATGTATAAAATCGGGAATCTTTTGCCCTGTAGTAGCGCCATTGAAATATAAAAAATGAAAATTAAAATTACATGTTAGAGTTAAAAATAGTTACTGCCGAAGGATAAAAGCTATTTAAAAATCACTTACTACCCTTAAAAGCTAAGAGTCTCGAATTGCTAGGTAAAAATTTAAAAAGGGTATGGGCTGGATGGGAACTGTCTGTCATTATTGATAATGTTTTCTTTTTAGGCCATTAATGCAGGCCATTAAAAAAATAATGGCAAATAATTCCTAAAATGTTGAACTTTTAAAACTTCTCCTGCATTGCATAACTGAAAAAAAAAATCAATGTATCTGTAACTGTAAAAAAAGGGAAAAACAATTTTTGAAAATAAAGCTGAAAATGTCAGGAGTGTAGACTCATGACTAACACTGTTGAACACAATTTGACATACAAATTATTTCAATCTCATATTTGTATATCATATTATTTATAAGCCATCCATGGCATTTGTTCAATTTCTTGCTTGTAGCTAAGAGGTATGTATTGAGCCTAAATTGCATTTGCCACTGGCGCCATACAATGAAATTATTTTCCTACTGTGTTATGTTAGAACTGTGACCCAATACATGCATTCCTTTGTTCCAACAGCATGGTATCTACATCATTGCAAACCCAACAATTAATTTATAAAATGAAATAACT
>NW_019775995.1:76097-101247 GCF_001039355.2 Lingula anatina | reverse complement strand
CTGTGCTCACTCTAGTCATTAATTTTGATTAGCAAAAGTTGCTAAAGGGTACAAATTTCTATTAGCATTTTCTTATTTCAATTAGCAAAATTTGAAAAATACCACTACTCATCAGTTTTTATGCTAAACTCACATGATGAAGGAAGACACTGGACAGCATTACAATGCAAAATTAAATTATAAAACAGACTAAATGTGTAAGTTAATGTGAATAATATTTTAAGAAAAGCTTATGCATGCCTTTGCAATATTAGGTAGAAACCAAGATCCAAGCTTATACTGTTGTACCCAACAGGTCTTAATCACAGTCAAAGAAAGACCTAGTTCATATGTCACTTTATTCCCAGGTTATATCAGCATATGCATTATATAATTATTACACAAAAACAATTTAAAACCAACATTTTGCACTATTTCATTTCAACACATTGCAAGTAATCTGAAAAAAAAAAAAAAAAAAAAATACAGAAAATGTACAGAGCTTCAGGGTGATGGGAGTTAGATGTCACATCTTGAAGATGCCAGTGCAAAGTAAAATATAATAACAAAGAAAAGGATAACATCAAAAATATTCCAATACAGCTGCATTCAAACTTTTAATCTAGCTGTATTAACATGATATGAATAATCCCACTGAGTTGGAGGGTAATAAGGCACTGTAATTCATCTATAGCATTAATGTTGACATTACACAAAAATGATTTCAATTTCTAATGTGCATCTAGACTCCATGTTGGTAATTGTCACAAGGTCATCAGATAAGTCTAGAAGTGGCCCACCTACTGGTTCATAGTATTGAGAAGGCTGCTCTGTTGGAGGTATTCTAGTAGCTGTGGTGAAAAATGATTCTATTCTGCACTGCTTATTAGAAGAAGCAATCCTTTTCTGTGCCTTGAAAAACTTACTACTTGATAACAGTGAAAAATGGTCAATCTTCAAATTCATCACGATCACAAATGTAACGGCAACTGAAACTGCAAAATAAATATAATTGTACAAAATTGTACACATGGCTTATTAACTTTCCAATCATGATAATATTTCATCGATTTAATCATAATGTTCCCCACACAAAAATAAATCAAGAAAGCACTTATGTCGCTAAACATTGTGGTGCGCACGGCATCGATCGTCACGTGGTCTTGTAAGCATTTTTAGAAGAAAAATATTATTTTTTCTTTGGATACAACAAACTGTTAAAGAAAAATAAATTTACCAAAATTCTCATTAATACAAGATTATACGACAATTAGTCACCCGAAGACAGGAACTAATTAGAAGACAGAATACGTGGACCATTATAAACCTTTCACTGTTGAAAGTAACTAACTTACACCAAAATAAGCTCCAACTGCTGAAAAGTTATTCATTCACTTTTTATTTTACATTCCAAAGCTTAAATTTTGTATGTAATACAATTTTGTTTACATATCAGATAAAAAAATCACCTTACCTTTTCAAAAATCTTTGAAAGCATTGCCACATCGTTCTCCGCGGATCATATTTTGAGCGCCATGTGCTGACTGCTAGTGCGGGCTATCCCGCACTGAAAATTTGGTTGCCTAATTCCGTTAGTCATATGGGTGTGGAATGATAATTATACATACATTTATTTATTATTTTTTTAATCGTTTTAATTTTATTTTCACACCTACAAGGCTAGAATGTACATCACACGACTCGGAGCATCGTCTCTAAATTGTTGCCTCGTTTTCAATTAGTCTTCCTGCACGAAACGGAGGCATCTATATATACACTTTCACTTGGACGCAGGCAACGATGTAAACAACGATGTAAGCGTGGTGACTTCTATTTTTTAATGCAAAACCAAAGCAAACGCACTGAAAGGTGATTAACATTTTATTGTATTAAAAACAGTTTCGCAAAATTAGCGAACGAGTAACATTTTGTTTTCGCATTTCTGAAATGCAATTCGCTATAGCGAACTTTGCGAGCGTCTAGCGTGAGCCCAGCATATATGCAACACTGTAAACACAATATAAGAAAAATAGATTGGCCAATTGTCATTTAACTCACAGGAATGGTCAAACTTACTAAAATGCAGGTTGAGTTCGAAAATCAGCATAATCGGGGCATTATTTTAGAAGTTATGCTGTTTTTTTNATGACAGTGTTTTTGGCCATGTTTTTAAGGATGCATCAAAAAATCCCAAAACCTCGAGCGTGTTTTTTAAAAGTATGACCAAAATAAACAAATATCGCCTTTGTATTGCTGAAACCTAAGAGATAAACTTTATAGCTGCCTTCATAATTGTGAGCATAAGGTCCCTGGAAATGGCTTTTTAGAACATCCTCCTAGACATGTAGCCAGAGGAGGAAAAAGAGATGATTAGCCTCATTATCCTGTTGCTGTCCAATTTTTTCCTCATGCCTATTGATCTACAAAATAAGAGGAAGAAACATAAGGTGTCAGGGAGGCATTATGTGGATGACATACATGAATGTTATATATATATGCAAGTGTATTTGACTCAAATTTACATGTATATGCAATGGTGAGAGTGAAGAACAAAACGCCCATGCATAGTGTGACTAACTGAAATTCATTCGTGATGTGTGTGTACCCGAGATACAAGGTTTTACAGTTGAAATACTCTGTGTTGTATGTCATCTTAGGCCTGTTAACCTGCAATTTCTAAGGGGGGGGGGGGTCCTTTTTGAAAATTTTGATCTTTTTGTACCATGAAAACTACAAGTGTTTATATGCATAGGACCTAGGTCTCATTTTGATTCAGGGTGGATATCTTTACCATGCCCAGAGGGAGGGTCTTCCACCTCTCCCCTTCTCCCACACTTTCACTTTCACTTTCACCCTTTGCGTAGCGGCCTGTAATACCTGCTACAGCTTAGCTAGGAGGCCATCTGCTCTAAGGATTCACAGAACTAGACATGATTTTTTCATTGATTTCTTTTGACCAATTTTTATCCATTTACCTTTATAGTATTACTCATACCTATTTCCTAAGTCAAGAAATAAGTTTACAACATAAACATGTAAGACTTTTTTTATTTCCAAAAACTATTGTTTATATCTCCATCTAATGTAATACAAGATTTCCTTTTTAAAACATATTAGATAATAAAAACAAATCTAGATCTGCGTGGTGCTGTGTGGGTGTTAGTTCAAGTTATGGTGACATCACGCTAAATAGCTCCTGTTACCAATTAGTGGTACCCCCCTCTGGGGAGTAACGAGTGAAGTATAGCTTTTACAGGTAATCCTTGCAGCTGTTCTGAAAAACAGGTTTAGAATCTTCTTAAAATATTGTTTGCCTAAATACCAAACTTTTATTATTTATATTTTTCATACCTGGTATTACATTGTACATTTTGCCAAATTGGCCAATTGCTGTCACCATGGGTTTTTCTTTTTTTTTTTTTTTTTTTTTTTTTTTTTTTTTTTTTTTTTTTTTAATCAAGAATTTAGTTGAAATATTTTGGATNGACAATGCAACTAGGCAAGAACAACACTATATCAAAAAGTGACAAATTTCAAGAATTTTTTGAAGGATATAATTTTTCTTTTCTTTTTTAATTCCCACAAAATGTTGGACTGGTCCTTCATGATAACAAAACATCGAGGGACAGAAATATTTTTTATCAAAATGAAATTTTTGTTTTGTGAATATGTTTTCTGAGACATAGTTCTCTCTTAAAACTTGTGTGAACGAACTAACAAAGCAAGTTTTCATGATGAATTTTTAATGTTCTCACCCTTTTGCCGTTCCTCCTCATTCCTTTCCGGTTTGATGATATATTATTATATAATAGATTAGCATGGAAAGTTTGATAACTTCATTTAAAATGGACCCAGTTTGTGTTTGAACATAACCACATAAAAAACTGGATATAAGACAAATAAATTTCATGCATTACCCAGTTATTGCTTGGAAAATAAAAGCATATCCTACAAGGTCATTCAGTGAACCAGTTTTAAATATCCAAAGGGGGGTTAGTGCGTGCAGACATAACTCAAGCACGCGCCAGCGATTATTATGATATGTGACTTTGTAATATGCCGTGGACCTCAAAATATATGCATAATGTCTATTTATTATGTTTCATTGCGTATCAGAGAAACTTGTGCAACAGCTGTGCAGGCATATGTCATAATTATGGGAGAATTCTTTCTGCTGACCTGGCACTGTTCATTGGCAGCTTGTCAAATTCTGATATGCCTCTCTCTCTCTCTCTCCCTCTCTCTCTCTCTCTCTCTCTCACATGAGCTTCCTGGGTTTAACTTTCTTTTGTGGATTCAATTTCTGTATGTTTAGTGTAAGGTATATGAAGGGCTTAAGAATTGTTGTCTCTCATCGAAGAGCTTCAAAGTGCTGTTTCAAAGTAGTTTTTTATTGCTTTGTATTTAAGAATACCTTGCAACCCACAGGTAAATAGAGAGAAGTGGGGGAGGGGAGACAAGGTTTGACAAGTTTTAAATGCCTTAAATTGCTACATAAAATTACTTTTAACTATAGTCGAGTCCCAAGATAAGTTAACTACAATGTATAAGGGTTGCCCATTGTGGCGAACAGGTTGGTCGGCCACTCCTCTGTAGAGGTGTATAGATGAAGGAATTAGGGCAAGCATGCTTTTTATTTAAGATTGATAAAACTTTCATACATTTGCAAGCCACATGTTTCCGCTATGTGTGAGTATATAGTACTACAGAGATGTAAATGATAATGAAAAGAATGTGGATATTTTCTTTGGCATTATTGACTTTGTTTTACGAAATTCTACACTTCACAAGATGCTTCTTATGGTGCCAAGGTAAACTTCTGTCTGTTTGCTTCATAACATTACGGAGTTACTGTTCTCTCCATAAGATACTATGGAAGTTCCCATTTCAAGGAGAAATTTGATTCGTTTTATCTCTTTGTTGTTGGTGGTTTTGGTACTGAGCAAATATGGCAATGCAGGGAAGGAACTGCAACATGGGAGGAATGTTCCTACAAGGAGGTTGCCCTACCATGCTTTTGCTTGCGAAGGTTCCGTCCTCCACCTTGACTGCAGTGGTGACGGGGGTGTCATCCGGGTGATGCGCGCCACCTATGGCAGGTTGTCATTGGCAATATGCAATGATCGCACTGTTGCCAATGCTATGGATTGGAATACAATATGCATGTCACGGCGATCAAGGAGAAAAGTCCGCCATCTTTGTCAGAGCAAAACTTTCTGCACTATACCGGCTAGTAATGATGTGTTTGGGGATGCCTGTCCTGGAACACCAAAATATGTTCAGGTTGAATACAGGTGCAGATGATGGGCTTATAAGACTTGATGGATGGCTGACATGGTCCTAAAATCATATATGATTGGAAAACACCTGTTTAAAATGTTTTTCTGACCTCTACCATTGAAGGATCGAGGTCATGTTTTCATTTGTGCTGGTATGTTTGTAGACAAGGTATCACATGATGTACTTCACCAATTTCGAGGAAATTCTCAGGAGAAATAGTTATTTGGGAGGAAAGGAAGCGATTACAATTTTAACTGAATCTGGCCATCCTATTTTTGAAAAAATGTCCAACTTTATTATAATTATTAAAATTTACATTTTACCTTGACAGAAGTCTGAGTCCCTGCTTTTGTTGGCATCAATAAGGAAAGGTAACCAATTGGAGAATACGATAATGATATCAATCAGCTGAAACATTGTAAATATTATTTATTTTTTGACAATTTGTTATATGGTACATGCTGTTTGAGAAAATGCATATGTCTTGCATTGTTCTTGGGGCAGACCTGATGAGGACAAACTTATTTTTTTGGACCGTACAGAAAGCAGCTCAATATAACACAATTTTGGAGCAGCTGCCTAGGATGAAGAGGTGCACTTTTCTGGGCAAAAGAATTCAGATGAGAACTAATTGGTTTAATTATGTACCATTGGGATTGGATTGAATACATCATCAGTATTAGCTGGGGCACTTACAGGGTCCATTTTGAACTATTACATAAAGAAATTGAATTGTTGAATGTCTATATCTTTTTTACATATAAGATTGATTAAAAAATTTCAACTGTTCTTAAAAATTTCCTACCTAAACATTGTAGATCCTTACTAAAGATAGTTGGAAAAGAACCAGTGACATTTCCAAATTGTTAATTGGTTGCAGATGGCATGAGATAAATTGCGTAGTGCTATTTTCATATTTATAATTTATGTAATCAAAAAGTGTATGTCACATCATACCACAGTATCTTTAATGATGACCATTGAGATGGACATCGGCTGTCTGGAAGAACTGTTTTTTCACAAATATATCAACTTATTCAAGAAAAAACACCTCATTCCTGAGAATACACAGAGTTCTCAATATGCAGATGTAGTGTGATAGAAGGTAGCTTTCTTTGGTGTAATAATATCTTTGACAATGATGGACAATAGAATGTATTAATTAGTATATGTTTATTAATAATAATAAATATGAGAAGATTGAACAAAATGCCTTCATTATGATGAGATGAACACTGAATGCATGTACAAACCCAGGGGCGGATCCAGAGATATTTTCTGACAGTCTTCCAAATTATCTTTGTTAATCCATTCTCCATTTCTGACCGTCTTCCAACAGAAAAAAATAACATACCTGTTAATGTAAACTTGAAAATCTGACCGTCTTCCGGAAGACCCAGAAGACGGCTTCAATCCGCCCCTGAAACCAACCATCCTATTGTAAACTGAAAAGTTGCATGATGGTGATCTGAAAAGTTTGCAAGTACAACTTAAATCTATGGGTCTAAGGAACTTGGGGTTGCTTGGTAATACTGATCCCATGGAATCTGAATTTTTTTATCTCAAACTACATTTTATGTTAAATAAAAAGTAAAGCCTGGTAAATTGAAATATGTTGTATGTTTTATGAGTCAATGTGAGTGATTAATTTTGGAGAAAAAAGTTTTGGTATAGGTGAGATGCTTGAAAATGATAAGCAGTTATACAGTAGTCTTTTCTTGAGGTGCTTCCGTTGCTCCTCTTGCCTATAGTTTTGGTGTTGTAGCAATTGTTTTTTTGCTTCTTTTTTGCTGATTATTTCTGAAGGCGCTTTTCCATAGAAAGTCAGGGAGAGAGTGTGTGTGTGGGGAGAGAAGATAATGTAGAAAGAGAACAGAGAAAGTTAAAGATCTGGATTATAATATAGGTGTTGAACAAAGGGCAGACTGACATACTCGTAATTGGCAATGTTTGTAAATTGAATTCTGGATACAGATCCAATTTCGCTGTTAAACTTTAGGCTGCACAGGAAGAGATCTCAACCAATTATCGCCATTGTTCACAGTGCAGTTCTTGATAACTATTTACCACCTGTGACGTGCAAATCCCCCCTGGATACAGAAATATATGGTGACACTGTGATTGTGTGTAAATTTGATTTAATCCATTCAGTTCAATTTAAAATTGCGTGCTGGAATCAAGCAAATAAACAGCATCACAAGTGATAAGTGGATTTTTTTAATAATACCAGCTGAGACTAATTCAATTGTTGCATCAGTTTAACAACTTATGTTGAAAGGTTAGGCCTGATTAGATAGCGGCCTTGAATTAAACTTAATTGTTTACCTTAGGGCACCAGTGACTGACGTCAAAAAATTAGGATATTTTGAAGTAACAGGTGGAATAGCCCCAAGTTCTTTCCTGGTATTTTAAACTGCCATGCTTGAATTTAATTGCAATGGCAATAACATGTTTTGCCTAAGTATTTCTCAGGATGTGTTTTTGCTAAAAAAAAAAAAGGTTATGCAATTAAAGTGGTATTCATGTGTTTTTCAACTCTTCGTTCTTTCATGTATTTCATTCTTTCTACCTATTTATTTGTTCATTCATTTGTCCACCTTACGCATGGAAATTCCCAATACAAAAAATAAATAAATGAATTAAATAGATAATAGTAGCAATTGTCAAGAAAGAATATTTTTAGTATTTTGAAAGTTAGCTAAAAGAAATTAAGTTTAAGTAGGATCTGTTTTGAGTTATAAGATGTTGATATGTTTCTACAAGTACATTTGAGTGGTCGGTGCCTGAAAACAACGGAAAATAGTTAATTTTTTGTTTAAATATATTGTCTATAAGATTATATAGCCTGTACGATGCTAACATAAAGACAGTAAAAAAATTGTCTCTTTGGTTACAGTTTGTTCAGTTGTTCGTGGGGGACAGACTGGTTGGTGTAAGACGTACATACTTTGAGGAACAAATTACAGAAACTCTGGAACATAAGATGCCACACAGGTAAGTTGTTTCTTCTCACCTGTTTCCCTGCTTATGTTTATTTTTATTGATTAAGAAAGCTGTTATGGCATAAGTGGGGAGATGATAGGAGGGGGTAGCAATATTGTTTATGGTAGGTGAAGAAGGGGGTGGGGAGGGTGAAGGAGAGAGAGAGAGAGAAGGAATAAAGAATAGATGGAGTAGGGATGGAGTAAGGGAAGGGTGGGAGAGAGAAAGAGAGAGAGAGAGAGAGAGAGAGAGAGAGAGTATGGCACTAGGGCTAGAGAGTTTGTCCTGATGACTGGGTAGTCTGTTTTATAATAGTCCTAAGACAGTGCAGCACTTAGATGTAAGACCACAAATGCTTGCCAGGACTGAACACACGGTTCAGCTTCACTTTGTTACAACAAACGGGGTAAATGTACTGAAGATGATAAGCAGAGATGTTTAGATGTTGTTGAGTGTTTTCCCCTTGATTGTAACAAATCTGTTTCAAAATGTAGCAAACTAGACTTTAGAACAAGTGTTAGCTTACTATACCCAAGAACAGTGGCAATTTAAAGTTGTTTTTTGAGCAATGTTTTGTTTTCTTTTGTTCAAAATGAAATAACATTTGAAGCACTTGATTTTGGTATTTGGCTTGTGTATCACATTTAAAAAAGTGATCAAGACAAAAATTGCAGAAACCAGAATGTTAAATTGGTATAAGTTTTGTAAAGAGAATGATGATCCATCTAGACATTCCTCCCAGCCTCTGCTGAGAACAAATAAAATATTCTGGCAATGTTCTCTGAATCAGCTGCTGTGATTCACAGCCAGGCATTTATCTTTGGTTTTAACTCACTTTTGTTGAATGCAAAGTGCATCATAGATTTTGGGCTAGTTCCAGTGAACACCTACTGCTGACTCAGGATGGCATGACCTCCCACAATGGAGGAGGCTGTGTTTTCCAAGTGTTGGTTGGTTTGTGGACAAGATATCTCAAAAACTTTTGTTTAATTGATGAAGATAGTTGGTCTAACAAGGTTTTCTAGTGATATTGGATGGTGTGGCAAGGTTTTTTGGTGATATCGGATGGTGTGGCAAGGTTTTCTGGTGGTATTGGATGGTGGGGCAAGGTTTTCTGTTGGTATTGGGTGGTGTGCAAGGTTTTCTGTTGGTATTGGGTGGTGGGGCAAGGTTTGCTGATGTTGGATGGTGGTCAAGGTTTTCTGTTGGTATTGGATGGTGGGGCAAGGTTTTCTGTTGGTATTGGATGGTGTGCAAGGTTTTCTGGTGATGTTGTTATTTAATAGTCCTCTAGGTTGTCTGGTGAAGTGTCTTAACTGTTCAGGTGGCCTGTACACACGGTATTACGATTAATGCTAGTTACGGTAGTGGCTCAATCTTTTCAATGGGGAAATTTTTGAATTTTACAGATACTGTATTTTTAAGTCATAATTTGAGAAAATAGGAGCATTCCTGTTGAGTGCTTACAACAAAATTGAAAAGCAGACTACCTAATAGTTCTATTCTATCCATTTAAAGCACCACAAATGCTATGAAAATATAATTTTTTATGAATTTAAAATGATGTATCTGAAAGTTTTGAGTCATTACTGTATCTTAAAATGGCACAAGTACCGTGGTTATAATTACTTGGAAAGAAAATGTCATCGTTACTCTTTTTTTCACAGATGCAAAGTGTTTTATGATCATCTAATAAATGTTTAGTGGTTATTGTGGTTTGCAAAGTGTAAAATGAATGCATGTATGTTCATCCAGATTGTCCTGGTTTTTTGTTGTTGGCATGTTAAATATAGCTTTGTGTTCTCCTGAAAAGATGTGCTTGGCATCTCATACATTGTCACATTGCACTAACAGATGTATCAAAAGCATTTCTAGTACCAGATCTGTTTGCCATGCAATATTCCACAAGTGCCTCTTCCTGTCTGCACTGAAAGCTATTGTCTTACATGTCTTCATGTTTCTGCAAGACATGCCATTATGTATTCAAGGTGTGGCATTTGGTTTCCAAGGAGAAGTTTTAACTTTGGTTTGGAGTTATTAACTGGAGAATTGAGGGTACTGTCAAGGTTAGACAAAAACTCCTAACTGTCTTTACGTACATGTTTTGCATAAAAGATTAATCTTTAGTGTTCACTGACTGAATTTGATTGCATTTACGCAAATGTCATTTTACCAATGACGTCATTATAGTGATTTTGGAATGAAAATTGCAAAATGTTTTTTTTTTTTTTTCAAATTTCTCCTTTACCTGAGCACCCAACAACACCATTGTAACACCAATTTAATGACACCATTGAGTACTTTAAAACCCTGCCAGCAATTTTTCGTAAAAGCCCTTTATTGTTAAAAAGACGAAATAGTGCCTTTGTTCAATGAATCATTGTAATTATGGGCTCATAACTCCTTGACAATTATATTAAAACCAAAATGACAGCACAGAATTGAAGCCCATACATTTGTCATCACCTATGCCAATTTTCATGATAAAGTCTTGTTCAGAGATGAAGTTACGCCCCATTCCGATTGCTATCTCACCTTAAGATAGAAGCTGTTTTAAAAATTGATAAACACGCTGAGTTGCTTATCCTTATGTTCAGCAACCATAAATCTGAACAACAAAATTTCATATTTTGGAGGAGATTTTTATAATCAAAATGTTTTAGAAGCAAAATGTAATATGCATGAAAATCCTCATTTTCGTTATTTTGATAATAAACCCTGTCAGTAACCTAAGAGATATTTACTACAAAACATGATTTCAACAGTAGTTTGAATAAATTATTTTAAAAAATGATGGATTTCAGGGAGAGAAGGGTTGAAAATTTCGCTTCTTTCAATAAGTGTATTTTCACATCCTTGATGAGCATGTACTAATACCAGCAACCTTGAGGGAAAAGTTTAGTTGACAACATATTTTACTTTCAAATCCTGAAAAAAAGTTACATGCTTCTTCAAACAAACACACACAAATGCACACGCACAAACACACCCACACACATTAAATTAGCACATAAATAAATTTACTCATGAACACTTATAAGCACAAACATACTTATATACAAATATTCTCAAACTTGTGGGCATATATACATGCATGTATAGTCGGTCACACATGCATAAACATGCACACACATGCACGCACACACAAATGCACAGACATACAAAAAGGCTAGATATACTGAGTAAAAATGTGAATTTTGTATCAATCATGATCTAAAGGCATTCAGTTTAAGAAGACATTTTATAACAAGACAGTGCTACACATGCATAGATATGAATACTCCTTGTTTGCCCTCAAAACAGACATTTATTTATAGATAAATGGTTAGATTTCATAAATTTCCATCTCGTACCTGACACAGTTGGCAAGAAATATAATGCATACACCACAAAATGATTTGAAAATACCTTTTTTTAAACGTGTGTGGGATGCTTGGCAGTGATTCAGATTCACATGTATTGCAGAGTTAACTTCTGTACTGCGTATACAGACATGAATATTGAAGACCTGGTTTTAGTCATTGCTAAAAATTAACTTGTTTAATCATTAAAAAGATGTAGGGCTTGTAGAATGTATTTTTGATGATTGAATTGCCCTCACCTACACTTTTCCCACATCACTCATTCTTACACACTGTTTTTTTTTTCAGTTTGTAAAAATTTAGGATATTTATTTTATTTTATTTTATTTTTATTTACTTTATTTTATTTATTGTCATCTTGCAGCTCATTTTAGATATGGTCCGGTTCTGGTTGCCTTTGAATTTGCCACTGCTCTCACCCTGGTACTGATAATAGTAGATGCATTTGGCTGTGAAGACACTCCAGATTTCCATGATTGATATGCATAGTTAGGAGAGCTCTGTACATAATGTTAGAAGAGTGTGCCAGATGCTTGTAATGAATACCTCAATGTGGTGAAACAGGAGAAGCTTTTGTTTGTAGAAGTTATCAGATTTCGGATTAAAAAATTGAAGTAGTCTACACTGACAAATACGAACGTTATGATATGGGGTATACATTTTCGTAGTCTGAAAAGTTTTTTTAAAGTGAAAGATGCTCATGCCAAGAAGTACTAAAACAAAAAGAGCAGGTGATTTTTTTTCATATCTTATTATAGNTGTTTAGTTTGTAAAAAATTAGGATATTTATTTTATTTTATTTTTATTTATTTTATTTTATTTATTGTCATCTTGCAGCTCATTTTAGACATGGTCCGGTTCTGGTTGCCTTTGAATTTGCCACTGCGCTTACCCTGGTACTGATAATAGGAGATGCATTTGGCTGTGAAGACACTCCAGATTTCCATGATTGATATGCATAGTTAGGAGAGCTCTGTACATAATGTTAGAAGAGTGTGCCAGATGCTTGTAATGAATACCTCAATGTGGTGAAACAGGAGATGCTTTTGTTTGTAGAAGTTATCAGATTACGGATTTAAAAAAATTGAAGTAGTCTGCACTGACAAATACGAACGTTATGATATGGGGTATACATTTTCCTAGTCTGAAAAGTTTTTTAAAGTGAAAGATGCTCATGGCAAGAAGTACTAAAACAAAAAGAGCAGGTGATTTTTTCATGTCTTATTATAGAAAGTTTCATTTTCCACTGCACATGCTCTATCGTTTGGAATTCGTACAATGGTAGAATATCTGTAGTAGCTACTGGAAGTGAATGCTAGTTGCAAGTGATACACGGATTAAGTCTTTTGTAAGACAAAGTTAAATTTAAAGTTTTTATTTGACTGAATCTTTGCAACTGATTCCTCAGTTAGAGGTGATTTAATAGATGTCCTCAGAATTAAATCAGTCAAATTGAGTCAGTGAATCACGTGTGCACGTGTTTATACAATTTGTTAAAAAACATGTTTTCTACTATCTTCCAAGTCATTGAACTTGTGGGTGTGTCCTGAGAATTATAACAGTTGAATTGAATGTGCGCATGTTTAAATGCCCCCCTAAATTGTATGTAAAAATATCTTCGCTGGTTTCTTCTCAGCCATTGACCCGTTGGGTGTGTCCCCATTATTAGATCAGTAAATTCGGTGAACTACTCATAGATCAGCATAAACACATCCATGACATGTGTGAGTGTTACTCGGATGTGGTTGCAATTGTCTGTCTTCGTGATGTAATTTGTTCTCACTGTACTTAGACTTGGCAGTGCTATTTCCCCATTTATCTCATTGAGTGAAAAACTTGTCTTGGTGATGTGACCAAAAAAAATTGGAAATGCACTGATAAATAGCAGGCCTACCCAACTACCAGACTCGGCACCTAAGGATCCTGAATTAACCGGTATATTGGACCACACTACCCGTTTTCAAGGTGTGTGTCAGATCGCATTTCGGAGTATCAGCCAGAACACCGACAGGATGAGCCCTGACATGCTCGGCTGTCACCTTGATTGGATAGTAAACGATTGTCGTAAAATCGCTATATGATTTTAAAACCGGGTGCATAATTTTGAAAGCCACCTAGATGAACCTTAGACTGCCACATTAATCTAATACAATGCAAAAAAGCCCTATCAAAAGTGGTTAAAACATTCAAACCGAATGTCGTAAAGTCCCCATATATCCCCATAGAGACAATAAAATAGAGTACTCTAAAGTAAGAGTACAGTTTAAGGTTGTTCAGCCGAGCGTGGATGAGCCCGCAGTCGTGCTACAAAATTAGTTCTGGGGGATGATACTCCGAAATGCGATCTGACACACACCTTGAAAACGGGTAGCGTGGTCCGATATACCGGTTAATTCAGGATCCTTAGGTGTCGAGTCTGGTAGTTGGGTAGGCCTGAATAGGGTGCATGGAGGTGGGGGTGGGGCAATTTGTGCAGAGTTGTTGGAAAATTAACTCATAAAGCTTTCAGATTATCTCCATTTAGCAAATTTCAAATTTAACTTGACCACAGTGGGGAAGCTTACTAATATGATAGTGATGCAGTTCAGGTACATACAGGATGTAATTTAATTGGAGTCCCCTTTTTTTCAAATTATGTATCATGAACTCCATGTTCAAACCTGGTCCAGCTTAAATCAGAAAAAATCAAACTGACATTACCAGATGGAATATTGTCATATATATTGAAATTTAAGAGTGCATGTGACCTGGATTTTTTCCCATGGTTTTGCCCTTTGCATCATTGACTAAACCATAATAAAGCATGATTATTTTGTGTTTTTATACAAACTTTTATATAAGCTGATCAACTGACACATGTTCTAAACACTCAAGTCATGATGTCACATTCTGTGAGATCTTTTGATGCCATTTAGTTTATTTCTAGTTCAGGCCCGTAGCCAGGGGGGGGGTTCAGGGAGGTTCGATTGAACAACCCTTTTTGCTGGGAAAAGGTCTGCTCTGGGTAAAATTTGGTCTAGGTACATGAAGATTTGAAATTGCTGGCTATGGACCTAAAGTTTGACACATGTCTATACTTTAAAAGTCTGTACAGAAATGGGTTACTTTAACTGTAATAATTAGTGTAGGTACATTCTTTAGTTAGGAATATATGTATAATAATATTTATTATTTAATAATAACATTGATATAACCATTTTATGGTCTACATTTAGCTCACTTGCAGCCATGATGGCCATGCATGCCTTGTTTTAGCTATAAGTCATGACATTACCTTACATTGCTGCTTTTAAAATGCAGTTTACAGTAGTTGGTATTGTGTGCAAGGGAGTTGCGAGGTTGTGCAAATACCTGACAGGACTGTCGGGCTTAGCGGTGATTGCTCTGGGTGTGAAGTCTTCTGAATCATCATCAAATTGCATTAAATGAAGTGAGCTCACATGGAGCAGAAGTAGAGGAAATTAGACCATGTTAAGTTGCCACTTTCCATGGGTAATTGTGGACTTCAATAAGACTCGCAGCGGGAGCAGAAAGGCGTGTGCAGGAGGGGCTTGGGAAAGGGGGGGGGGAGAGATTTCCATTGAAAATCTTTGACTGATTTAGTACATGAAATGTTCACTGCATGATGTTAGATGAGAGGGAGGCAGAGGTACAGGGGATATCTTACCATGCTGCCATGAAAATTACTATGGTTAGAGGGAATTGCATGAAGGTCCAATCTAGTTGGGTAAAAAGGAGATTGCGGTAGTCTAGCCCAGTCCAAGTTTCATCAATTTGAAACTCTACTTTCAATATCAAAACTAACATCAGTTTCTGTTCAGTAGAATTAGAATATCAATTCTTTTTCCACAAATGTTAAGTTATGGCTATATTGTTTTCCATTGATGGTCACTGAGTTTGCTTGAACTACAGGTCTATGTACTACAGGTTTGTCTCTGATTAATTGCTGCAGAAAGCCAAAACTCCCCATCTTTATGTGAACACCAGCTTTCTAATTCATTCTTTTTGTGAATCTTGTCCCGCAGTAACTCCATCCAACTCCTAAGTTTATATCGCCCTCTGCACCCAGGAGTATATTACATGAACTCTCAGTTTGTTTATTTTCTCATAAATAGATACCTGTTAGAATGATCATTATCAATCTCAAATATACTTGGGCGAGCTCAGTTCCTTCCCATTGTTATTTAGTGATTATTTCATTCAAGTAGTTTTATATTGTGCCTTTCATTCTTGTGGGAATTACCATCATCCTTTTGATGATAAAACTGATGTTAAAGATTTATACTTGTTTTATTGCCTGACGAGGTCAGTGACACATTAAGACAACTCTTTCTGCCTTTTTTTTTCGTTCTAAATGAAATTAATATTTCAGAAAGATGATATATTGTGCCCTTGATATAAAACTCCTGGGGGTTTCTGCCCTTGTTAGAGCAAATCAGAATGATCATTTTACTTGTAAATAGGAAAATCATTGAGAAGGTTTTGTTTAAAGGCACTTAGAATTTGTGAAAATGGATATTTCAATATACCCTTTGTTTTTGTGCAAAACTTTTCAGGGGTTTGGTTTCACAAATACAATGGGGTGTCAGATTTGGTATAGCACACACAGTTGCTTAAATCCATTTTTTGAAAAGATTTTGAATAATTAAATATAAATAGATACTTTAATTTGGACATGATTATATTATAATGTGTCCTACGTCAGCAGTGTTTATTTCAAACCTCATGCCTGTCAGTATAACAGTTTTTTTCATTATGTTAACTTATCAATTGGGGTTGATTCAACAGTTATATTGAATTATCTCAACCTACAGGGCATTGTTTTTGTGCAAGCCGGTGGGTGGTTTCAATAGTTTCAATTGTCTCATAGGTACTGAAGCTTAAAAAATGAGATGAAGTGGCTATCATAGTAGATGCAGATAATGTTTGTAGAACAATGTATTAATGGCTAAGATTATAACCCCCAGGTAGAATTCATACTTTCATTGCTTTGCTATAATTAAGTGTGTAATATCATTTTCCTTTCTTTTTTTTTTCTTCTTTATTTCAAGTTATAATTAAGAAGCTTGTGAAGACTCCTGTTGAAAATATAAAGTTACACTAATGATATTAACAAGTGCCATGTAAAAAATAAGGTAAAAAACAAGAAACAATTAAAATTAAAAAAATTGGAAAAGAAGATGAACACACACAAAGACACTTGTATGAAACAAAAGAAGTGGCAAAGGCAGGAAACAAACAAAAACAGTCCCATATAATAGGTTGAGGTAATACAATGTAGTAGGTTCAGGTTTTTGTGAAAACATACATTTATCACTGCTGACATTTCATTTATTTTCTTTCCATGTTTTTTTGTTCTTTTATGTGCTGTTGGTATAGTAATTTCATTGCATGTTATGATGCACTTATGTTTTACTATTAATCCCATAAGACCATGCATTCCATCGATCTGGGTGCGTCCACGTACGCACGATAGTACAAGCCAACTGTTGGTCCCTTTCTAAGAACAAGGTGAAGCATTCATTCATTACGTTATTTGAATTGCGATATATCATGTTTACGATAGTCATTAGCATGCCCTTAGTGTAGAAAAATCGACCAATGAGAATTCATCATGGCTGGTAATTTCCGCCTGGGGAGTAAAGGTGCGTGTTTCTTGTTTGTTGACATATTTCTTATCTAAGGTAAAGTTCTGTATGAACAAGTTCATGCGCACCTCATTGGTACATGACAATCCTCTGCACATTTGGCTTATACTAGATATTAATTTTGTTTAATAGCCTTTTACTGACTTTATGGTTGACAGTGATACTCATGCTTTCCATTCTTGATATCTGCAGATCATGGAAGAGCCCTGATTTGACCATCTTCCATTGCTGTGATTGTGTGGACATCATGAATATGCACTTCTACTGAAAACAAATTGAAGACCAGTCAGCTTTGTGTAATTGCTTAATAACAGATGTACATCTCATTTTATAGGCTGTGAGATTTTCACCAGTCATGTTTTTTTAAAGCCAAATTCTCAGCAAAAAATAACTTTGTTAAAAATGTTAAATATCATTATAAATTTGGTCAGAGACAGTTTGGAAAATACTTGTTTATATTTTAACCTTAAATAATGCATGAGAAGTCTAGTATAATGATCATTCTGAATGAAATCCATTTTCTAATCAATATATTCCTTTTCTTAAGTAGATTGCACTTATAGTGTATGACATACCTGTACTGACGTTTCATAGGAAAGCCATTAAGGCAAATGTTCCCAGAATTTCCAATAATATACAGTTAATTTGTCAAGTTTTGGTGAATTTCATTGACTCCTAATAATAAATGTATTAGGTTGACATGGACTCACATGACCTTCACACCTAAAATTGGCACCCAGTGGAGGATAGGCTTCATTGAGAAAACTTTATGAATGAAGGCTTGTCCAGTAGTAAAACTAAATGTGCGGGGAATTGAGGTACCCAGGCCCAGACAAAGCAATAGAAGCAGTTTCTGTGACCACAAATTCTTGAAGTTCTTTGTAGTTTTGT
Source organism: Lingula anatina (assembly GCF_001039355.2). The sequence goes on along the minus strand of NW_019775995.1, from coordinate 83,105 downwards.
GGTTTTGTGTAGGGAACTTGGTACTTCATTAATTCAAGGATGGCTTCCATGGTCTTTGTTTTCAAGGATGGTTTATTTTTGGCCAGAGATTTTGTGGTCTATGTGTGGTGTCTACTTACTGACCCTGGGAAAAAGCTGTCACAAAGATGAAAAAGTTTAGATATATCATTTGCTACAAAAAATTGCAAGACAGTTTTCATTCTTTGTCTGTGAAAGTTGTTCCTTTGACTGAATCACTATTGTGTTGTGTGGTCTTTATTGTTTCTACACTTGGTGACCCTGGAAAAACTTTTTTTGTGTCATTTTTTTTTCTTTTTTATTATCAGTGCACTTTATGGTGTTATTTATACTTCAAAATCTACAAATTTACTGTTTATTTCTGACATCCTATTAATTTACTGTATATAAATATAATGCAACAAATTGTCAGACAGTACAATAGCCAATAAAAACCCAAAACAGTTATTGAAAAAAAATCCATATTTTTGATAAATTGAGACATAAGCATTGCTGTTGTTTTGCACTGTGTGATGTCATAGCAATTTCAATTATTGCAGAAAATATCTCCAATCTTTTGAACCAGACAAACACTGAAACAGCCAGGGGGTTTTAGGCAATAGANATGAAAAAAAAATCCATATTTTTGATAAATTGAGACATAAGCATTGCTGTTGTTTTGCACTGTGTGATGTCATAGCAATTTCAATTATTGCAGAAAATATCTCCAATCTTTTGAACCAGACAAACACTGAAACAGCCAGGGGGTTTTAAGCAATAAATAATTATACTAAAAGGATATAAATATATATAATAGTGTGTGTGTGTGTGTGTGTGTGTGTGTGTGTGTGTGTGTGTGTAAATGTGTGTACATTTGTATGTCCATGCATGTCATTCATGTCCATCATCTTCATGACATGTCATTTAATCACTTGGTCATGAGCCTAAGCCTGGATTGACCACCGAAATACATGAAAACATTTAGTCTAATTTGTTTGTCTAAAATGTGACTATTCATGAAAATAAATGGCAATAAAGATATAATATACACTATGTAGATGTGCCATTGTGTCTGTCATTTCCTTTTTTAGTTTTGTTATGTGTGTTTTATTTAGATAATGTTATTTGTTTTGTCTGGGTGAGAGAATATTGTACTCATTGTGCCTCTGACATCCATAAAATGGGCTGCTGAGTTTGAAAGAGATACGAGTTGACGTTACATATTACACTTCAAAATTATTTTAATGATTACAAGGTGTATTCATACAAAATGGGATTTTAAAGGATAATGTAGGCCCGTAGCCAGGGGGGGTTCGGGGGGTTCGAAAGAACCACCCTTTTTGCTTGGAAAAGGTCCACTCTGGGTAAAATTTGATCTATGTACTTGAGGATTTTATGGTAAAAGGTCCACTTTTTCAGAAAACGAACCCCCCTTCTGAAATTGCTGACTACGGGCCTGATAATGTAGGCACTATGTACTAGTTTTCAGTCATGCCCCAGTTTGCACTGTCTTTGTGGTAGTTTTGGAGACCGTGTGTATGGGTGATGCGGTGTATTGCCTTTGATTATTTTGTAAATAATGCAAAGATTTATATTGATATTTCATTACGAAATGGAATTTTTGAAAAGATGATGCCAAATAAAAACACTTCATTTTTTTTTCTGGTATTTGCAGACAATGAAGAGTACAGATATGATGGTAGATTACCTTGATCGTGATGGTAGATTAATAACTGTACTGCAGTTTACATTCATGTAACACATGCGTGCACACACACACACACACACACACACTTTTCAATTTTCAATATTGTGATATAATTTTGGGAATGTTTTCATGATTTTATGCCCATTTGAGATATGAGGTATTTGTTACTGAATGCTGTTTTTTACACAGTAAAATTTTTTTTTTAATAGAAAGGATCAACCCATTTGCGCAGATAGTTCAGGACCAATTTAATTGTCTCCAATTGTTAGCTATTAATCCAAGTGATTACGTTTGTGTCATGAACAGTTTTCACATTTTTTATGGTTTCCACTAGTTATCAAGTTCATCTCCTGTGAGACATAGAATGTCTCCTGCTGTGTTGGTGGTTTTTTAATAGCTAGTCAATTAGGTGTGTTTTGCATGTGTTAAATTAAAAAATAAAATAATAATAATAATAAATTCAAAAGTTGGTTTTAACTTAAACATCAAAACTTTTGTCATTTCCAACCTGGGTCCATTTCACAAACTTTCATTGGTAATACATTGGTCTGAACTTATTAAGACCAAGTATTTTAGTGAAATGGCAACTTTGAGCCAGAATAAGTCTATTTCAGTCATCAGTTTTATTGTTACTATTAAATGAAAATAGACTTTTATACCATTTTTAGACATATCAGATATCATATTAAATGTGCTTTGGTGCATTATACTGTGGTAAGAAAAGATGATTACAAACAGTTGCAAAGTTGATTACACAACCACATGCTTGGTGTCCAGTTCTAAAAGTGCTTATATTTATAACATTTATTTACCTAAAATATCTTTCTCATAATTTAAAAATATCTTTCTCATACCTGCTGCGTGCATGGCTACTTCCATTTATGTAGGTTTGGCCAACAGATCGGGGGTGGAGGTATATGCCATTGCCTTGTAGACAGAAAAAACTAGGATTACGAGATTACGGGCATACTTGTGGTAGGAAGTGCTTTCAGAGATTGGGTTGATCGTAAACCAGGAGTATAAGAGGTGTAAGATCAGATGACTTTATCTCCCAGCCTCAACTCCTTTTCTGGGCTGAGAACTATATGTCAGTTCCAAAATCTGCCAAGTTACAGAATGCTATTTACTTTGAAGTACTTTGTTTGTGTAAAATTGATCAATCCCTACCTGTGTATAGTGGTGACCGTGGTCCAATTTTAGAGCCTTTTTTAGTGCTTGTGTTATAGGATTTGACTTTTTTTTTCTCACAGCATTCTGACAGTTTTATCATTAATTGAGCCTGTTTGCTGTGCTATGCTGTACTGTATAAACACATTATTAACTTTTGGTTAGGTGTTTTATAAAATTGTAAACCAGCATGCATAGGCAATTATAATGGAACACGTTTGGGTGTGGGCATATTAGTGCACACGTGCATGCAAGTGTGTGTAAAAACCAGCACAGGCACGATAACAATGTGTGCGTAAAAGAAGTCCGCTTACCAAACCAAGTAGTATACTTTTATGTAAGTGTTTTTGGGTGCAGCAATGCATGAATAGCCATGTGCACGACGATGTGTCAAGATTTCTTACAGAGTGTGTCAACACTGTCAAATGGAATTGGTGATAACAATCATAAAGTGTTTGTGTTTACATGGACAAGGTAGAATTTAGGATAACCATCATTTAACAAAGCAGTTTTATAATTGTATATGGCTATAGCAACTGATATATGTGTAGGCGCGGCAGTGTTTGCGTGGGTCTGTACGTGCATGTAAGAAACGTGTAAAGAGGAAATTCATTGATTATTATCCAGTATAGACTAGTTTGGACAAAGGAAAAAGTACCAGACATACCTGTGGTTAAAAATGTTAGTTGTACAAGGATGGAAGGAGGTGGGTTAATCAAGACATCCAATCCTTACAAGGGTTGTATTTTTATCACACGCGTGGTTGCTGCTTTTCTGTTGGGCTCGGAGTGATGGATGTCTATGAAAAAAAAAAAAAAAAAGCTGAAAGAATGCATGGTTTTCGGAATCTTTACCAAGGACTTATTTGTGTCAGGAAGGTCAACATGAAAAGTCATAATAAAGAAATATATTAACTTTGATAGAAAATGAATTGAGTTGAAGTGAATTTGTCACTCTAAGAACTGATTTTGTTAATATACGAGGAAACGTGTCTTTCATAATAAGCTTGCCTCCCATTTTTTCCATGTCCTGAAATACATTTGTCTTCCTTTGTCTGCTATTGTCAGAAAAGTTTATTTGGTGACACTGATTATCTGTTCAGATCATGTAACCTATTATGTATCCCATGCATTGTGGGGATATTTCTTACATTTCAGACTCACTGAAATATAAAATTCGAGTTTAACACCACAAGCTGATGCCACCTGGTGACGAAATATGATATTACCAGTTTGAAGATTGAGAGTAACTTCTACACAGGTTCTCCATTGCCATATCCATGTTGAATTTTTAATATATATATATATATATATATATATATATATATATTTTTTTTTTTGTTGTATGATTAAAATATACCACCTGTTAAAATATACCGTCAGTTTCTTAATTATCAGCTTATTTCTTGATTGTGATTCATAATTAATACAAAGTTAGAATAAGTATATGATAATTTTAAAGGCTTATATATAAATATAGTGTCAGGTTAATTAACCCCCCCCCCCCCCCCCAAGTTATTTCATAACAAAATGTTCTTTTTACACCATGGTTGAATAAAGTACTTAGAAAAAAGAAGAAAACAGCCTGGATCGGATACAATTTGACTGTCAGTATTAACAGGACTTATTGGCTAACAGAAATGTGAATCTTCTTTTATTTTAAGATGACTAGTACAGCCCATACAAGGTCACCTAAAAACAGAATGGATTTAATTTGCCATCAAGCTGACAGTCTAGGATTTTAGATACTCTTTATTTTCTCACCAGTTGTCTTTTTGGTGCATACATACTACATGTCCGTGCGACCTTCGCCCATGAATTCGCTGCAAGTTACTGTTGTGTCGCATTCCTCAGGGAACTATATTTGTACTCTGTAACATAGCATGTTAGTTAGTCTTCTCATTTCAAGGTTGATTTGGTGACTCAACCCAAGGCCTTGTATACTCAAGGGCAGGACTGCCTGATATCATGATTGCGGGGGGAGGGGGGGGGGTAGTAGGAAGAAAGAAAGAACCCCCCTTTTTGCTGAAAAAAGGTCCACTCTGGGTTAAATTTGACATAAGTACATGGGGATTTTTCGGTAAAAGGTCCACTTTTTTCAGAAAAAGACCCCCCCCCTCCCCCCCTTTGAAATTGCTGGCCACGGGCCTGCTTAATTACTCTTTTCTTGATATTTGGCTACTGTCATTGCCTTTCCTGTATGTACTCCAACTGGCCTGTTGTGTTATGGTACATAGCTAATACTCATTTTCCCTGTCGTAGTGTATCTGTTACCTTCTTTTGTTTTTACTTCTTTTTTGAAGGTTAATAGTTAGATTGGGATATAGCTCTATTTCTTTGAGATTTGTTATATGGGAGCCAGCATACATTGATCGCATATGTAATTCAAGGTCTCGCTGATTGCATCAAAAGGCCACGTGCTAGATACCTTGAGCTGGAAAATGGTTTAATGCTTATATATCCTCACATGCACATATATGTAATTTCTAGACATTTTGATTTACCAATAGACAATACCAAAATGAATAAATGATAAGAAAGACAAGATTGCAGGCAGTCTACACCGCTGTCAAATGCACAAATAATTCTCATGGTTTAATGACCGATTTCAAGGTTGGTAAGGGTGTTACATAATAACCATGATACTGGATCCGGATCCGGAGCAATGACATTTGATGCTAATGGCAGCTCTGTTCATTTCCTCAGTTCTTTAAATATAAGAGTTTATAATATATGCTTGTATAATTATTATTTGTTCAGGAAGTAGTAAGAAAGCAGTAATTTTCCATTTCACTATTTCAGTTATGTAACTCTAATTATTGTCATTGAAATTCAGTTTATTAGATATGATTAGATATAATATGGGTATATTAATTTTCCTCAGTTCAGAGTGGATGCACTGTTCCTATATCATTGTTTGTATATAAAAAACATTTATGTTTCTCTGCATTTGGAACTGTATTTTGAATGAAAATACAACAATTTGTTTGCAGGTCTGTATACACTTGAAATAATGTTTTAAAAAAAGCATGCAATTTTTCACTTAAAAAAGGCACTAAGAATTTGTAGACTGTTAACAATGTGTCTGTCTCCCCCTGTCTCCCCCTGTTCCCCCTGTCTCCCTTCTCTCTCTATCTCCCCTTTGTACCCTTTCTACTTCACCAATGAATCTGCCACAACCAAGACTGGTCAAACCAGACTGAGTACTGTCAAACATATTTTGGAGGTCTAAAACAGGTATACATGCTCTGATGTAGTAGCACACAATTGTACAGGGGTGTGTATTCTGCATTGTTTGGCATGCATGTTTTTTTTTTTTTAGGCTGTCTTCGTGTGTTATAAAGAAAGGAGTGCTAGTGTCATTTTAAAGGTTATATAATGTGGCGTGCCTAAGAATCATCACATGTATTTGTCCTGATCAGTCGTGCAAAACATGTGACACCCATGTGGAAATAATGAACTGGTTTTGTTTGCTGGTCTGTACATTTTTTTTTTTCAAATACTGTATGATTGAATGAATGATTATATTAAAAGAATGAATAAGTGCTCTTCGTGTAAATTTTGGCCAAATGCCAGACACTAAGACCTGTGCCACCTTTTTTTAACTTTTTTTTATTAATAAAAAATTTAAATGGCTAGGACAAAAGAGGAAGGTGCAGGGAGAGCTTGTTAATATAACCACAATTAAGTAATATTTTATTTAAGTAGCCCAAATTAATACATACAGCAAACATTTTATTTTTAGTTGGTTTCTTTCTTGTTGTTGTTATAGTTGGTTTTTGAAGAGGAGTTGAGGTGTGTTATTACCTTCTCAGATTACATGTACAAATGTAACACACCCATTACTTAAGAAAAAAAAAACTTATCATGCAGGTATTGAAAATTGTAAAAGGGCAAATAACTTGGCCTCTAAAATAAATTTGAAAGAATGGAGCTTCAAACTGCTTATTCACTCAAGAGAAGTTAAACTGTTTAACAAGGTGGGGTTCTTAATTTTAAAAAGTAATAATTATAAACTCAGATTTAAATTATCATAAATAGTTTTTTAAGTGGTTGTTTAACAGTAATTGATAATTAATAAATTGAAGAAACACTTAATTATTTCAGCAGTTTTGTTGTAGTGCAGGTTTTCAGGAC